>WOXC01006658.1:132500-557500 GCA_011680675.1 Gymnobelideus leadbeateri | reverse complement strand
GAACATAAATAGCAACTATAATGACAGGGAACATCAAGACACAAACACAGAAAAAGACAAAAATGTCTAAACAGTTACAAGTGAAACCCAAAATATATAGATAGAGATAGAGATAGAGATAGATAGATAGATAGACATATAGATGAATTTGACACATATCCAATAAGAATATCTGGAAGGCCTAAAAAACTATTTTAAAAATCAAATAAGAGTGGTAAAAACCATTGAGGAAAAAGATGAGAGGGATGCAAGAAAAATACAAAAAGAATTAGCAACTGGTTAAGAGGTAAAAAAAAATACTGAAGAAAATAACACCTTAGGTAAAAGGCAAAATTTCACTGATAAAAATACCTCCTTAAAAAGTAGAATTATGTGAATCAAAAAAGAGATATAAAAGCTCACTGAAGAGAATAGTTACTTAAAAATTAGAATTGCACAAGTGAAAACTAGTGACTCCATGAAACATTAAGAAACAATAGAACAAAGTCCAAAGAAGAAAAAAAGAATAAAATTGAAATATCCCATCAGAAAAACAACTGACCTAGAAAATAAAACAAGGAGAGATAATTTAAGAATTACTGGACTGCCTGAATGTCATCACCAAAGAAAAACCCTCCATATCATGTTGCAAGAAATTATAAAAGAAAACTGCTCTGATAATTTAGAATAAATAGGAGGGTAAATAGAAATTGAAAGAATCTAATGATCACCTCCAGAAAGGGATCCAAAAAAATAAAATTCCTAGAAATATAGCCAAATTATAGAGTTCTCAAGTCAAAGAGAAAGTACTTCAAGAAGCAGAAAAGAAACCATGCAAATACCACAGAACCACGAAGAAAATCATACAAGACTTAGCAACTACAAAATTAAAGGCATGGAGGGCTTAGAATATGATATTCTAGTAGGCAAAGGATCTATGATTACAACCAAGAATAACCTACCCAGCAAAACTGAGTATAATCCCTCAAGAGAAAAAAAAAAAGATATTCAATGAAATAGAGGACTTTCAAGCATTCTTGATGAAAAGACTGGAAATGAATAGAAATTTTAGCTTTCTAACAAATCAAAAGAAATATAAAACCATAAACAAGAATGATAAATTATAAGGGACTGAATTAAAGCATTTATATCCCTATAGGGGAAGCTGACACCTATAACTTTAAGAATTTATTCATTATTAGAGGAGTTAGAAAGACTGACTTAGACAGAGGCCATGGTAGTGAGTTGGTTATGTTGGGATGATCTCAAAAAAATGGATAGGTAAGAAAGAGAGAATCACTGGGAAAAAGAGGAAAGGGACAGGAATAATGGGGGAAATGACCTTGCATAAAATAGATGTATAAGGAAGAACTCTTATTGTAGAAAGGAAAATGATGGGAGCAGGGGGGAAATGCTTTAACCTCACTGTCATCTCAATTTGTTCAAAGAGGAAGAACACACACATTTGGGTATAGAAATTTCATTTATCCAGTAAGGAAGTAGAATAGGAAATAAAAGGGAGGATGTATTAAGGGAGACAGTGGCCAGAAGCAAAACAGACTTTTAAGGAGGTGAGGAGAGGGAGGAAGGGAGAGAAAGAGATGATAAATATAAGAAAATAAATTGGAGGGAAATGCATAGTTAATAATCATAAATGTGAATTTGAATGAGATGAATTTGCCCATAAAATGGATTGGAAACTGGAATCCAACAATATGTTATTCACAAGACATACACAGAATTGAAATAAGGGGATAAGGTAGAATTTATTGTGCCTCAACTGACATAGAAGAGGCAGGGACAACAATCACAATCTCAGACAAAGCAAAAGTAAAAATAGACCTAACTAAAAGAGATAATCAAGGAAACTACATATTGCTAAAAGGTACTATAGACAATGAAATAATATCAATATTAAACACAGTATGCTCCAAATTTCATAACATCCAAGTTCTTAAAGGAAAAGTTAAATGAATTAAAGGAAGAAATAGACAATAAAACTATACTTTGTGGGGTGCCTCAACTTTGCTCTTTCAAAAATAGAAAAATGTAGCCATAAAATAATTAAGAAAGACATGAATAAAATGAATGGAATTTTAGAAAAGTTAGATATGATAGATCTGTGGAGAAAACTGAATGGGAATAGAATGGAATGTGTGTGTGTGTGTGTGTGTGTGTGTGTGTGTGTGTATTCTCAGCTATGTATAGCACCTTAACATGCAAAAATGACCAAGTACTAAGGCATTAAAAGTCTCACAAATAAATGCAGAAAAGCAAAATATTAAATGTATCCTTTTTAGACCACAAGGCAATAAAATTACATTCAATAAAGGACTGTGGAAGCGTAAATTAAATATTAGTTGGAAACTAAGTAATCTAATCCTAAAGAATGATTGAGTCAAAGAACAAATCATAGAAACAATCAATAGTTTCATTAAAGATAAGGACAACAGTGAGAAAGCAACAAAATTTGTGGAAGGCAACCAAAGCAGTACTTAGGGGAAAGTTTATACTATAAATGCATAAACTAACAAAAGAGAGAAAGAACAGATAAGCAAAGTGGGCATGCAACTAAAAAACAAACTGGAAAAAGAACAAATTAAAATTTTTTAATTAAATACCAAAATGTAAATCCTAGAAATCCAAGGAGAGATTAATAAAATTGAAAGTAAAATTTAAAACTGGAAATAATAAATAAAACTAGGAGTTAATGTTATTTAAAAAACAATAAGAGATAAAACATTGACTAAATTGTTTCAAAAGAGGAAAGAAGAAAACCAAATTACCAGTATCAAAAATGAAAAGGGTGAATGCATAATCAATAAAGATGAAATTAAAACAATTGTTGAGCTATTTTGCCTAATTATATGCCAGTAAAACTGGCAATCTAAGTGAAATGGATGATTATTTACAAGCATATAGCTTGCACAGATAAATAAAAAATGAAATAGACTACTTAAATAACTTTATTTTAAAAAAGAAATTGAACAAGCCAGCATGAGTGTCCTATGAAAAAGTCCTCAGGACAAGATGAATTTACAAGTGAACTCTACCAAACAGTTAAGGAATAATTAACTTCAATGATATATAAACTATTTGAAAAAAATAGGTAAAGAAAGAATCCTGCCCAAATCTTTCATGACAAAAATATCATTTTGATACCTAAGCCAAGGGGAACAAAAACAGAGGAAGAAAATTAAATTTCTTCCCAGTTTTTCCCCATCTGCCAGTTCAAAATACTTCCAGGAATTGGAGAGGAGATTAACAATGTTCCCCAATCCCACACAGGCTTTTTCAGGAAATTTCTTTCCTCCTTAACCTAAACTTCCCTAGACTTACTATGAGAAGACCTCAGTTCTACTCCTGGCTTCACCACTAACTCACTACAAGTCTTCCTGTGATATTTTCATTTCCATGAGCCTCAATTACCTCATCTGTAAATAATTGGGCTTTAACATTTTATGTTCTAACATCCCACCTATCTGCAGCATTCTTTCTACTAAAGGCACTTCCAGTTCTAATATTCAGTGTTCTAAGGTCCATTCTTGTTCTATCCTACTATATTTTAATATTCTAAGTCATTCCCAGCTCTAACATACTGTATTGTAAGATATCTTTCAGTTCTAAGGCTTCTTTCAGCTCATTTTCTGTTCCATATTCTAACATCCCTTTCAACTCTAACATTTTCTAATTCTTTTGATAACTCATAATCAATCATCCACAAGTTGTTTGGATTTCTTGTTTTAAGCAGTGTGATTAGGTGGAAAGAATAATAGTAAACTGAGAATCAAGAGCTCTGGTCCTGCATCTGCCATCTGAGTCATGGAACAAATAATTTCATCTTTTTAGCCTTTAACCAAGGTGCCCTCATCTATAATGACGCATTTGAACCATGAGAACTCCAGGTGCTCTTCCTCCTTGAAGATTACTCACCACACCATTAAATCAGGAGGACATAAGGGTTAAGGGCAAATTAGCACATTATCCCACTTCTCTGAACTTCATCAAATCTTTTTTATTTGATCAGTGACAAATAAAAGAAGTTCATTCATCTACAGATGGGTCCTGCCAGATTTCACTTAGTTACCACTGCCTTCTTTTCTTTGAATCTTGGTATTTCATGTGGCTGAATACTATTAATTAAAGGTCCTCTAATCTATGCTCACTTCCTAATTTTCCGAATGAAGAAACTAAGTCTTTAAGAGATAAATGGATTTACTTAAGGTCAGTTATAAGTAAGCTGTAGCCATAATTCAAACCCACATCCTCTGGCTCCAAATCTCATGTTTCAGGGGTGTCTCTTTTTGTTTAGTTTTCCCCCTCCTGTGCTATGCTATGTCCCTCTGCCTAGAATTGCTTTGCACATTCTGTTGAGATGCTGCCTGGTACTGCTCTGTGGAAGACAGATGATATTGTCCCAGTATGTTTTCTCGCTCTCTCAGCCTGGCAGCTTTTTTGCGGAGAGCTGGCTGGTTGTTTATCTCAAGGTTCAGGCATTCTTTCTCAGGGTTCAGATGGCTGTATTTCCATTTCCAAAGCTGTCATAGCTTTCACTGCCAACACAAAATTTTAAAATAAGACTTTTTTTTTTAAACCACCATCAGTAAACCAGAAATGTAGGCCTACTAGTACAGATTTCTTAAAATTTCCAGGTGGTTTTTAATAAACCTCTCAAGGTCTGAATTCCTTAATAGACCCCAACCTAAAAATAGTCTTCCTTATATCCATTTGGAGTGAATGATATTAATTTATTCATTCATTTATTTATTTATTTTTCAGAGCACCTGAATAAAAGGCTAACTTAAACTTGAATCTCCCTGGATCTGTGGACAGATGTTGGTCACACCACCCCTCAGCAAAATTATAATATCAAGAGGTCTTCATAAGAATTGGTCTCTCCTTTCTCTGCCCTTTTTCCTTGGCTAGCTAATTCTGCCCCTTCCAAAAGGCAGGTACCTTCAGAGCTCTCCCTTCTCCCTTAACAAAATCTACTTTTGGAAAAGGGATCAAGATCAGCTGCATCCCCCTAGATCAGAGGTTTTTAACCTTAGATATATGAACTTTTTATTAATATATATTTTGATGGTTATATTTCAATATAATTGATTTATGATTCTCTATATATTACTTTATGCATTTAAAAACATTATTCTGAGAAGGAGCCCATTGGTTTCACCAGATTGGCAAAGGCGTCCATGACATGAAAAAGACCTACCAGAAATCCTCCTTGCAAACTAGTCAACTACTGGGTTATTACTGACAGAAAATATATATGAAACTCTTTACTGAGCAAGAATACTGCCTCAATATCAGTTTCACCTGAAGGAGTTCTGGTTATTGATGCATGTGTATCTACCTGTCCCAGGTTCTTGACCTCATTTGCTCTGACCTCTGATACCTTCATGTTCCTTCACTCTGTTTCTTTGGGGGCTATACGTTTTTCCTGTGTCAAATGAAGGTGTTGGATTGATATTGAACATCCATAAAACCCACATAGAAAGAATAGCAGTAATTAAGGTAACTATCTCCCTATGCTAAAACTCAAGCCCCACGAAAAGTTCTATCCATTTCATTCAAAAAGTTTGTCTCTACCTAACTACTTCTGTATCTTCCCCTGTTTTTATTATTGTTATCACTTGAAAAAAATTTTAAAACAATAAAAAATTTTTAAAGTTTATTCTGAACTTAAACAAAACAAGCACTTCCATAACATAATGGAATAAAAAATAGATAATTGTACATGAAACTGCAAATCTATTGTGTATTATTTGCTTTTCCTTTTAAATATATAATGAAGTCATCAGGTAACTTTCTTTTTTTTCCTTTTTTGCTTTTTTCTAACCCCATCCCCACCCTAGAGATGACTACCATTGAACACACACACACACACAAATATATATATATATATATATATGTATATACATATATATATATATGTGTGTGTGTGTGTGTGTGTGCAAAACCATATTTACTATTGAAAAGAAGTATTTGAAAGTTTAGATTCTATTTCTGACTCAGGTGCTAAATGTTGTGTGACCATGAGCACATTATTTAGTGTGTATGTCTCAGTTTCCTCATCTAATGAAATGGAAACACAACCTATGCAATCTAACCCACCTTCCCATCCCACCCCAGTTCTTCTAATGGATAATGCATGTAAACTATAAAGCACTGTGTCATATCAGCTCTCAGATACCTTGATCTAAGGTTCTTTCTGGCTCTAAAGGTTTTTTAATTCAAACCCCTTTCTCTTTACCCAGCTAAACATCATTTACCAAACATTTATTTCCTCTTCACTAAACTACATATTCCTAAAGAATGAATATTCAAATTAGATTTTTTTAAAGTAGGTTTTTAAAGGTAGTTTCAACCACTAACATTGCTAAGAGAGTGTGTGATCTTAAGGTTACACTCTGGTAACTGGTGCTAAGATGTACAAAAGGCAATCAGAATCTACTCTAATGAGTCCAGCTGCCCATTGCAAGACAAGAGTGCAAGACACCAGGCACCGGGAATACCTGGAAGATCTCATGCTCTCTTGTTCCAAAACCCTGGACTGCCTTAACAGCCCAACGCCCTTCCCAAAAGAAGCTATCCTGCCAATCCCTGGAAGCTTTGGGAGGAGCTACACATTTGTAAACAATTATTTGATACCCAAATTAACCAAGAAGGACATATGAAAAAAGATACTATCTGCATCCAGAGAAAGAACTGAGAAATAGACTCATATAGAGAATGTATGTGTGTATATATATATATATATATATACACACATATATATACACATACATATATATACACATACATATATATATAGAGAGAGAAATTTTACTTTGATATTTCAAGAATAAGTGGATTACAACCCCTTTGTACCTTAAGTGTGTTGTCTTTGTGAGTTGCTGTGACCTTTGTCTCTTAAAAGCAAAAACAAAAGGCATCTGCAAGTTGCTAACCTTCTAAAGTTGAACTTTCTCATATCTCTCCAGGCTTTTCCCCAGCCAGGAGATAAATAGGGAATTACTTGGCTTGTTCTCAAAACCTTTCCAGCTTGATTTCTACTGGTCTGAGCCTCTGAAAGCACAGAGTCACCTCCACACCAAGATAAGAGAAAGATTCCATTGAAGAGTAGGAACATAGATATGTGTGTATAAAAGATGACACAATGGATAGAGCTCTGGGTCTAGAGACCTGAGTTCAAATCTGGCCTCAGACACTTATCAGCTATGTGACCCTGGACAAGTTAATTAACTTCTGTTTGCCTCAGTTTCCTCATTTGCAAAATGGAGATAATAATAGCACTTTCCTCCCAGAGTTGCTGTGAGGATCAAATGAGATCATAATTGGCTCACAGTTGATGCTATACTAATGTTAGCTACTATTATTATTATCTCTGCCCTTAAGAAGCTACTGGTCAAGTCCAGTCCATCTATAATTACAGATCTGCAAGACAGGTTCCCAATGTCTTTCTTTTCCCCCTCCATCTAATATAAGTTCTCCTGTCCTGTTTGAGAATAGAGTGTACCATTCTCAATAATTTCCTGAATTCCTTTCACTATGTAAGCCTACTCTTTTTTGTTCTGGGAGCTGTCAAAACAGCCACTCACATTATAATGGCACCCAGAGTTTCCATTGGAGGCTGTGTTTGTAGAACTGACAAGTTCAAATACTGCTCCCTGGAGATGAAAGAAAATCTTCACAAAAGGAGAAGAATAAATGCTGTGATATTGCCTAGTTATCCAAAATGTGTTAATATTGATAGAAGGCTGAGTGCTATAAACCAGAGCTGGGAGGAGAAATCACAAAAGTGTCTTGTTAGGTGAAATTAAGAGTCACAAAATGAACTGTGCAGAGCAGAACTAGGGTGAGGCCAACAGAACAGTCTAGAGGAGTGGACCAGCCTTTCAATATTTCTATTGTATCACTCCACATATATGTCCCTATTTTATAGATGAAGAAACTGAGTCTGGAGAGCAGGGGGGATAACCTACTAAGCTTCTTAGAGGCAAAGTGAGGTCTAGAACCTATAGTTTACAATTTCCCTTTAAGTATGTTGGCCACAATACCACAATGCCTGATTCAAATTTTAAAAAATCATTAGATTAAATTCATGAGTGACAGATTATTGAGTCATTGAGTGAATCATAAAATGTTAAATTTGAAAGGGACTTTGGAGACTATTCATGGCACAACCACCACCCCATTTGACATATCAAGTTGAGAACCCAAAATGTTTAGTGATTTGACCAAGTCAGGAAGTGAATTAGTAGCAATTGAATGAAATTGGAATGCAAGGTTTCTGAATCTTAGGACAATGTCCTTTCCGTTATACTTGGTGTATCCCAGAAGTCTTTACACAAATGATTAAGACTTCTGGGACACTCTGTCTAATGCATAGAAGAACCCATGTATAAGAGAAAGAAGATTGGACTTTGGAGTCAGGAAGACCTGACTTTGAATCCTTTCTCTGATACTTACTGGGTCACCCAGCCTCCTTGAGCCTTGGTTTACTATGCTATAAGATGGAAACAATAACACCTACCTCACAGAACTGTTATAAGGATCAAATGAGAAAATATAAAAATATAGTAATAGAATTTATTTACATATGTTATGTTTATTCCTACTATGTATGGTCTTTCTCTATATATGATATATGTCACTAATAAAAGTATATATTGTATGTATATATTATTTTCACCTATACTGCTATATATCATACATGTGTGTGCATACATATGTGTGTATTTATATGCACATACATATATGTGTATGTATTGTGTACATACACATACACACCTCCATTATTATCATTTTCAGAGGGCTTGGCAGTACAAAGGATTAGCTAAAGTGTTATGCTTGTACAAGACCACAACATAAGTTTTTCTCCATGGTTTGTTCCTTTAAAAGAAGATTAGAAGAGTAGGAACTTACCTTGAGTAGAATCAAAGCTCTTTAAAGAAAAAAAATAGTTTTGATTTTTTCCCCTTGATCTCCAATGCCTAGAATACTTCTTCTTAGAGGTGTTTGTTTAATAAAAATTGTTGAATTGAAATTAGAGTGCAACAAATAAAGTGATTAAAATATCTATGCTTTTTGATCCAGAAGTCGTACTGCTAGGCATATCACCCAAAGAAGTCCTAGATAAAAAGGTTTCATATAAAACCAAAATCTTTATGAGTGCTCTTTTTGTGGAAAGAAAGAAATGGAAACAGAGTAGATATGTGTCAATTAGGGGGTGGCTAATTGAATTGTGGTACTTGAATGTAATGGAATATTACTGTGCTATTGAAAAAATGAATATGATGAAGGCAGAAAAGCATGGAAAGATTTATGTGAACTGATGCAAAATAAAGTAGGCAATGGCAGGAAAATAATAAACACAATGACTACAACAATGTAAATGGAAAGACTAACCACCACAAAACAATAGAATCTGAATGTTTCAAAATTATAACAATCAAGTTTTCCCTGAAAGAAAAGATATGAGAAGATGCCTCTGTTTACTCCCTTGCAAAGATTGGAGTCTAACAGTATGGAATATTGCGTATAATGTCAGGTGTTTTTTTTTCTATTTTGACCAATTTTCATGAATTTATTTTCCTCTTGTTCCTCATCTTTTTTTTTCTTTTAAATTCTGTGTTATAGAGGATGTCTTTCTGGGAGGAGCAGGGAGAAAGAAGGGATACATGTAGAGGCATGTTGGTAAATATTTAACAGCTGGCTGTCCAGGGGAAAAAATAATAAGCAAAAAAGTTATACTTTTAAATTTAAACTGTTTCATTAACATTTTCTCCATTATTTTGAGTCTAAACAATAAATCAAGCCCTGATTTATAGCATTTACCAATTTTTAATGTGTGAATGCTCACTGAAAATTTAACCTGAATTAAAGCCTAAATAAGCCAACTCCAGCCCAATCTTGTATTGTATTGGGGGGGGGGGGATATAAAAGATATAAAAACAAGAAAAAATATATCAATAATCTATCTTTTATAAGAAATAGCATTCTATAGCAAAGTTAAGTAATCACATTTTAGATGGTTTTCCTTGAATTTTTATTTGTTTCTTTTTGACTTATTCAGAAAAACAATATCAGTTTTGGAATCTAGAATGGTTTGATGCTTTCCTCTTTAAAGAAAGTGATTCATTCACCATAGGGGTGGGGATAGAGCAGGGCACATCCTAAGTAAGCCAGAAACAATGAGATCATCAGACTGTCCTATGGAAAGATGGATATAGATGAATAATAATTTAGAGCTTAAGGGCCCTAAAAGTTCATATACTCAAACTCAGTCAATTTATAAATTTATAATGACAGAGGCCTAGAGAATAGAAACAATTTATCCAGGAAAATTCAGATGTTTTATCTCCCAGTAGCACATTTTTCATTAATTAATATATAATCTTGGGTTCAAAACTGGATCATTTGCATAAAACTCTCCTCATTATTGAAAGGATGCTGACTCTACCCTGTGTGCCAGTGAAATGGAAAGTTGGCCTTACAGCTTGGGAGAAGTAAGACCTTGCTTCCTGCTTTGAGGGAAGCCAGACAAGTTGCCAGAATCTCTTTGGAGAAAAAGACATTTACTGACTCCTCTAGATTCTGCCCCTTCCTAAAGTTTTTCTTCTTTTTCTCTCTTGGTTTCCCTCTAAAATTTGTCTGGAATCCTGTGACATGTCCTCTTTGGAATCAGGAAGCAAAACAAAACAAAACAAAAAGGCTTGCTTTTCCCAAGTTCTCCTAATAGGAGAACTTCTGCCCCTCACGTAGGATTGGGTCAGAATCCTTTCAACCCAAGAAAAGCATCCTATTAAAATGACCCAGTCTAAGGGGCGGCTAGGTGGCCCAGTGAGTAAGAGTGCCGGCCTCAGAGTTGGGATGACCCGAGATCAGATCCGGCCTCATAAAATGAGCACCCACACACAAATAATGACTGGCCGTGTAACCTTGAGCAAGTTACTTAACCCCAGTTGCTTTAAAAAAAATGACCCAGTCTTAAATCTAGAAGGCTACAGATATCTATGTTTTTACTTAACATTAAGGTCTCAAATTGACATGGTCCTGTTTTCAATCCTAGAAAATATTTGGAAGATCACATTGTCATTTTCTTTACCCAACAAGTACTTCCAAATATCCAAAGATGATTGTGGCAGATTGCCTGAATAGCTCTTTCCTACCTCCTAGAAAGTAGACATAGTAGTGCTAGCCATTTGTATTTGGGTATTTCACTCTGGCTTCAGTTTCCTCATCTGTAAA
This sequence comes from Gymnobelideus leadbeateri, assembly GCA_011680675.1. Lineage (NCBI taxonomy): Eukaryota > Metazoa > Chordata > Mammalia > Diprotodontia > Petauridae > Gymnobelideus > Gymnobelideus leadbeateri. Next base: position 546,265 of record WOXC01006658.1, on the reverse strand, counting down.
ATGGGGATAGGAAGGTGAAAGACCCAGACCAAAATCCTGGCTTTGCCACACATTTGCTGCATGGCTTTAAGCAAGTCACCTATGAGTAGAAGAACCAGAGGATAGAGTATTACAGCTGAAAGAGTACTTTGAATAACCAAGATAGGATGTGAGACCCAGAAGTGACTTAGGAATCATCTATGTAGCCAGTTCCTCATGGTGCCACCAGTGGCATGGATAGAACCCAGCCCTTAGCACAGTGCCTGGCACATAGAAAGAAGGCACTTAAGAAATGCTGATTGGCTGACATCACCTGTTCTTTCTGTCTCTCTCTCCACGCACATGTGTATATACATATGTGTATATGCATGTATATGTATATGTTTGTATTGCATGTGTGTATGCATATATGTGTTCTGCATATATGTATATATATATATATATATATATATATATATATATAAGCACATTTTCATTGAGAGACAACAATACAGTTGTGTCCTCTTGGATTCCCAGGACTGTAAAATCAGAAACATTTCAAATCATACATTTAAAAAGCAAACTAGTGAAAACCAGATACTTCTATTTTCTTGAAATCACTGGCTTGACCTTTAAATCTGCATGCTTCTCATCCACAGTGTTCTCCTGGCTGTTTAGCAAGGCTCTATTAAAGATGCAAGCCCCAGACTAGAACCAGACAGTACTGAATGCCTGTCATTGATGAAAGTTAATTTTTGCAGCCTCATTTTTTTTACATATGAATGTGCTCCTGTCAGTGAAAAGGCTCCTAATGAATCAACACTCTTGCTAGATTCTCACTAATGAGCCAGCTGAAAAAGGAGGCTCAAAATCCTATGGGCTCTTTTAATCCACAACTTGTATCTTTCATTAATAGTCAAAACTCTCATTTGGCAAATATATATACTTCTTTAAGAAAACCACATAAAGAAAATAGCCATAGTAATACCTCTATGGAGACTGGATGGTTTTTAAGACTGTTTTTTTTTTAATGTCCTATGTTACAGTCCTCTTTTTTTTTTTTAACATTCTAAAGTGGGGCTTCTCAACGAGGGTCCATGATGTTGTATGGGAAAAATAAATAAATCTGTATTTCAACATAATTGGTTTCCTTTGTAATCCTATTATTTGTGCATTTAAAAACATTATTCTGAGGCATCCATAGGGTTCCCCAGACTGTCAAAGGAAATCTATGACACACACAACAAAGGTCTAGAAAAGTTCCTTTTTTGGAAACACCCTGCCTCAAGTGTCCTATCTTCATTTTAATAGTTTGCAAGATGAGCAATGGGTACAAATAGTTAATGTGCCATAAAAATGTTCATGGTGTAGCTATAAAACATTTTACATTTCATCTTTACAATAGCTTTGCAATAGTACATTTATGATGAACTCTAATACTAAATACAGTATAAGAGTTCTCCCCATGCTGCCTGGAAAAGAATCTCAGTGAAATATTTTGGTGGTAAGGGAGGGAGAGCCTTTCAAGGGTCAAAAAGAATAACTCAAGAGGTTTAGTGTTCTTGGGCTATTTTTGTACTAGTTTGACTTACCCAAAGAATCTGAGTCCTGTGGAGAATTCAGAAAGCAATTTGTGATAAAGAAGTCAGGTCAAAGGAATCTTTGGAGAAGACATGTAACTCTGCAGAGTTCCCCAGGAGAGCCAATCCCTGGATTTAAATTGAAATTGCTGATTTCTACTTGTGTGACCTTGAGCAAGTCACTTAACTTCTCTAGCACCACTTGCTCATCTGTAAAATGAGAGAGTTGGACTAGATAATCTCTTAGGTGCCATCTAGCTATTAAAAAAAAAAAATCTGAGCACAATGCAACTACCACAGTCCAGGAACTGTTGACAGCTCCTATCCATATATGGCTATGATAGAATTATGATAATCACTCATTCCTTGGCATATTGTGATCCCTCTCCCTCTCTCTCCCCCCTCCCCTTCTCCCCCTTTCCCTCTCCCTTCCTCTCCCTCTCCCTTTCCCTCTACCTCTCCCTCTTCCTCCCCCTCCATCTCTCTCTCCCTCTCTCTCCCCCTCCCTCTCCCTCTCCCTCTTCCTCCTTCTCCTCCCTCTCCCTCTCTCTATTCTGTGCTCTAAAAATGATTAAAAGTTAAAAGATGCATCCTTAAAAACTTAGTTTAAAAACAATTAAATGAATATGCATGAGGTTCTTTAGCCCACAGTGTGGGAACACAATTATAATTAATGCTTTTTTTTTCAATTTATTTCAGTTAGCATTTAGGAGTAAATTGTGTTTGTATCAGCATGCCAGATCACTATAGCCGTAGGCTTTGGTTTACCGAATACTGAGGATGGAATTCCTGCTGCAGACAGGTTTTATGATGTCCCATATTTAGAAATTTGGCATCTATTTCTTTAAGCTCTTATTTCAATCAACAAGCATTTCTTGGGGCGGCTAGGTGGCGCAGTGAGTAGAGCGGTCGGCCCTGGAGTCAGAAGGACCTGAGTTCGGATCCGACCTCAGACACAACGCATACACAAATAAAAACCTAGCCGTGTGGCCTTGGGCAAGTTACTTAACCCCAATTGCCCACCAAAAAAAAAAAAACAAAAAAACAAGCATTTCTTAAGTTCTTAACATGGACATTCACTGGGCTCCTTATCTGTAAAACAAGCTGGAGAAGGAAATAGCAAAATGGCAAACCACTCCAGTATCTTTACCAGGAAAACCCTAAATGGGGTCACAAAGAGATGGAGATGATTGAAAGTGACTGAACAACAATAACAACAAGCTATAAAATACTTTACTTACTGGTGTCCCAAGGGCGGTTGTAAGCTGTTAAAGCTTACAACTGCATCAAGACTTTTGGGACACCCTGTATATTGTCTCCTCTCATCTTCACACCATCCCCAGGGAGTTAGAGAGACTCCCCATATAAAGACACCCCAAAGTCAACAAAGTTAAATGTCTGTCTCAGGTCACATGGCTAATGGCAAAGTTGGTACTTAAACCCAGGATTTGTATATCCAACTGTTGGTTTTTCTTATCAGCTAGCTTTCCTTTCTGCTATTGACAAATTGGAAAAAGGAGTGCCAATATCTGAAATGCTCATGTTGTTCCCTGATGGTTTGAACAAAATCCAAGCAGTCGAGCTTTAGTTTCCAGTATGCGACATTTAGGAAGCATCTGGTGGGAAGATATTTCTCTTTATTATATAACACAATTTGAGATATTTTGTTTCCAAATTTTGGGTTGGGAGGAATGGAGGGAGAACCCAGTGATTTAAAAAAAAGAAATCTAGAAGAATTGACTTTTATGACACGTTGGGACCTTTCTTAGAGGAGTTTATATACCATCTTGATAGCAAGAAATAAGTGGTAAATTACTAAATGAATTCTACAGATAGAGTTGGTCTTGAGAATGAATCCTGAATAACCCATACAATTCTGAAAGCCCTTCATGTAGCACTGCAGAGCTCTGTTTTATGAGTGTTTTATCTGGTGCTACCCAAGACCCTTGTTAAGTAGAGGCACTGGGAAGACTGCTAAAATTTTAGCTATTTCAAACTTCCTCACCCCTTGCAGAAGCCATGTCCATACTGAGTCATTAATGTACTTTAAAGACCTGAAATTTTAATCCCAGATATTGCACTTATCACTTGTATAACCAAGGACAAAAATCGCTAAACCTCAGTTTCCTCACATGTAAAATGATAATGCTGGTACTTAAACTATCTGCCTCCCAGGATCGTTGTGAGAAAACTGCTTGGCAAACTTTCAAGTGCTTTTGAATGAATCTAAATTATTATTCCTGAAAATTTCCACTTATAATTTACCCTCATAAAAAATTAATTGATGAATGGTGCCAGAGAGGTGAAATGATGATGATGATGAATGATGATGAAGATGATGATGATGATGATGATGATGATCTCTATAAAGTGCAAATCTGGCAATGCTACTCAACTTCAAGAATTCAGTGGCTGCTAGGCTTATGTTACAAAAAAGATAGTAAAAAATGGAAAAGGATGCACACATATAAAAGTATTTATAGCAGCCACTTTTTGTGGTGGCAAAGAATTAGAAAACGAGGGGGGGAGATGCCCATCAATTGGAAACAACTGAACAAGTTGTGGTATATGAATATAATGGATACTATTGTGCTATAAGAAATGAAGGGAAGTGGATTTCTGAAAAACCTGGAAAGACTTGCATGAACTGATGCTAAGTGAAGTGAGCAGAACCAGGTATACAATGAGGGTTAACACTGTGCAATGATCAACTACGATGGACTTAGGTCTTCTCAGCAATGCAGTGATCCAAGACACTTCCAAAAGACTCATCTGGAAAATGTTATCCATATCCAGAGAAAGAACTGATGAAGATCTGATAGAGATCTGAATGCAGATCAAAGCATACTATTTTCACTTTGGGGGTGGGGTTATGGGGTTTTTTCCTTTTGTTTTTGTTTTTTCTTTCACAACATCACTAATGTGGAAATACATTTTACATTATTGCACATGTAAAACCTTTATCAGATTGTTTGCTGTCTTGGGAAAGGAAGCGAGGGAGAGAGAAGAATTTGGAATTCAAAAATCTTTCCAAAAAATGAATGTTAAAAATTGTTTTACATAAACCTGGAAAGAAACAAAATACTATTAATAAAAAATAAAATAAAAAGAATCTTCACTGGCTCCCTTTTCTTTCTAGGATAGAGACCAGCTGTTACACAGGTTGGTATTTAAAGCTTCTCACAATCTAGCTGCAGCCTACCTGTTCTGATTCATTTCATATTATTCCCCTTCACAGAGTCTATTTTCCAGCCAAATTGGCTTACTTGCTGACTTCGTCAGATTCATAGAATTTGGCATCCCCTCTCCTACAAAGTTACACAGGCTATTTGCCATAACAGGAATGTGAACTCTTTTCCCAAATCTTTTCCTCTTAGAATTTATAGTTTTCCTTAAAGTTTAATTAAGGTGCTACTCCTGGTAGAAAGTCTTTTTCTTTGGCCTCTGGTTGTTAGTGATTATCTTATACTGAATTTATCTGTGATTGTTATATCCATGCCCACTCCACCCAAGGCCCTTTAAAATGTAAACTCCTTGAGGTCAGAAGACATTTCTTTGTTTTGTTTTGTCCCTGTATCCCCCAGCACTCAGCACAGTTCCTTACACTAAGGTATGCACTTAATTGGTTCTTGATGGATGGAATTGCCAATGCTGATATTTGCCTCTACATAGCACTTGGTGCATAACAACCCTGTGCTATTATTATTGTTATTATTATTTTGTTCATTTACTTCAAACATATCATATGATGACTGGCCAATGAAATCCCAGTACATAGAACATACTCCTATTTACTGTTTCTTGGCTCAATCTGTATTTTTTTTTAACTTTTGTCCTTGCTATACTTTTTCAGTAAACACTTTCTTATAAAATCTAATTGATGTTGACTGGTTTAGATACATAGGAGGAGCACACTGGATGATGGCTTATGTGTTATATACAGTTGATACAGAGCATGTACAATAATCTCTTGCTGATTTGAATCTAATATGTGGTTTCTTCATGAGCCTCCTTCTGGACACGAGTGACTAAGGGACTGGTGCCCAGTGATGATGAGGAGTTTTCTTGTTGGCTTAAGAGTCAAAACTGAATTCATATATAAAAGTACTAGCAAGGAAATTCTCAGGGGCAGCTAGGTGGCACAGTGAATAGAGCACTGGCCCTGAAGGCAAGAGGACTTGAGTTCAAATCTGACCTCAGACACTTAACACACACTAACTGTGTGACCTTAGGCAAGTCACTTAACCACAACTGCCCTCCAAAAAGCAAAAAAAAAATACTAAAAAAGAAAATTCTCTCTCTCTCTCTCTCTCTTCCCTCCCCCCTCTCTCTTTCTTCTTCTCCTCTTCTTCCTCTTCCCCCTTCTCCTTCTCTCTCAGTAAGAAAGAACTCCTACGAGTTGAGGGACTGAGAGAAGTACAACTGACTACTCCCTCCACCATTAGCCACCATATTTCCCTGAGGGTATGATGGCTTGATGTTTATTGTTTTGTTTTTATTTCTTGCTGCTCTTAGGTGAAGTATCCAGAGATGGAATTGACCAGATTACAATGTTGTGACCTGCAAAAGGTGAGGAAAGTCATCAAAGGACTCCCCAAGCAGCCAAAGTCAGTAAGAGAGGAGAGATTATCAGAGGCAATCGTAACAGCAGCTAAAGATGGTGAGAGACTGGCACAGCTGTCAAGTGCCCTGTTTGACCTAGCTGAGTAGTTCATTGTCCCAGAAGCAGAGATACCATGTCCTGGAAGGAGCCAGCCTACTGAGTAATGAAGACACTTTCTGATCACCAGCATAGTGCCTCCAAAAAAGCCTAATAAGGAAACCTGAAAAGAGCAAAGGATCCTCAGGGCCAGGAGTTGGGAGATGCCTCTCATCCTCATATGTTCCTTACACATATGCATGACTCCCTTTATACATTAAACTTCAGACCACTTTCTCCAGGGACCTGGTGTGCAAGGGAAGAATTTACCCCTCTCTCAATCTATAATTTTTGTTAACTTTTGTCCTTTCTATACTTTTTTCAGTAAACACTTTCTTATAAAATCTAACTGATGTTAACTGGCTGAGATATACAGGGGGAGTACACTGGATGATGGCTTATGAATGATAGTATCAGAAGCCACAACCCCTTGCGTTTATACCTAGAACCCTGGGAAGAGAAATAGTCATTATCCAAATCCAACCTGCCAGTTAGAATAGAAGGGAGAGTAAGACCAGAAGGGTCTCTGTGTCACTTTCTTGTTACAAAGCACCTTCCTATCTACTTTCTCATGTAATCCTTATAATAACCCTGTGAGGGAGAGGGTACAATGACTAAAATCCACATTTTACAGGTGGGAAAACTCAGAATAATTGGACCATGTATTTAGAGTTGAAAACTCCCTTAGATGCCATCTAGTCCAATCCTCCCACACAACAGATGGGGAGACTGAAGTCTAGAAATTTTAAGTGACTTTTCCAATGTCACAAGTAATAGGTTCCCTGACTCAAAACTCAATCTTGGTCAAGCTCCAAGGCTGCCCAGTGGCAGAACTTGAAACAGAACTCAAGTTGCCTAAGTCCTTGTAATTGTAATTATCTACCTCTTTCTGTTGTTGCCAAAATTGGAAAAAGAGAGGGGAGGATGGTGCTAAATTTTGAATTGCTTGTCTGGCTGTCCCATTGGTTCTGTTATGTCTTACAGAATCAAGTCAAGTTTAGATTTCCAGTAGTAGCTGGTTTTGTTACTAACTCTCACTAATGAGAAGCATATATCTTAGATGGCATCTGACTCAGAGAAAAAAGCTCTTTCAGCACACTTCAGTATATGATCTGGTCACTTAACATTTAGAAGGCAAGATGGTACCCTTTCAGTGAAGAGAAGAGCCATTGCTGTATACCAATGGACTATAACATTCAACAAAGTAGTAGATAATAAGCTCCATAAGATAAAGGTCTTATCTAAACATTGTATCTCCTCCTGTGACTATCATAATTCTTTTTTTTTTTTTTGGAGGGGTGAAGGCAAGGCAATTAGGGTTAGGTGACTTGCCCAAGGTCACACAGCTAGTGTCATGTGTCTGAGGTCAGATTTGAACTCAGGTCCTCCTGGCTCCAGGGCCGGACTACCATAATTCTAGGGGCATAGCAGATATTTATTGAATGATCACATGTTGAATGAACAGCAATTAATTGTGTTGATGTTTATTTAAAAGATTGAATTTTTATATTGATTTACAAATATAGAATGGTTGGTATATATTACCTTATTTCATCTTTACAATATCTCTGTGAGGGAAATAGAAAAGGTATAATCCCTATTTAACATAGGAAGAACTTGAGTCTCAAAGGGACACACTGACTCACCCAAGGCAACAGAATTAAGAAATGACTAAAATGAAACTAAATCCAAGTCTTCTGAATCCAACTTCAGCATGTTTACCGTGTTAAATTCCAAGGGCCTTGCTAGGAGGTAGAAAAGACTTGCAGCTGAATAAGATATAGATTTTGTCATGAAGGAGTTTACAGATTAGTGATAGTTTCAAACATATCTAGGAACTTCTTTCTAAGGAAATGGAAAAATCTCACAAAAGATCCCTTGGGTTCATGATCTTGGCCATACTCTAGCCACTATCTTCTATCATGTCGCCTTGATCTCAACCAATGTACTTACCTCTCCTGTTATGTTGGTGGACTCTTGAATCTAACACAATGCCACTTGGAACTGACTTCTAGGAAGAAGAACTGATAAGTACTGATATTTAGTACTGATAAGTACTGATATTTAATACTAAGTACTAAAAAATATGCTTTGTAAACTCAAAATGCTAGATAGTAAGTCTTAAGTGGTCCCTGGTCTTTCTGGAGACATATTCATCATGGGAGAAGGTCTGTAGCACTTTTTTTTTTAATATCATATTAATTTAAATAAAGAAACACTTGTTTTTGAGAATATCAAATCAGATCAAATTTGTATAAAACAAAATCAGAATATCAAGTCAAATCAAATTTGCATAAAACAAACCAGGCAACATGGTATAGTATGCTAAAAAAGGATACTGAATTTGGAATTAAAGGACCTGGCTTCAAATGATTCCACTACTTCCCATCTGGGTAATCTTGGGTATCAATCACTTCCTTTCCCTGGATCTCAGACTTATCATCCTTAAAATAAGGGGGTTGATTGGGATGATATCCAAGCCCTTTTAGCTATAAATCTAGGACATCAGGATCTTCTGAAACAGGAATGTATATACTTATAACTATTATGTGTTTGTATTTGACACAAAGAAATTGTGTGGGGGAAACTACCAAAATTAGTATCAAAGAACAGGTCCCACCCTTGGGACTGAAATTAGATTCAGAAGCTAAATTTAGGCCAGACCTAGAGAGTTCACTGGGTTGTTAACCAGTGGACTTGAACCCTATTCAAAACAGAAATGGTCTGGTTAAAAGATCTGAAGCAGTTAGTGGCCTCAGCTGGCAGTTAGCCCAGAACAATAGTACCAGCTTCATTTTCCAGAAGCAATGAAATTGGAGGCTCATTTTTGCTGACATTTCTTTCCAGTCACTTACCTTCCCTGAGGCCTCAGGGAGTTTCTGCCTTTCTGACAGGGCCTATGAGACAGAGAGGGAGAGGCACAACCCAAACAACATCACACCAGCTCACATTATATAATATGGTTGATTACTTGATTGCAAAACCACTTTCCTCAATGGGCTTTCATTTCGAAGCTTACACTAGTCCTCTGCAATATGGCAGCCATAGTTCATTGACCCCCACCCATTTTACAGATAAAGAAACTGATTTCCTTGGATGCCAAACAGAGGAAGACAGAATCCAAACTCTAGTTTTTGGCCCCCAAAATCAGTTCTCTATTTAATTGACCAAATTTTCTTTGGTGGAGTGTGAGGAACAAATCTAAGAGCTGGAATAATCAGATGCTGCAATAACCTTTATATCAAATGAGATGATATTTACAAAGCATCTAGTGTAGTACCTGACACATAGTAGGTGTTTAATAAATGTTTGTTTCCTTTCCCTATAGAAATGATTATTTTAGCATGATATGCCCATTATTTAAGACATGGGAAGGAGTAGGAACAGTGAAATGAGCAATTGAAACCTTTAGAAAATTCACTTTCTCATTGGGAATTCCCTAGCATATCTCTAATCATCCTTACATTCCTTCAAAGCACAACTTAAGACTCTCTCCTGAACAAGTCACTTAACCTCTTCCAGTCTCATTTTTCTTGTCTGTAAGATGAAGATAATAATAGCACCAACTTTCCAAGGTTGTTGTAAAGACCAATAAGATAAGGGTGGCTAGGTGGCTCAGTGAGTAAGAGCGCCAGCCCCAGAGTCGGGAGGACCGGGGATCGGTTCTGGCCTCAGTTGCGCACCCACACATAAATAACTAGCCGTGTAACCTTGAGCAATTTACTTAACCCCGATTGTGTTTTTTAAAAAAGGCCAATAAGACAATGTTTGTGAAGCATTTGAAAATCTTAAAGGGCTATGTAAATGCTGTCTATCATCATCATCATCATCATCATCATCATCATATAACTATTGTTTAGACTAAGACATTCAGAGTTAGACAGATGACACAGACATTCTGTAGAGTTCATCTATCAACATTGGGTAGATGCACAAGTATTTTTTTTCTGGCACATTCTAAATGCTTAAAAGCTTGTTGATTTGGTTGCAAATAGATAATAAGTCAGACCCAGAATTTAACAGAAGGACAAGAGTTGGATGGGTTGCCTTTGTGAGATTTCTTAGTTCTTTTAATAATCCCAAACTTCTCTCCAATACAAAGGCCCAACTTGGATTTAACAATACTGTTGCATGACTATGAGTCAAGGAATATCATAGTCTCTGAAGAATTAAAAATTAACTTTTCCCAGAGTGCAGTGGAGAAGCACATGGAAGGTATAAGCAAGGGTGGAGAACCTGCAGCCTTGAGGCTACCTGTGGCCCTCTAGGTCCTCAAATGTGGCCTTTTGACTGAATCCAAACTTCACAGAAGAAATTCCCTGAATAAAAGGATTTGTTCTATAAAACTTGTACTCAGTCAAAAGGCTGCACCCAAGGATCTAGAAGGCAATATGTGGCCTTAAGGCTACAGGTTCCCCACCCCTGGTAAGGTATAAATATATTGCAATACATTACAAATAAGGAGTGACAAAAACTATAGTAAAGTATGACAACAAAGAAATGTTTGAGGAAAAAAAAGGATAGACTGGTCATGTGGCAAGAGTAAACAATAACCGATAGCTCATCTATTACCCTGGTAATCTCATAATTTCAGGACAAACTGTTGAGGCCCCCAAAATGTTGGGTGGACCCCCTCCAGTGAAATTAAAAGAAGACATATGTAAGACTCACAGAGGATGGGTGGGCACAGATAGATTGTAATCTACATTGTTGGAGGAAATAGCCACTTAGATGAGATCAGAGATCCATTGAAATATATGCAGACTTGCATCAATGAAAACATTGAACATTTCCCTAAATATAATCTAGCATGAACTTTGTTGTTGGTGCTTCTGTTTAGTCATTTTTCATCACGTCCAACTCTTTGTGACCTTTTTTTGGGGTTTTCGTGACAGAGATACTAGAGTAGTTTGCCATTTCCTTCCCCAGCTCATTTTTACAGATGAAGAAACTGAGGCAAACAGGATTAAGTGTCCATGATTACATAGCTAATAAGAGTCTGGGGTCAGATTTGAACTCAGGGACATGAGTCTTCTTGAGTCCAGGCCCAGAACTGTATCACTGTGCCACCTAGCTGCCACTAGCCTAAGCTACTCCTATTCAATTCTAGTCCTACATCATTGTCCATCTGTACCATCCATACGATGGATATAAATAGATGGACTCACTTATTGGGTAGCATGTGCAAGTGTATATCATAAATAAGGAAATATTCATCATCCACTTTGTTTTTCTATTGTAAATTTCTGGGCCAAACTCTTTGAAATGAGTATAAACTTACACCTCATAACAAGAAGCAAGGTAAAGCACATAAAAGGTCTTCAGCAAATGTTGGTTGAAAGAATAAAGCTTAAGAAATAACAAAATTATTAAATCAAAACCAATTTAATTTATTTATACTTAAAATGTACACATACTCTCTCTCTCTCTCTCTCTCTCTCTCTCTCTCTCTCTCTCTCTCTCTTTCTCACTCATATACACAGAGCATCTCAGAGCTAGGAGTTGATGAGATCATAGACACTAATGGCATGTTGGATGTATACATACCCTACATGACATCCCTAAAATATAGTTGTCCTACTTTCTCCTTGACTATCTCCAGTGACAGCATTTACCATCTACCAAGGCATCACATTGCACTTTTAAAGAACTCTAATTTTCCCATATATTTGAGTAAAATCTACATCCCTTAACATTTGCCCTTTGGCACTACAAAGAGCAGGTGCAATCCAAAATTTTTCATGGATCTGAAATCTTCCCTGATTCCCTCTAACCTGAAGTACCTTTTCCTCCCTCCCACAGTTTATTTAATGTGGTGCCTTTTCCAAGATACTCATTAAACTCTGCCTTATAGTAATAGACCCATATGCATTCCAAATGTTCACATAGACTATTTGTTCAGCCTGTGGTAGAGCCTTCCAAACTCATATTGGTCTTATCAACCACAGTTGACCACACTGTACCTTGACCCCAACGTAGTTATGTCATTTTGGTCTTAATCAAAAACAAAGGACAACAACCAACCAGCCAATAATATATATATATATATATATATATATATATATATATATATATATATATATATATATATATATATATATATATATATATATATATATGTATCAATCATACACACACACACACACATTCTACACTAAAATCTCACTCTCATGTCTTATCATGGAATGGTGGTGATTCTGAATTCTCAAAATTTATTCCAGTAGAGTACAAACTCTGGAAGTTTCTTCTAAACTGAGTATTTGCCCAGTGGTAGAATGTTCTCCTATTGTCTGAGAACCAGATAAGGAGACTAAAGTTTGGGGAGTGTGACTTTCCTGAGGTCCTACAACTAGTAAGAGGCAAAGTCCAGATTCAAACCCAGGTCATCTGATTTCAACACCGCTGCTCTTTTGACTACACTAATGCAGTCCCCTAATCACAAAATAAATAGCATTGTACAAACAGTACAAATGAAGCTGGTAATGTTTACAGCTCTTAAACAATCTACTGAAACTGAATAGGAATTAGTGCAACTTATTTGTGGTTCTGAAACTGATTTCATAACACCCCTTGTATTTTCTGGGCTTTCAGTTTACTTGGTTAGGTGGAAAGTTAAGATAATCAATCCAAGGTCCCAATTCACATTATTTTTTGTACAAAGGACCAAGTGCTATTATTTTCGTCTGGAGCACATGCTCTATTAGCATAGTTTTTCATAATCCTGATTCACCACCATGTCACAATGAAACATCAAAGGGTGTGTATAAATAACAGAGGTCATTTAAGTTGAAGAGTGCCTTTTGATCCATAGGTCTTCTGTCAGAGACTGGCAGTTAATCATAGTGGGATATTGACCCCCATTTCCTATAGTAACAGTATCTCCATGGGGGAAAAAATGTATTCCCTATGTGAGAATAAAGTGCTGATAACATTTGCCTTGCCTCTGTTCCTTCTCTCCTTGTTCCTACCCCATCCTTTAGGATCAGCTTGTGGTGAGAAATGTTGAGGGTACTTTGAACTTGCATTTCCCCATTTCTTTCAGCACAGCTAAAGAGACCACTGATCAGCTTCTGCTTGGCAAAGAGGGACAACGATGAATATTGTTATTGAAAACACTGGCATAGAATGGCAACAGCCATTGACAGTTTTCATAGCTTTCTAAGTCAGGTATTGCAAAGTTGAGAAGTATTTGCATGAGGATGATGGTTCAAAACTAAGGTTGGGAAAATGAGTGTTTTGAGCTGTTTATCCAGCACTCAAGATAGATTTTTCCAGAACCTTCCATGCCCTCTTCAGTCTATTACCCCTTACTATCCTATTAGACTTTCTCTATAATGTCACAGAAACCTCTCCACCCTGGAGCACATTCCAGCCCTGGATTTCACCCTTTGGAGATATCTTTCACCCCTATGATCCCTCCCTTTACTTGACTGGTTCCTCTCAGTATCTTCTTTATAAGGTGGCCACCCAAACCATTCATGCCTTTATTTTTCTCTAGGCTATATGCCTGACTCTCCCCCTAGACTTTCTATATTCTGCACACATGCATCACACACACAGTCATCCCTTTCCTGCTCCAACCCCTTTTAAAGCACTTTTAGAAATGACAAAAAACAAAAAACAAAACCAGAAGCAAAAGGGAAAGGCTGAACAAATTGTGGTACAAGAATATAATGACATTATTATTCTGCAACAGCTATAAGGAATCCAGAGAAAAGCAGAAAGCATTGTGTAGAGATACAGAATAAAGTAGTAGAATTTGCAAAGCATTATATACTATGATTATGAGAATATAAATTAGAAGGCTACCACAGTGCATGCTGTGTGCTTGTAAGGACCCAGCTCAACCCTAGAGAAGAGAGGTAGTAGAAAGGATGCAGGAAGGCTGGGGTGACTGAGGGATTATGGGTGCAGACTGTTTCAAACATTTTCAGATGAAGCTGCTATGGTGTGGTTTTTCCTTTTTTTTCTTTATTTACTATTAGTTTACAAAATATGTTGGTTTTTCTTAACTGCTTTTCTTTGTTACAAAGGAAGATTCACTGGGGGTTGGAGAGGTGAAGGCAAGGGTAGGGAGAAAGAGTATATCCAGAAATGAATATGACCTAAAAACAAAAGGTATTGGAAAAGCTTTATGGAAGCCTATATAAAGTAAGGTACCAATATTACTATTCATTCATTCATCCATCTTTAACAAAGGGAGTAGCCGTCATTCCCCAGAGGGCATATTGAAGACCACAAACAGCCAGGAATTCAGTAGGGAAGGATTGGCGGTGGAAAATCCTTTCTTGAAAGCATTTGTTCATTTTCTTTCTGAACTAATGAGAGCTTTTTCCAGACCTACAAAGATAGAATCCTACTTTCCCCAAGGTGTTTGAAGAGGATGTTTTTTTGTTGGGATTTTCAAGGTACGAGATTTTGCTTCCCAAATGTGCTTGAATGATAAGGGGAATAGTTAGACTTGGCTGATCAAGCCTGCCCAGGCCTTATGTCTGTCTAGGTAAAACATGTAAACAGTGTGGGAACATGTCTTCACCATTGATTTGTTAAACAGAAACAAAGAGTTTACAATCTTGTTAGGCTTTGCCTAGGGAGGGAGTAGCAGAGGCCTGAGGCCTGAGTCTCACATACCAGTTGAACCTGGTGGAAGAAGGGGCAATGAAAGCCTTGACTGACCCTAACTGAGAGGATTTTTCCTTCTCCCTAGTGCTTTCCTCATCCCTTTCCTCACAGAGGAGACTGTACTCCTAGATGTTTTCTCCTAAATATCCTACACTCTTCTCAAATTTTTCAGTCATGTCCAACTGTCCATGACCCCATTTGGGGTTTTCTTGGCAAAGATACTGGAGTGGTTTGTCCTTTCCTTGTCCAGCCCATTTTCTAGATTAGGAAACTGAGGCAAACAGGGTAAGTGACTTGCCTAGGGCCATAGAGCTAGTAGGTGTCTGAGGCCAGGTTTAAGCTCAGGTCTGACTCCAGGTCAGCCTTCTATCTGCTATGCCTGCTTTCTTCTTGAATACTATGTGTCTAAAAATGAACTTACCATCTTTCCTACTAACCTGGCTTTCTCTCCTGTCATTTATTAATTAAGTCTCTGTTTGACAGATGCTTATTGAATGTCTAGTAATCATAAGGTTCCAGGCTATTTGCTTTAGGAAATATAAAAATAAATTAGGCCTAATTCCTGCCTTTCAAAAACTTAGTAACAAAGAAAAGAAAAATCTACAAGTGGCATGATACTGAAAGACAGATGGTATCCATGGATATGGTCAGGGTCATGAGAGATTTGAACCATCATAGGGAGATAGAAGAGGGGAAAACCACAGACAATTGGAAAATTAGAGAATGTAGCCTTTGAACTGAGCCTTGGAATTCTAGCAGGCAAAGATGATTGAAAGGGGCATTCTGGGAAGACAAACAAGTGTCAGCAAAAGTGAGAACACAAGAGAGTGCAAGAGCATCTATCAAGAACAGAGTATGATCTAGTTAAAGAATATGCCTTTAAGAATGTGAGATAGTCCTACAAAGGTCAATTATGTGTTCTTATACCAGAATATGTATGAGTGGGAAATGGGATTGTTTGCAGGCAGACCATTGAGGGCCTCAAATGCCAAGCCAAAGAATTTAGACAATTCATGGGAAAATAGACAGTCATTTAAAAATACGTGATCATAGCTAGGAGAATGCTTATACCATGCAGGTAGGCTTGAGACCATAGAATTATTTAACTTTTTTTTTCCCTCATAAGATTTATCTAATTGCAACCCATGATGGATCCATGATCTCCCAAGACTCAGAATTTTCATGACATATATTATGGGGCCTCTAGATAGCACAGTAGATAGAGTGTTGTTCCTGGAGTCAGGAAGACCTGAGTTCAAATCTGACCTCAGACACTTACTAGCTGTATGAAACCTGGTCAAGTCCCTTAACCCTGTTTGCCTCAGTTTCCTCATCTATAAAATGAGAAGAAGAATAGTGCCAACCTTTTGTGGGTTTTTGTGAGGATCAAATGAGATAATTCTAAAGACTTTAGCATAACGCATAGCACATAGTAGGGGTTATATAAGTGCTAGCTATTGTTATTAATACTATTATTTGTATATATGTGTTCTTGATAGCTGCTTGGAAGAGAATGATATCTCTGTGGCTTATTACCGCCACCTAAAGTTTACTCCTAAATGAAAACAATCCAAAAGAGTCTTAATGTAACTTTTGCGATATTATTGTTTTATTAATACATTATTATATTTCCCCAAATGTTGGAAATAGTAGCTCATAAGCAGACATAGAAAGAACATAATGCTCAAAGGACTTTTAGGAACTTATAAGCAGATATAAAATACACATTAGGTTCTCAAATAGCCCATAGGCAACTTTTAGAAGGCAAGTGAATTTAGATGCTCCTGAATATGCAACATTCTTTCCATTAGACCACCCTTATTCAAATCATTCACTGTAAGTGTGGGGAGGGAATAACTAGGGGCAGATTCCCTTGTTTCCCCAAGTCACAGGTCCCCTTATAAAGCCTTAAATCATAGGGACTAGGCTTTTTTTCTGAAAAGTATACTGTTTCAGAAATTTCCTTTCTCAGGCTAGGAGGTGCAGAAATATTGTCCATGAGCTTCCTTCGCAGGGCAAATGTCATATATGAATCTGCTTCAGCCAAAAGCTTCTACCAGGAATTAATCAGCTCCACTGCCATCTTTTACATTTTAGAAGTCTACTCTCAGGTCTCCAGTTGCTGATCTGTTATCAGTGACCAGGAGGGTAGTGCCTGTAACTCCCATTTACTTCCTTTGGAACAGCATTACCAGTCCTGAGAAGGGAAGGGCAAAGACAGTGAAGGAACCCACGCTACCTCGACTACCAGAACACTGGTCTAACTGCACTGCTCTAATCTGTCTTCTGGACAAAGTAAAGCAAAAAGGTACTCTGAAGGAAAAAAAAAGATGGAGGACAGGTTGTTCCATTTTATAACACAAAGGGCAAATGCAACAACATATATCTAACTTCTTGGGTCACAAATAGCACCATCTTAGGGGGAGGGGAGAGGAGAGGAGAGCAGAGGAGAGGAGAGGAGAGGAGAGAGGAGGGGAGGGGAGGGAGGGGAAGGGAGGGGAGGGGATAGATAGATGATAGATAGATAGATAGATAGATAGATAGATAGATAGATGGATGGATAGATTCTTTAATTATCTCAGGAGTTCTTAACATTTTTTTGTTTGTTAGTCTGGGAAAATCAATAGATTCTTTCTCAGATCATGCTTTTAAGCACACAAAATAAAATTCATAAGATTATAAAGTAAACCAACTACATTGAGATAAAGAGATATTTTTTTCCCTTTCCAAGTTCACAGAGCTACAGAAATCTCTCCATGTAAGAAATTGTAATCTATCTATAGGGTGAGAGATATACTCAAATTGAAAAGGGGGGAGAACACCTTTAATCAATCCCCATACAAAACTAATACCTAGATTGTGTCCATTTTGTTTCCCTTCAGGCCCTATCAAGGTGGAAAGGCTTTGAATAAGGGTCCAACTAAAATTTTTATGCCTTTTGTCTAAGGACAGGCCTGACTAAATTTAGAGAGGTTTATCACCAGTCTGTGTTAAAAGCCACTATTCTAGAAGTTCATCTAGTAAATGATAGAAAAGTTGCAATTCTCCACTGGTGGTAGAACTACCCATATCAAGGAAACTACAGAGTCTTAATATGCAGCTTGGACTATATCTTGGATCTATCCCCTCCTTTATATTCTATCACCATTCTCTTGGATTAGATGGTGTTATAACTCACATCTGAATCACTGTGACAACCCTCCTCATTAGGTCAGCTCATAGGCTTTGTAAAAACTGGGTTGGGGACCCTAGAATTTTAATCTTCATCTCACATTGCTCTTTGAAATGTCCAGATAAGTTTCCCATGAGTATGAGGTAAATCTGCAACTAATGAATTAAAATTGTACCAGTCAAGGGACAAGACCTAGTAATTTAGGGAATCTAACCATCTAAACTTAGCAGTGAAAAATTCTTACTCCCCAAACAGATCATCACAAATGCAGATTAAAATGGGATCATAAATTCCTCAAGGGCAGGAGCCATGTCTTATTCTTCCTCATGACCAACCCTATACCTCCTCCCTGCGATCACCTAGTACAGGGCTTTAGATAGTACAGATCAGATCTCAGTACAGATCTGTTGAATTTGTTCTATTGAATTTCCTTCATTAATGCCAGGATTTTCTTGTGCTGTCAGCCTCAAGACATTCCCATTTAAGGTGATGATCTTAAATCACTGTTTAACTGGGCCAGGTAATTCCCAGGCCAGGTTTAATATTTAACATCTATTTCTTTAAAAGGGCAATATGGATCCTGGCATTTTCAAGCACTAAGGTGTTTCAGAACTGGCAACTGATATTGTTCCCATTTCATTATTCATGACATGGAGACAAAGTGAGACTCCCATCTAGATTGATAAAAAAAAAAATTAAATGAAAATAAAATGTTTTTTTTTTCCCTCTTCTTTCAGCAATAAGAAATTCTCATGGCAACTTTTAAAAGGAATTCCAAATGTTTGTAGAGTTGGACTTCTTTCCCCCCAAAAAACAAAACAAAACAAAACAAAACTTCATATCAGATTTCCATTTCCATAAAACTCTCATTCTTGGACCTTTACATTCATAACACGTTTTGCATTTTTGTGATCTCTCCTGCTTTGGAACTGCTTTGGCAATTACTGTTCAAGCTTTGAACTTAAAGAAAATGTATTAATCAGCCATTATGTGCAGAGCAGTGTACTAGGCTTTGGGAGTCATTCAAAGTTTGAATGACATTGTCCTTGCCCTCAGGAAAGGAACATTACACATTTACAAATAGCTATAGTACAGAGTGTTGAGCAGCTAGGTGGCATGGTGAACTGAGTGCCAGACCTGGAGACAGGAAGGCTCATTTTCTGGATTCAAATCTGGCCTCAGACTCTTACTGGGCAAGACCCTGGACAAGTCACCATTTGCCTTGGTTTTCTCATCTATAAAATGAGATGGAGAAGGAAATGGCAAACTACTCCAAGAAAGACCACTTGCCAAGAAAATCCTAAATGGAGTCATGAAGAGTCAGACATGACTGAACAACAACAATAACAACATAGTACAGAATGGTGCAAGAAATGCCCATAAGAGAGGTAGAAACCAAGTACTATCTAAGGCATGAGGCTGGAAAGCCCCTTAAAGTTTTCTCAGAAGGAATGATATTTGAACAGGGTCTTAAAGAATTATAAGAAGGAAAATGATCCCAGATGTATGGAATGTCATAGATGCAAAGGCGAAGCTATAGAAAGAATGGTGGACTTGCTGTCAGAAGACTTAAGTACAAATCTTAACTGGATAAAATTAATATCCCTTGTCAGTTTCCTCATCTATAGAATGAGCATGTAGGATCAGATGATCTCTGAGGTCTCCTCCAACTCTAAAGTGATGAGCCCTAAGACATATATGTAGAATAGCAAGTGGTCCAATTTATTTCCAACCTGTGTGTGCCATATTATGGATAGCTTTACATGATAATCTATGGATATCAGACTTTGGTAAACATCAGGGAGGCATTGAAGGATTTTGAGTAGAGGAATAAATAAGGAAGATTAACCTGGAAGTAGCATAAAGGATGAATTGGAGAGACAGAGAGAGAGAGAGAAAGAGAGAGAGAGAGAGAAAAGCAAGAAGACTAATAAAGGACCTATTATAATAGTAAAGCAAGGAGGTAATTAGGACCTGACTTAAGCTATGGTGGTTTTTGAAGATGCAATACAATGAAGACATGACTCTGGTGACCTTACTTCTTTCTTCAAAAATCTCACCCTGATTAATCCCAGAATCCTAGAGGTTTCCCTACAATAATGGCATGTTGACAGCCTTGAATCTATTCTGTTTTCTATTTCCCACTCTGTTGTTCTCCTTTTCCAGGGGATCTCACGGAACCTGAATATTCCTCCAAAAAGCCAATGGGCCTAGAGCCCAATGCAAGGGGAGTCAGTGTTAGCTTTGGGAAACTCAGGGCAAGTAGAATTTGCCAGATGTGCCCTCACTCAGGAAGCTGCCGACATAACAATCAAATCTCTTTTAATCATCTACAAAATGCAGATGTGTTCTGCTGGCATACCCTCAAGATCCATTGTCTGCCTAGATGAAGCATACTATAATGGCGATTAAACATTGTTGTCAACTTAATAGGTATACTGATTGCCTGTGCAAAATTATCTGTTAACAACATTTGGGGCCCATCTCAAACCACAAAGATTTTTTTTCTTCTGTTTCAGTTATTTTCACCTTAAGTCTCTATCCCTCCCCCTAATTCATAAAGGAAGGAAGGAAGGAAAAGAAGAGAGGAAAGAGTCAGGAGAGAGAGAAGGGAAAGAGGGAGGAGAAAAGGAAGGGAAGGAGGAAGGAAGGAAGGAAGGGTTGGGGAAGGAAGAGAGGGAAGAAGAGAGGAAAGGAGGAGAGAAGGAAGAGAGGGAGAAAAAGAGGGTAGGAAAAAGAGAGGAAGTAAAGGAGGAAATGAGAGAGGGAGTAAAGGAGAAGCTGAGTGATGAAGGAAGGTAGGAAAGAAGGAAAGTCATACCACTATTTGTCTGAGGTATAAAATGTCTTTCATCCCAGTACTATCTGTAGAAGCATTTTATGTACATGAGGTTCAAAGCCTCGTCCAGTCCCAAAGGTAGCTTGGATGCAGTGATTTCCTTTGTTGCTGAAACCTATTCTCTTGCCCTGAGCAACATAGCTGAAAAGTGGGGTGGATATGAAACAAGAAGATGTGAGTTCAGATATGACCTCTGCCACTTTATGTGTACATGACTCACTGCCCTTCTCTGGACCTCACTTTTTTTCATTTAGAATGTAATCCAGATACACACACACACACACACACACACACACACACACACACACACACTCCCTTTACTCTTTTCCATAAGCTGTAGATGCAGATAGTTTAGGAGTTTATTTCTACCACCTTGAATATCTGGGATGGCAAATAGTTGAAGGGGTAGGAGATGGCCCGGTATTATGACTTTCTATGGGAGTATGATTCATTCGCATGCTTTCTTCCCCCTCTCCCCCAGCCCCATCACTTGAACTGAGCCCAGGGTAAGATGACTAGAGAGGGAAGTGGGGGATTAGTAAAGTTGTTTCTGATGATTCTGGCACACAAACCATATTAATTACCCTTGCTCTTTCATTGCGAGTAGGAGCACATGTTCTCAGAGGATGGAGAAGAAAGATCTGTACTCCAGCATCTAGAATGGGCTATCTCTCCTTTCTTTGGAGTGATTTGGACTTCATGATAGATTATGATGTGAACATCTGTGACAAGTGTCAAGGGTCTTTGGATGTGTCTCCATTTCAGCCTTTAATTCTCAACTCATCCTGTGTAACATCTAAACCTCAGGCTTATTGATCATGGCAAGCAGTCTAGGTGTTTGTAGGGTTAAGCACAATCTGGTGGCCAGTAGGGATGCTATGTCTTTTAGGAAAACTACCCCATACATTTTTCAGAGAGACTCCAAAGTGATCAGGGCTTTGTGATATGACCAGGCTTGAATTTTCAATAAATGAGGAACCAAAATGCCCATCCTTAGTGATCCAAGTGAAGCTCAATGTGATGAATAACTCAGTTACTGCACTCCCTTGCTGGACAACTAATACAGTGATATGATGCCTTTACAGAGGCTTAAAGAAACAAACACATGAGATGATTTGTGCTATTCCCAATACTACAAGTACTGTAGGTGTCACAACAAAGTAAAGGGATCAAATAAGGTGATTTATAAGATCTCTTCTAGTTCTATTTTTGGATAGAAGCTGCTGAACGAGTGCCCATTGGTTCTGAATTCCAATCCAGCCACTTCCTCTTTCCTCTCCATCTCTACTGTCTTTCCTCACTGTGCAAATTCAGAGGCCTGTCGATATCTGATAGAGCTGAGATTTGTTTCAAAAGACAATTTTCATTTCAAAGACCTGAGCATGAAAAGAACTCACTTTCCTGGTAAATGAATACAATATGCTTCTGTTACATCAGGCTCAGGAAAAAAGAAAACCAAGAGAACAAAATTTATGGAGAAAGGGGGAAAGGGAAGATAGGAGTTGCAGGAGTTAGAAAATAAAAGTCACACTACTTTTGGGTTTGCTTATCTGCTTTTTTGGGTTTTTTTACTCCTTTTCAGCCACTCAGCCAAGCTTAACTCAACTTAATAATAAGCTGAGAAAGGGGTTGTTAGAGAATAATTGCTTCAGATCGAAGTAGTTGGCTGTACCTCTTAAACTTACCCTAAGTGACTAAGGAGAAGGCTTAACCAGAATTGTGTAGTGGCTTAGATTGAAATTTGGAGATTTTCAAACATATCTCTTCCTCTTTAGAAAGTTGACTCCCTGGGGCATTGTCCCATAAAATGGTTGAAGCCATTGGATTTTCTTCGGTTCTCTATCATTGACTACAAAAGGCAACTCAGGGTGCAAATAATGGGAGAGGAGAAAAATTATACCTTTCCTGTGACCTCTTCAACCTCCTTTGCTAATATAACTAGGTCCAGATGAGTGAGAATAATGAATCTAGTGAGTGGGTCACATGTATTCAAATTTGTACTATTGGAAGTTATACTTATAGGAAAATATGGTCATTGGTTCCAGCCTAATAGAAATATGTAGTGTGAATTTGAGTAAAGAGATCACTTCACTGGATTTCTTATCCACACTAATTGTGGTCCTCTCTGTATTTCTTATGAATCTTTCTGCCTCACTAGAAAGAGAAATACTATGAAAGCAAATACTCAAGAGAACTAGAGACCAAATCAACTGGAGGAATTAGTGATATTTAGGCTGGAGAAGAGACAGCCTGGACAAAACAAGATAAGCGTCTCTAAGGTCTGTCTCTGAAAGACCCTCAGGCGAAAAGGGATTAACCCTATCATTTTTAGCCCAGAGATTTAGACCTAGGGCCAAGGAATGGAAGGTACAGTGAAATATATTTCTACTCTATATAATTGCTAACGTTCAAAGTGCCTCAATAAGGAATGGGCTTATTTAGAAGCCAGTGACTTTGCTGTCCTTTATCTGGCATTGACTAGATGACCAGTTGTCAAGGATATGGGAGAGGACATCCATGCTTGATGCAGGCATTATACTTTATGGCCCTTGCCAACTATTTCCCATATGGCAAATAGTAGCTTTGGGAGGAGGTTATCTATATTTGAAGTTCAGAAGAAGAGGGGAATAATATTAGCCCCAAACTCTAGAGTTCAAAAAGACTTCAGCAGTTTCCCATATTGGATGAGTCAAAAAGAAAATTGACCTTTTTAATTCACTTGAGCCTATTTAGATACTCAATTTTGGGGGTTCTCACTTGATTTTAAACCACATTTTTCCTGTTTTGACTTTGACTCCCAACAAGCATTACTGATGTCCTTTTAGATCTTTAGCTTTCCTCCTGCCTTTCACCCCTGCCCACTAGAACTACCTAATGTTTTTATACTAAGCAATCGACCAAATGCTTCTGGATCCCTTACTGCTGTCCATTGTCCCAGGCATCCCCAGTCATTCCACCAGCATGTCAGTTCACTCCATAGAAGGTTCTCAGGTATAAAGCCTAACTGGTACCACCTTTGTTTCCACCCTAAATAGCAAGTGCACCTGCCAATCTACTATTCTTTGATTCTAAGTGTGAAAAGCCTAGTTTGCAGTCTAATATTACCAGCAACTAGGGAGCATAGTGTATAGATCTTGAGGATAAATCGAGCCCCAGATACTAGCTATGTGACACTGGGCAAATTATTTCAACCTTGTTTACCTCAGTTTCCCCAACTGTAGGGATAATAATGGCACCTACCTCTCAGGGCTTCTGGGAGGATCAGATGAGATATTAGCACAGTGCCTGGAATATAAATACTTAATAACTGCTTATTTCTTCCTTCCTCAATAATTTCTAGACAATTTTACTACAAAGAAATATTTACTATGCAGGCAGACCTTGGTAGCTCTAGGCAGTCCAAGGCCTTCAATAATAGTCACCCAGCATATTTGGAAGCTCTATGAGCCATGGACAACTCAGGAGCCTCACTGAATCTTTGAAAGTGGAAAGTCATAAGCATTAAAAAGTCTGATTTCCGTATTATATGCTACATTCATTCCAGGTGTTCCTGCCTCTATATGCTTATTAAGGATGGTTGAACTGCATTTCACACTTTGGAATTCAAATAGTAGGGGATAGAAATGAGCAATGCTATGTTAAGCTGAATGTTCATTCACCTGAATTATTTTTAAAAGTTATCATTATTCTTATGAGAGAGGGAAAGATGAGAGAAGAAAATTACTTGGGCATTTTTGTGCCTCATTTATTTGAATTTCAAGCCAGTCCATGTCACAAATTCTAATATTCTGAAATGTTGCTCATTGAATAGATTTATCCATATGAAAATGCAAACTCAGTAGTAATGAGCTTTATATTTTGTATCCACCAGCCATTTGTTGGTCTATACCAGGGCTTAAACTTTTTCCACTCAAGACCCCTTTTCACATTTAGGTAGTTAGTTGGTGTTGTATGACCTGAGGGCATATACAATGAAAAGAGTGCCTAATTTGTGCTCAGAACCAAGGTTGCAATGAATGAGCAAATGCTCCCAGAAATACCTCAGGCTCCTTACTCATTTGATTTTTCATTAATTTTTGGTCATTGCACATTCAGAAACCTTTTACTATTGCCAAATTTTTCATGACCCCATATGGGGTTGTGACCCGAAGTTTGGTCTATACTGTGTCCCTGATTAGTGCAAATAGTGAATCCATTCAAATGGAGCATATACTATGTAATCAACCCTGGCAGAAATATAGGACATTGGTAACTGAGTTTAAGGAACTTGAAATTCAGCAGAAACAATAGCTTATAGTTACGTAATGCTTCATAATTATGATTATTTGAACCTTGTGAAATAAATGTAACAGGAATTATTGTCTTCATATTATAGGTGAGAAAACTGAGACTCAGAGTGTAACTCATTTGCCCAAAATCACACAGATACTCAGTGATAAAATCAGGATTTGACCCTAAGATCTGCCAACTCCCAAGATGAGTATTCTTTCTACGACTTCATGCTGTTTTATTAAAGAGATAGAAAATCAATCTAGTTAACAAGGACTAAAGGGGGGAAATAGGTTCCAACTGAAAAAACCATGGGGGATATCTTCTGTTGTTCTTCTTAAATGAAAATTTTTTAAAAGGCTTCAAGGACCACATCCTCTTCTAGTCAGAGCGGGGATGGGGAAGTAGAAGGAGCATAGGAAATAGACTGGCAGGGTGTTGATTCAGGCTACATAATTAGATTATGAATTATAATTAATGATGTAGCCTGAATCAACACCCTGTGAGTGCACTTCCTATGCTTGCTCTATTTTTCCATGGTCCAAAGAGGCTCTAATTCTCTCTGATTCAGAATTATTTTTAGTGCAATGTTTAATTAATTTCCCCTACAAAGTTTCACCTCTAACCCAAGATTTTATAGGTGTTTGTTTCCCCTCTCTTCTAGCCTCTGCTGAATTCCATTTGAAAACTGTCTTCAGTTCTAGAAAGGCTCAGCAGAACTAGGTGAGAAGGTTTCTTTCTTTCTCTTTCTATAGTCCAGAAGGGCAAGGCAGAAGTGGCCAACTTGCCTATTTTTATTCAAATGCATATTAAATTAGCATTGTGCATATGGGAATATTTTGAAAATGGCCATTCAGCACAAAGCCAAAAGAAATTGCTGCTATTTAGATTTAAGACTTAATTTGGAATAAACAATTAGGGAACCAAAACTGATCTAACAACCTAGAATCTTAAGTAGCACCATGAAAAACTTTGACATCTCTCAGACTCAGTTTCTTCATCTGAGTGATGGAGTTCTAATAAAGCAGCCCTACAGTCCCATATTCTAATTTCATTATGGGCCCAGCCCCACTGAACAGCAGCCCCACTGTACCTACCTACCTCCCCCAATGCCCTAACTTCTCCATATATGCCTCACTGCTCACTGGAACAACAGGTGTGTCCCTGAACTCTTAGTTCCCACAGAAACAGCAGGTGTGTCCATGTGATGGGAACCTAGCTACTGCCTCTACTTGGTCACTGCCCCCAGACCCATTCCCACAGAAACAGGTGTGTTCTTGTATTCAATCACAATTACATCATCCATCTAGCCCAAGACAGGACCATAATACCTAACTATCTATCTTAACCAGACAGGATCACAATAGCTAGCCAATTGGAGGGCAGCATGACCAGAATGTTTAACCACCGAACCATAGATGGGACCCCTCCACCATTACCTAATCCCTTAACAGACTCCTCCTACCTTTTAAATATTAATCATATTCCTCTATGCTATGTAAATTTTTATTATGTAATGACATCTTTACCCTATAAAATCCATCTTGCTTTCTCTGAAGCTGCTGGTTCCTCTTGGAACTTAGCCTGCTTCATAAGAGGCATCAATCTCAATAAATGCCTATACTTGGATTAGAGGTGGTCTGACTCTGAATTCTTTGAGACGGTTCCTCCACAACACATCATGAAACCCCAACAGTTTTTGGGTGAGCAGAGCCCTCAGCTCAACAATTAAGATTAGTAATAGCCCCTCCTCCTAAGATGGTTTTGAAGATCAAATAGGATAGCATATGTAAAGCATTTTGCAAACCTTTAAAATGCTATGTAAATGCTAATTTATTATTTTTGCTATTATTAATATCTTAGTAATGGAAGGAGCTTGTGGATATCTAGTCCATCATCCTCATTAATCCAATAATTAAACATCCTTTAGCATCCTTTCCTAGTGACTTGTTATGGTCAAAAGAACTCTGAACTAGAAACTAAAGATTAAAGAATTTCAGATTTGAAAAGGACTTTAGCAGTCACCTACTGGTAATACCTCATTTTAGAAAAGAGGAAACTGAGACAGGAAGACACGCAAGAACTTTTTATAAATGTCAAACCTTGTCCTCAGGCCCAGTTCCTCTGATTCCATCTTCAGGACTTTTTACTGCCCTGTACCAGTTATTCCAGTCGTCAAATTTGCAGGGTGTATGACACTGAGTGAGTTAATTAACCCCTCTGAACCTGAGTTTCCCCATCTGTAAATAAGGAAAATAATGTCTGGACTACTTCACGTCACAGAATGGTTATAAAGAAAGTATTTTATGAGCTCTAGGAGGCAGCATGTGGTGGGATCCAGAGCGATTACCTCAAAGTCAGCAAGTCTCAGGTTCAAGTACCCCTGATATGTACTGACTGATCCTGGCAAAGGTACTTCATTTAGCAGTTTCTGAGGCTGCACCCTAAGACTAAAAGTATAGAAGAAATGTAAAACTGCATTGGTCAAGAAATTCCTCCCAAGAAGCTCCTGACACAGCAAGAACAAAAAAGCACAGGGGTAATTTTCTGTAAAATGAAGGAGTTGGATTAAATCAAGAATCTTAACCTGAGATCCATGAACTTTTAACATTTTTTTCACAATTGTGTTTCAACAAAATAATTTCCTTTGTAACCCCATATATTTTTTTAAAACTTTATTCCAGGGGGCCTCTAGGTGGCACAGTGAATAGAGCACTGTCCCTAGAGTCAGGAGGACCTGAGTTCAAATCTGGCCTCAGACACTTAACATACACACACACACACACACACACACACACACACACACACACACATTGAAAACCTATGGATTAGATGATCTTCAAGGTCACTTTAGGTGGAAATTCACTCATTCCCACTTTAATAACTCACTTTCTTGTTCTTTGTTTTATAAATGGTAGACCAGAAAAAGTCTAAGGATCTGCCTGGTGAGTAAATGCTGAAACGCCGATGGCTAGAACCCTTAGCACAGAATTGGTGAAGACTCAAGATTTTTTATAAAAAAGGAGTGAAGCCTTAAGGTCTACAGAGTGCCTCTACTTCTACATCCCAAAGAGTTCAACACTACCACAAATGAAGAATACTCCTACGAATTGCCTCAGGAAGGAGCCCTGCTGTGGAAGGAAGTTCTTGCCTTCTCATCCATTTTACCCTTTTCCCTCTTCCTCTGAACATTCCCAGTAATGCATGCCTATGTATTCTCTCCTTGGACTGGTCCCATCCTGTAATGGAGCTCTGGTTATGCTCTCTATAATAGAACTGTTCACTCTAGTTCTGGAAACCAGATAAACAGTTAAGATAACACTTAGCACAATTCTTTGTACTTAGTGAGAGCTTAGTCAGTGGCTATTATTATTTATAACCACTATCGTCATAGAATCAGTCAGTCAGCAAGTATTTATTAATCCCTACTATGTGTAAGACACTGTTCTACCTGCTGAAAGTATGACCTATATTTCCCTTCTTCCAACCTGGAGAAGTCTCAAGATCCAATGTATTTGATCTGTAAAATGAGTGGACTGGATTTCTACTACACCATTTGTATTATTGCCTCATATGGACACATCTGTCTGAGGTGCAAATTTGGTGAGAGTTTGAGGGAAGAGAAACCTTTGGTCTTCTCACTTCTGGCTTCAAGAGTTGCACATCTTCTTCAGAGAGTAGCCCCCAAAGGGAAGGAAAAAAAACTTCAGTGAAGAAGCCAACAAGAAAAGGAGAAAATACCTTGAACTGGCACCATATATCAAGTAATTATTCTATACTGATAAGGGGAGTTTATGCAAATGGCCTTTAGCCCTGGGTTACATGTAATCTATGATTTGCTTGTCCATTAAGAAAGAAAATAAATAAATAAATGAACAGTTGAATAAATAAATAATTTTTTTAAGAAAAGAAAGAAAGGGGCAGCTAGGTAGTACAGTGAATAGGGCACTGGCTCTGGAATCAGGAGGACCTGAGTCCAAATCCGACCTCAGATACTTAACACAAAAACTAGCCATGTGACCTTGGCCAAGTCACTTAACCCCAATTGCCCTACCTTCCCCCCTCAAAAAAAAAAAGCAAAAAATAAGTATTTAAAAAGAAAAGAAAAGAAAATATATATTCCCAATTCTCATTAGAGGTCTTTTTTTTCAGCAGTTTGCAAAAGAAAGCCAAGTACTTCACAACTCTTTCATTGCACAAGCAGCGATCACCATTTACTTTGTAGAAGCGTAGATTTGTGTGTTAGCGAGGACTTTCTGGCCATCTAGTCCACCTTTCATCTAGCAATAATCTCAGACAAATGGAAGGCAGTTCATTCTATTAATGAACATTGATGATTGCAGGCTGTCTTCCTTATAATACAGTATTCTCTTGATCCCTTTCCTTCACAACTATCCCCTCTCTCCCAGGGACCCACAACATTGCTTTCAATGGATTCAATTTCTTTTTGATCTTAGAATTTGAGAATACCAATTTATTTTACAAACATAAATTAATTAAGAAAATATTTCACCCAAATTGAATGTTATTTGGGTGAAATATTTCACCCAAATTGAAAGGTATTACCCTCGTTTTTGAGAGGTGGTGCTAAAATGTGCAGAGCAAGCTTACTTTTAGTTTAAGAAGACCTCAGTTCTAGTCTTGCCTTTGATACATATTGGTTGTGTGGCTATGGGTGAGTCTTAACCTCTCAGTTCCTCAAGCAGCTGCCTAAACTGATAGGTTACAAAGGAACTGCTTGTCCACACAGTTGGCAGGAGATCCTACAACAGTAATTCCCTTTATAGATGAAATTACACCTCTGGTTAAAATACTAACAACAAATATACAAACAAACAAAAAATTAGTGCATGAACAGAACCACTCATTTTGCATATGAATAAGCTCAAGAGACTGGAGAGGTGATCTGAAAAACCCCTAAGTAAACTACTGTACATAGAAATAAAATCATGCCTGAGTCAACTGAAAGCCCCCAGAATCACAGATTGCCATTAAACTATATATAAACCTTTGACTCAGTGATGCCACTACTAGCTAAATAACCCCACAGGAGGTCAAAGGCAGAGGGAAAAAGTCATGTATATAGAAATATTTATAGCAGCATTTTTTTTTTCAAAAACACTTGAGGGGAAAGCACATGTCCACAAACTGGGGATTGGAAGAACAAATTGTAGTATACAAATTTATGGATTACCATTATACTGTGACAATGGTGATTACAAAGAATTCAGAGAAAGTTAGCAAAACTTTATGAACTAATGGAGAACCATTTGCATAAGGACCATAATAATATAAAGGAAAACCACAATGAAAGATTTGAGAGCTCTGGTTGCAGCAGTGGCTAATGGTGGCTTCCAAAGACTGAAGATGGAGCAGGATCCTTGCTCTCCCAGGGGAAGATAGGCTACAGGTATGGCCTAAGGTATTACTTTATCAGACCTAGCCAGCTGTATCAATTTGTTTTGTTTAAAACACTACTTCTTTGTCAAGAGGGAAGGTTCAATTAGGGAAAGGAAGGAAGGGAAGGGCAAGATGAGCATTAGAAATGATTAGACTTTTTTTTTTTTTTGGAGGGGGAAAGGCAGGGCAGTTGGGGTTAAGTGACTTGCCCAAGGTCACACAGCTAGTGAGTGTCAAGTGTCTGAGGCCAAATTTGAACTCAGGTCTTCCAGGCTCCAGGGCTGGTGCTCTATTCACTGTGCCACCAGCTGCCACCAAGCTGCCCCCTTTTAAAAGCATCAATAAAACATTTTTTAAATAGGCTTGAAAAACTAGAAATAATATTTGAGACTTTCTTCAACTTCTACCCTTGTTTTGTTGTTCTGTCATTTCAGCTGTGTCCAACTCTCCATAACCCCATTTGGGGTTTTCTTTTTTTTTTTTGGTTGTGGGGGGGAGAAGATACTGGAGTGATTTGCCAATATTCTCCTTCAACTCATTTTATAGATGAGAAAACAGAGTTAAGTGACTTGGCTCAGGGTCACACAGCTATTAAGTGTCTGAGGCAAGATTTGAACTCAGGTCTTCCTGTTCCAGCCTGGAACTCTATCCACTGCACCATTTAGCTGCTTTAGCAAGGGGAGACAAAGTGACCTGCTCAAAGTTTCCTATTTCTCAACACACAGTTCTTTGTACTACATCAATCTGACTCTTATCGGAAGGTAAAGAAAGAGCAGTACCTGATATTCTGAGAATATCTTTCCTACTGAGTCAATTTTATCAAAACTCTTCTTTACTAGGTTTGCTTGAGTAGTTCCATTTGCAAAGTTATGACTGTTTCTCTTCTTTAACAGTTCTTAAGTGTCCAATTATTAAAAAAGAAACCCTCCCCCTTTCCGATGACTTGCTGAGAAGCAAGATTTGAGGTAGGTGATGGGGTGGAAATTGAGAATGGGAAAGGGGAGGAGAGCACAGGGGGACCTATTAGACTGATGGAAAGAGAGGTTAGGGGTGAAGGTGTTAGGCAGAAGTTGTATACTCAATGACTTTCTACATTAAATTAATTATCATAACAAGATGGAGCAGTTATGCCAAGAGTTTTTGCTTACATTTTCAAAATAACACCTGCAATTAGCCTCTAAAAGTCTCTGCTCCCAGGAAAGGCAGAGCTTGCATTCTTTGAGAGGGCTTGTTTCAGGACAAACCAGAGACTCTACAATCTAAGGCTTCCGGGTCTGTGTGTATGTAATCCCACACTCCATCCTGTGTCAGTCTAACCTGCTTGAACACACATAGAAAAGATGACTCTCTAGGAATCAAATATAGAGAGGAATAAGGATTCTTGTCTTCTCAATCTTCACCAGGTAGAACTTTGAGTTTTGTTTATTTCACTTCACCTTCGAGTTCATCAGTTTAGGGAGCTCTCCTGCCCAATGAAAAAAGCTTCCTCTCACCAATGCAGAGCAAGAAATCCTTTGGTGAATGGGACTGGCCCTATTTAATTGGATCTAGGCAACAGTGTGATGGGGAAAGTTAAATAAGCTACTCTGGGGGAAAATAGTCTCTATAACACACTTTTAAATTTCATCTGTTATTAACATTTCCCTCATAACTTTCTTAAGTCTAGCTATTCAACAAATCAATAAATTCATAGCACTTGCTGATTTCCTAGGTTTAAATGCTTATGAGGAAAATTTAACGATTGACTTTTGGGAACCAGTTCCAACTAGAACCAGGTGTAGGGAACTCTGAAGTGAGGAAACGCCTTTCATCAAGGCAAATAAGCAGATTATTTGCCACTTGTTATTTCAGAGAATTTTCTGGAACAAAGTTAAATGACTTAGCCAATGGCACTGTAGCCAGATTTATCAGAGTCAGGATATGAACCTAAGGCCTTCCTAGCTGAGGCCAACTCTCTGTGTACTATGCTACTCTAGTACCCTAGTTCGGGTGTGGGGAACATGTGGCCCTCTAGGTCCTCAAGTGCAGCACCCTTGCCCTAGTTCCTTCCCTCAGACAATTTCAGGAGGTGCCATGAGGTTCTCCCATCCACAACCAGTTCAAGTACCTGTTTACAGAGGCCTAGACTTTTACTACTCTTTGGGAGTTCAAATGTAAGAGAGGTTGTATATTGGCTTAATTTCTCATTAAGATATAAATGGTGAAGGAAGTTCTGGATCTTCCTAGAGCACCATTGGAATGTTCCTCAGAAGGGAAAAAAGGGAGAATTGGGGTCCCATTAAATCACAAGAACACACATTTGTATCTCTCTTTTAATCATTATGGCTTTCCTACACATCTCACCCAAGCCTCCCATAGGACAAGTGTTATTCCTTCTATTTTAAATGTGAGGAAACAGATGTCACAGTAATGAAGTAATTTATCATAAAACCAAGACTTGAACCCTGGCCTCCTGGATCCCAGTCCAAAACTCTTTCCATTGCTCACAAAGAGATTCTTCTTTTTATCCCTGTTCAGTTGTGTCTAACTCTTCATAACCCCACTTGAGGTTTTCTTGGTAAACATACTGGTGTGGTTTGCCATTTCCTTCTCCAGCTCATTTTACACTTGAAGAAAATAAGGCAAACAAGATTAAGTGACTTGCCCAGGGTCACACAGCTTAGTAAGTATCTGAGGCTGGATTTGAACATGGGAAAAATGAATCTTCCTGACCCCAGACCTGGTACTCTGTGCACTATGGCACCACCTAGTTCCCCATTTCATCTCTGTCTTTGTGTTATTTGTTCCACATGCCTACAATGGACTCTCTAGCTTCAATATCATAGAAACCCTCTTGTTCTTTTAGGCAAAACTCAAGCACCATCTTCTCCATGAAGTCTTTCTTATTCCTCCCAACTGCTAGTGTTTCTCCTCCTGTTACCTTGTATTTCACTGCTTGGTAAATGAATGCTTATTAACTTTATTTTTATGCTGCATATGTTGTCATATATACTCCTTGTCTCTCCTGTTAGAATGATATGGGGGTATTTTCATTCTTTGTACTTCTCTCCCCAGCATTTAGCAGAGCATCTGGCATATATACTAGGTGGTTAATAAATACTTGATGATTGATGCCTTGATGGATTGTTGGTGCTATGCCTCTTCAAATTTGGCAATTTTATATTTTTTCTGAAGGCTACTTTTATCTGTGCAGATCCTAATATAAAATTTGAAGCTCTAAAGAATTGTTTTATTTTGTTTTTACCAAAATAAGGGACAGAGACAGCAAAGAAAGGAAAGGAAGAAAAGGGAAAGGAAGAGGAAGTAATGCAGGGATTTTGTTGTTAATGACTCAGTTCATTCTTTTCTCTGATCCCACACAGGTCCATTTTGAGCTAATGAGAAAATCATGGAAACTGTGAAGGCAAAAACATTTGATCTGTGCTGGGGAAAGGGAAGGCTGGAATAGTACTGTGACCAGCCTAGTACCCTCTACCCTGTTCTCCCCCCCTCCCCCACAACGTTCCCACATCCCCCACAAGGCTCTAGGAGTGAAGCCAACCACAACCTGCTAAAACCCTTTTCTCAACGAAGGCAAGGTAATGGCGTTTCCATGGCAATGAAGGTCTGGCCCCTTCTCTAGCACACACTGCCAGCTGTGACAAATGGTAGGTATGGGTTTTTAATGTTAACAGCTATTCACTCTGAATTGAAATGAGACTGCTAAACTCCTTCTCTGGAAAGGAGGGGGAAAGTGGAAAGAGCACAGGGCCAAGATTCAGGAGATCTGGGTTCTAGTTGTGATATTGAAACTAACTAGTTATGATACCTTAGACAGCACTCAGGCTGTCTTCATCTATAAAATGAGACAATTAGACTATAATATTTCCTGGGCCCCTTCCAGCTCTAATACCTGGATTTTCTGTGTTTTAAGCTCATTTCCTTCTCTGAGAACAGAATTTCATAGTTGAAAGTAACCCAAGGGTATTTTGGAGCCAGTGGAACTATTTGAGTGCCAATTGTTAAATTTTAATTGTGAGGATTTATACTTCAGGAATCAGCAAATGCTATAAATGAGGGCATGATTTATTGTCTTGATTGTCTAGATTTAAGAAAGTGATGGGAAAATGTTTATAATGCAAATTAAAGTTAAAAGTGTGCTGTGGGCACCTGTTTTTCCTTGCAGAATCAATTATTAAACACTTACCCAGACACTCCAGAAAGGACCTAAAAAGATATCTATTCCAACAATATCTGGAAAATAATTCTCCCTACAGAATATCAGACAAATGGATATGTTCACCTTTCCTTAAAAACCTCAAGGAAGAAGAACTCATTATCTCCTTCACTATTGGTAAGTTCTAACTGTTAGATAGTTTTTCAATTCATGGAGACAAAAATTTCTTGTGGTGTTGACCCCTTACTCCTATTTCTGTACTCAGAGGCCAAGAAGAAAGACCCTAGGGGTAGCTAGGTGGCATAGTGAATAGAACACCGGCCCTGGAGTCAGGAGGACCTGAGTTCAAATCCTGCCCCAGACACTTAACAATTACTAGCTATGTGACCTTGGGCAAGTCATTTAACCCCAATTTCCCAGACTTCCCCCCTCCAAAAAAAAAAAGACAAAAAAAAAAAGAATCTCTTCGAGCTCTCTCTTTGATATTCTAAGATCCCTTCCATCTCTTACATCATATCACTATTTCTGTAGCTCATGCCAAAAACAATCAGCTCACTTCTAACCATATAACCACATTCTACTTCCTAATCCAGGCAGCAGGTCTTAAAATTAAGGGAAAACAGTATAGAGATGATGAAACATTTTTCACATAGATTTGGATAAATTAGAGTGGCTTGTTGCGCTCAACTACCAATAATAAAGGCACAAATGTGGAGGAAAACAATCATTTTGTCCCTTGGTCTTAGTTTTGCTTCACTTCAGCCATTTGCATGGGAAAATAATATAATGTTAAAGTTTAGAAAGTTGTGAAAGTTTTCAAATCCATGAAGCCTTTGACAATTTGTCTAAACTTATAACAATTTAGCAATACGAAGGCAAACAGGGAGCCAGGAGGAATTCTTAATCTGAAATCACAACTGAGACATCTGAGAGAAACTTTGCCCTTGGAAAGCAAGAAGTTGAAGATAAAAAATAAAATGAATTATTCAGGTACTAATTAGCTAGGAGTGCTGTACTTTATTCCAAAGTTTGGCTCTTACACCAAGTAATCTCCTTTTGGAGAAGAAAGAGACCTTAACAAGACAAGGCTCTGAAGACAGACAGACACTCCTAATGAGAAAAATAAAAACCACTGAGATCTTTTACCTTTCATCTGATGACTGGATTTATGAGAGCTCTTTTCTAAGACAGCAGTATCAAAAAGCCTTTGTGTTTTAAACTGAAAGGTAGAAAAGCTGCACTCTTCTTGTGAGGGAAAGGCCATATATATTTGGTCCATTTATATTTCATTGGTCTAGCCAGCTCCTGGTGAAGATATTCCCTGCACAAATTTGTATCTGCAACTTTTCTACTACCATTTAGTAAGACATGAGATTGCCCCATTTAGTGGAGCATAAAGATTCAAATCACTTACCCAGGGTCATGCAGCCTAGATTTGGAAAACTAAATCTTAACCCATCTCTTCAAACCTCTGAAGCTACTTCTGTATTCACTGTGTCATACAGAATCTAAAATTACAGGAGGCATGTTCACACTGATTTTTAAAAAATCTGATGCATAAACTACATAGGGAATTAAAACAAATATTTAAAAGCAAGTACCAATACCCAAAAGAACACTGGTCGGGGCGGCTAGGTGGCGCAGTGAATAGAGTGCCGGCCCTGGAGTCAGAAGGACCTGAGTTCAGAGCCGGCCTCCGACACTTAATCCACACAAACAAAAACCTAGCCGTGTAACCTTGGGCAAGTTACTTAACCCCAATTGCCCTAAAGGGGCAGCTAGGTGGCACAGTGAGTAAGAGCGCTGGCCTCGGAGTTGGGATGACCCGAGATCGAATCTGGCCTCAGAAAATGAGCACCCACGCATAAATAATGACTAGCTGTGTAACCTTGAGCAAGTTACTTAACCCCAATTGCTTTAAAAAAAAAAAAACACTGGTCAATGAATATAAATTATTTTCAGAAGAAGAATTGCAAATGTTTCATGACCACATTTTAAAAAAAGTTAATAAGGTTAAGAATAAAGTAAAACAACAGCGGCTAGGTGGCATAGTAAATAGAGCACCAGCCCTGGAGTCAGGAGGACCTGGGTTCAAGTCCGGCCTTAGACACTTAACACACACACACACCAAAAACAAACAAACAAAAACAAAAAACTAGCCATGTGACCTTGGGCAAGTTGCCTAACCCCAACTGCCCTCCAAAAAGAAAAAAGAAAGAATAAAATAAAACAACCCTGGGGTTTTACTTCGTAATCATCAAAGTGGCAGATAATAAAAGACAGAAACTATCAATATTGTAGGGAATATAGAAACACAGACACACTACTAAACTTTTGGTGGAGTTGTGAATTAATCCACCTATTTTGGACAATAATTTGTAATTGTGCTAGAAAAATAATTAGGCTAATTATGTCCTTTGATCTAGAAATCCCATTATTGGGCACATATGTAGAAATTCAGTGACTAAATGAAAGTTATCATTTGCATTGAGATATTCATAGCAAAGGAGGAGGAGGAGAGAAGGAAGGAAGAAAAAAGGAAGGAAGGAAGAAAAGGAGAAAGAGAGAAAGAGAGAGAGAGAAAGAAAGAAAGAAAGAAAGAAAGAAAGAAAGAAAGAAAGAAAGAAAGAGAGAGAGAAAGAAAGTTGTCATCCAACAATTTGAGAATGGCTAAAAATTTTGTGCCACAAGAAATAGTAAATATGAAGGATTTAGAGAAATGTAAGACTTGCATGAAGTGATTCAGAATGAATAAAATGGAACCAAGAGAACAATATGTTCAATGATTTCAATGATATGAATGAAAAAAGCATGAAACAAAACATGTTATTTGTAATGACAATATTGGTTAAAGAGAACAAAGGATGAAGCATCCTTCTTCTTGGTACAGAGGTAGGAGGCTAATGGGGTGGAATTTCACTTTTAGTTTTGGAAACAGATTCCTTTATCAGTAGGTTTTGCTCACCAGTTTTTCTTTATGATATAGTAGAGTGTGATGACTTGGGGTTGAATCTTCAGAAATTACTATGATGTGTTTATGTATCTTTTAAAGCATAAAACCCTGAAATAATGGATGTTTAAACAAAGGGGGTTGGGAAAGAGGTTCCTTAACTATTAAAGGACTCAGCTCTATAACCCTTGAACACTTGTGGGTAGTTTGAATAAAATCTATTCTACAGTTAATACCTTATTAACCTAAGTGTTTACAATAGCACTGAGGACCCTATTAGAAAAGTAAAGAAAGCCAAATATTTATATTCCCAGTGTTATGTGAAAGCATAAGCCAGAGATTTTCTGATAGACTTCCAAAAATTTTACTGATATGTACATTCAGGAAAGACACTTCAACATTAGGTGTGTGTGTGTGTGTGTGTGTGTGTGTGTGTGTGTGTGTGTATGTTAAAACTCTTTTCTTCCTAGAAA
This sequence comes from Gymnobelideus leadbeateri, assembly GCA_011680675.1. Classification (NCBI taxonomy): domain Eukaryota; kingdom Metazoa; phylum Chordata; class Mammalia; order Diprotodontia; family Petauridae; genus Gymnobelideus; species Gymnobelideus leadbeateri. The sequence goes on along the minus strand of WOXC01006658.1, from coordinate 508,147 downwards.
ACAAAGTCACTTATATTAGTAAGGAATTTCATACTATTACCAAGCCCCTACTATATAGAGTACCCTTTGAAATGCAAAAGGTACTAAGAGTAATTAAAATTTAGATGATCGATTTCTTAGTTCAATGAAATAACACTTCCATTTTTATAATTTTCAGGATTAAATTAGGATCCTATGCTTTATAATTATGAAAAATCACATAAATGATTTTTCCAAGAAAGTATATTGAACTTTGATATTTAGTAATTGGTTAATACCATTCTAATAACCTAAGCCATTTTGGCAGAGTCATAGAAATAAATTATTCTGTTCCATTAAAACTTCAGGCTTCAGGTTAGAGAAACATAAAGCATAAAATACCAGATTTGGAGAAATTTCAGAAGACATCTCATCCAATAGGCCCCTGAACTATAATATTCTTTTTTTTTGTCAAAAATTCAGGTGTTTATTTAAAAAGAGGAAAAGTATATGAGATTTAAAGGGGGAAGATCTAAAGAAAAATTTAGCCTATATTTTTTTTTTTTTGCAAATACTTTTACATTAGACGTTAGTCGAGTTACAAAGGTGAATTGTACTAGATGGGATGAAAAATGGTAAAGAAGAAATAAAACCAAACAATGAAAAGAAAAAGATCAATTAGTTTGCTTCCATCAGGATTCAAGCTCAGTTCTTCCTCGTTATTTCTCTGGATGTCGCATCTCTCTCCTTCATGAGTCTTTCGGGATTGACTTATATCATCGCATTGCTGAGAAGAGTCCAGTCTGTCATAGTTGGTCATAACACATATGTTGTGTCTGTGATTGCATACAAATTTCTCCTGGTTCTACTCTTCTCACTCAGCATCATGAACTACAATATTCTTAATCTCCACTTGAAGACCTCAAACTACTGCAATAAACTACCACTTAAGACAGCTCATTCTATTTTGGGAACAACTATCTTTGCTTCCTCTATCTGCCTCTCTGCAATTCCCACCCATTGCTGCTAATTCTGTCCACTGCAACCAAGCTGTACAAGGTCCTGTAAGAATACTGTCAGCATGGGCTGAGGTTGGTGAGGGAAGCTAAGGCTAACATAAAAGGATTTCTTAAGCTGGATGGGGGAGGAACAAAGAAAGGGTAAGATGGCTACTGGGAGTGGATTGGACAGTGGTGATAAGAAAGGAAAGAAGGCAGAACTGGTCAACTCTATTTACTTCTGTTTTCTCTGACAATGATTATTATTATTATTGAGTACAAAACAAATAGCAGATAATAATCTTAGTACTAGGTGGTGCAGAACAAACATGGCTCCTAGGGATTTGATATCCTGAATAAGTAAGGAGATAGTTATAGAGCAGCTAGATGTCCTTGATTCCTTCAAGTTTCCTGACCTCTGTGAACTATATCCTAAGATGATGAGGGCAGGGGGAACTCTGGCAGGTAGGATTGCTGTGACATTATCAGTGACATTTAAGATTGGAAATAATAAGCGAGGTACCACAGGACAAGAGAAGGGCAAATGTCCTGACCTTTTTTTTAATGGGATTAAATTTATAGCTAATTTCTAGAACATATTATAATTAAGTTGATTAGATCTCAAAAAGTAAGCAGGGATCACCATGATTCAATATGGCTTCATCAAGAACAGGTCATGCATCCCAAAGAGATCATAGAAATACTCTCAAATTTTGTGAACCCACACCCTCCTAAGGTAGTCCATTCAACTCCTGGGTAGCTCTAATTGTTAGGAAATTTTTCCTTCCATTGAGTATAATCTTGTCTCTTTACAACCTCCATCTGTGAGACCAGGAACAAATATAATCTCTCTTCAATATGACAAGTAGTCAAATACTTGACAATAATGATTGATTAACCCCATAGGTCTACTCTAAGATAACTATTCCCAAGTTCTTCAACCAATCTTTATATGATTTGAGTTCAATGCTCTTAATTATCTGGTTGCCCCCACTAGATGATTTCTAGCTTACCAATATCATTCATAAATTGTAGCATACAAAAATTCAAGGAAGTAAAGTCTAATGTGCTTTTGGCAAGGGGAGAATATCAGCAGACAACAGGATAATTGAAGTCCTCATTACTACTCTGAGATGTTTCCCAAATAGGATCAGTTGAAGGAACTGAGATTTTTACACCTGGAGAAGAGAAGGCTTGGGGGCAGGGTTGGGGCGGTGGGGGGGGGGGGGGGCATAATTGCTTTCTTAAGCTATCTAAAGAGATGTTATGAGACGTATTTTTCTTTGCTCCAGAAAGAAATGGATACAAGGGGTGAGTTACAAAGAAGTGGATTTGGGTTTTACATAAGAAAAACTTTCTAACAATTGAATCTATCCAAAAGTGGAATGGGTTACAATGATTTCAAATTCAATAGAGTTCTTTAGAGAGTGACTGACCATCAAGATTTTGAAATCTTTTTTTCTTAACAAATGAGCATTTATTCCTTCCTCCACCTTGGGGGGGGGGGGGGGGAAGAAAATCCTTGTAACAAATATACACAGTCAAGCAAGACAAATTTCATATTAGCCATGTTTAAAAATATGTGAGTTTGCTTTTTAAGTCCATTACTTCAGGAGGTGGGTAACATTCTTCATCACTGATCCTCTGGAATTTTATGAACCCACACCCTCCTAAGGTAGTCCATTCAACTCCTGGGTAGCTCTAATTGTTAGGAATTTTTTCCTTCCATTGAGTATAATTGTCTCTTTACAACCTCCAGCTGTGAGACCAGGAACAAATATAATATAAACAAATAAATAAACAAAAAATAATATAAAAGCAAGTATTCATCAACCATTGTTGATGAAAGGGGATTCATGCTCCATATAAGGGTTAAACCCAATGTCCTCTCAGCTCCCTTCCAAATCTGTGGTTCCTCAATTCTGTGATTTTCTGATTTAGTTGATAATTTTGTTCTAGACCATGTAGTCAATAAAAAGCGAACAAAGTGGAAAGATAACAAATGTTTACAAAACTAAAACATCAATGTGATGCAAGTTATGAGGGAGTAATTTACGTGCAGATGCCATGATCCACACCTACATTCTCAGCATAGAGAAAGAAGCCCAAAAATATTGGTTTCATCCCTTTCCCTACCTCCACCCCCTCCCCAAGTAATACAGGATTTAAGAGTTTGAGCCCATACTAGAGAGGTGGTTTGGTTCAACTGTATGCTCTGGCTTCATTTCACATAGGCAAAGGTGTGCTGGTAAATATTTAATAATTGGTTCTCTGGGGGGAAATAGGCATGGCATACTTTTCAATTTAATCTTCATTATTAACATTTTTGCCATTACCTCCTTTCCATACAGTCAAGAAAACAGCAAGTTAAGACCTGATTTGTAGCATTTGCTGATTTCTTATAAATGCGCACAACTCTAAATTTAACAATTAGCTCTCATGAGCCAGCATGAGCTGGCTCCAGCACAGCCCTGGTTAAATATGCCATCACATGACTGATTAGTCATGCCTCATAGAGACTGTGGCATAATGGAAAGAATGCTGGATTGAGATTTTCTTTTTAATGGGTTTGAGTCTAAAGTTTATTACTTATCTATGTCTCAGGTTAGGCAACTCACTTTACTTCATCTATTTCCTCATTTGCCAAAGAGGGAATTGACTTAGATGATTTCTAAAGTCCTTATCAGTTCTTATATACTATTAGTAGTTTATAGTCTCCTATAAGTCCTCCTATACCAGCAGTATACAGCATCATTCTACCTATCCCTAGGTGATCTTAATTTATTACTCAGACCCTGCCTTCTCATAGTAAGTAGCACTGGGTGACTCAGCATTTCACAAACTAACTTGTCAAAAGACAATTTTCCCATCTGTTCAAAGATACAGTAAACAAATCTAAACTATCAGAGAAAAGCATGTTTAACAAAAGTTAGATAAAGACCCAACATACTTCTTCATTTTCCTCAACCATGCAGATCAGCCTCTAATTTTAGAAGTAGTAGTGGTATTCAGTATTCGTTATAAATTTTTATGTTATCCATACAAGTTTGAATGCTGTCATTTTCTTTTCAGAGGGAGGAGGTATGCATCAACTTTGAACAAAATGATGTTGTGGCTTTCCTCCACGTTGATAGAATGATTGGAATAAAATAGTGTTCCATTGATAAAATGCATCAAGATACTTTTTGCAGACAGAGCAAAGTAAAAAATTTGAATTTAAAAATTCACTTTTGGGGCCAAAGATTATAAGAGATGGTTTTGACAAAAATGCATTTAGTTTAGCTTTTATTGGCCACAGAAAAATGTGGAGTGTTTAACCAGATTCAATTTGTTGACACGATGAGATAATGGGCTTAATTAATTTCATTTTATCTCCTGAACCAAGTAAGATTGTGCCAGGTTGCATTCTGCCCACAAAATGGATTTCTGTTTTCTGACACCCAAGCTAATTAGCACCAGTGGTCCTTACTCTAGGGTCAGAAGTTCCATCCAAAGGCAATTCCAGTTGGTTAAATGGGAGATGGTTCAAATGTTTTCTGTTTTCCTGAAACCCTATTGAATCAATTAACACAGGCTGGTTTTCTGAGTAAGCACAGCTGTGTCTATAAATGTTAGTTGTGAATAATATCACTAGATGAATTGAATGTCTTATTTTTCACTGCTCCCAGACATAAAAACATAATTAAAAAGTAAGTTTATCCTTTTTTTTAATCATATAAACCCTATAGAGAAGTAGTATAACATTACAGGTAGAGGCACAGTCTTAGAATAAGAAAGAACTGTATTCAAATTCTGCTCTTGGTACATATTAGTCTTGAGATCATTAGCAAGTAACCTCTGCCTTCCCATTCCTCTAGAAAACTCTCAAAGAAAATAAATGACCAGTCTTCATATGGGAGTTCCCTACATTTAATTCCTGAAATTCTATACTTAACTCTCTTTTTACTGCACCAAGCATTCTCCTATTAATTCCTCAGATCAAAATCCCATCAATCAGTTATATTTGTATTAAGGACCATGATAATCTGATTAATGCAAATGAATACTGCAGGCCTCTATTCACAAAGGTGATAACTTACATAGATATAAAACTTTGACAAGGCTCTTTCCTCAAAACTCAATGAAGTATGCCGTACAATATTATTTTCCTCACTTTCAAAGTGAGGAAGCTAAGACTCTGGTTGACTAATGTACTTAGCCAAGATCCATCCAATTTGATGCAATTCATTAAGAATTTATTAATGAGACAGAGATTCAGTTTGAAAACTAAAAAGGCCTGGGTTCAAATCCTGCTTCTAACTTTGACTGTATGACCATGTGTTAGTCACTTAAGTTCTCTCTGTTCTAGAGCAGAGGTATCAAACTCAGGTTGAGTGCAGCTAAGGCAGATTAAAATATAATTGCTAAGTGCTTAACAAATTAAATCAAAATTCAGTGCAGCATAGATGATGTTAATTTGTGGTTTTCTAAATCAATATGTGGTCAGGTGCTAGCCACATTTCTATTTGAGTTTTATACTATTATTTCAGTCAAGTCTTCTAATACTACAAGTTGCAGAGAATGGGCCATCCTTTAAGTGATATAGAATGTTTTCTCATCCAGGAGTTAAATATATTATTCAGTCCCTATCTCAATAAGCCAGAGCATGTTAAAGACAAGTATAAATACAAATTCAAAGAAAATACAGATTAAGTTCTAGATGTAGGGAGGGTGGGCTCAAAAAAGCTTTATCCCTTTTATCTGTCTATCTATCTATATCTATATATATAAAATATCTGCATATCAATTTATCAACATAATTCTATGTAGTAGACAGTACTTGAACTTGACATTAAAGGAAACTCAATCTTCCAAAAAAAAAGGAGTAAAGATTGTAGATCAAAGTTGTAAGGTACCATAGGGGTCATCTAATTGAATTCTCTGAGTCTCAAAGGGGTTAAATGACTCAATTTAATTATGGAGGTAGAGCCAAGATTCAAACACAGATCTTTTAATGCCATGTCCAACATTTTTTCTACTGTACTATGATTCTTCTGGGTGGTTTTTAGTCACATCCAACTTTTCATGACATCAATTGTGGTTTTCTTGGCAAAGATACTGGAGTGGTTTGCCATGTCCTTCTCTAGCTCACTTTACAGATGAGGAGATGGAGGCAAATAGAGTTAAGTTTCTTGCCCCAAGGTGAAATAGCTAGTATGTATCTGAAGTCAGATTTGAACTAAGAAAGATAAGTCTTCCTGACATTCAGACCTGGCACTCTATCCATTGCAAAAAATAGTTGCCCCTTCTTCTGGGCATAGGGGATAACTAGTGCAAAAACATAGTGATGGGAGATGTAATATTGTGTACATCTCCATTGATTCAACAAATACCTTCAGAATCTTTTATGCAAAGCTTCATTATAGATTAGTCTGTGGCAAAGACTGAGATGGATAGGATATGGCTGCTGCCCTTGGAGCTCAGAGTCCAAAAGAAGGATAGGTTTATGTAATCATTTTTTCCCTCAGGTGCTTAGTTGTATATATACACCTGGGGTTATGATGAGACCATAGAATAGAGGGGAGTTAAATGAGTCCCTCAGAATTAAGCCTTATCCTCATTACTAGTCTATGTTAACCAGCAAGACTCCCACACTATCAGGACTATAAGGGTGACAAGATAGAGTCTTCATCCACCATAAGATTAATATACTTTGCCAAGTTTGTCTGGCTAAAACATCTTGAGGAAGAAAATAGACCTAGGTCTTCTTAATCCAAAACCAGATTTTTTTCTACTCTATGAGAATAGAAGACAAACTCATTTCTCTAAGCCTTTGGTTATGATGTTCTCAAAAGTATTATATTCAATCAATGCAAGTAATCTTGATTAGTGGGAAAAACAGATTTCATGGAAAAATGACAAGCAAGTAAAAAAATAAGATCAGACTCTCATTACATGTATCAGGATTATTGGAATAGACTCTTTATTGCTCTCCTCATGTCAGTATCTCTTCTCATTACTGTTTTTGTATTCTCAGTGCCTAGAGCAGTCTCTGGTATATAGTAGGTGCTTAATGCCTGATTATTGGTTGATTCATTCATGTAAAGATCAATGGATCTTTGACTTTATCAATGTTGGCACTCCCCTTCATAATTATACCTCATAATCCAACCATGCCTTTTCATCCTGTATGATTCTTGTCCATGTTTTCCCCTAGATGCTTTCATGGTGTTCTTCCCAAAAGTTCTGCAGGACTTCCTCTAAGTACTTGTTCATGGGTTCAAGGTTATCAATGAAGCATGCTCTGTATCATTCATTCTCATCTTAAGACTTGCCAACCTCCTTTTTCTGCTTATGTTTCTTCAATGATATCTCACCATTCTAGTATAGAAGTCATCACTAGAAATATCCTACATGTAAATTGTGTCTGCCATGTGTGTCTATTTCCCTTTGGGTGATCCACAACTTTGAGTCTTCATTGATTATCCTGTGCCATCATTCACAACCATATTGAACTTCAGAGAGAATATTTTTATTAAAAAGGTTTTGGTTTCATGCCAGAAAACAGTTTGAGATCATGGTACAATGTGCAATTTCCTAAATGAAATCCATCCAGATCTTATTTTCCTCCCTGAATTATGGGCCCAGCTCCTTGTCCTTTTGCCCTCTCAATCCCAGATTGATGTACTATTAACTCAGACTTGCCATCTAGCTGCGTGTTATAATCTGGATATGTGTTTCCTTAATTTAGTTTTTTCTGCTTAGACTGTTAGACTGGCTGATCTCCTTTAAGTAATCATAGGTTTCATCAAGGAGGCCCTACAATATTTTGAGGCTTGATGCAATCAACACAAGAGAATATGCAAAGTGAAGCATTGGGAGATTTTCAATGTCTCCATCTTCCATTTGGACCTTGAACAGGATAACCTTCAGGACCATGGGAAGGACCTTTGGCAAAGAATGTATTATCCTATTTTGTGTATCACAATGTCAATAATCACAGGGTGGGGTACTGAACAGATTTATCTGTGGTTGCACTTACCAAAGAATCATACTTGATCTTAACATATACATCAGAGACTCCTTGTTGGAGAAATCCTTGGGGGCTACATTTTCCTCTATCAAGTACATACACACACACACACACACACACATATACATATATGTATATGTGTGTGTGTGTGCATATGTGTGTGTGTATTCATTAAACAATAAATACCATTCGGTAAATTACGAGGCTAATAAAAATGTGGTCTATTACAGAGATTCATCAATGAGAAAATGCCTCTTCTCATATTTTCAGCACTACACCTGAATCTATGTATAAAGTCATTTTTTATAATGACTTAGTAAATATGAGAAATAATGCATATGAATCAATTAATACCAATGTTTCTTTGATTGCCATTTGGGGATAAAAATATAATTTGTCATTTTTCTCTGTTCTTTGTATATCTTCCCTTTCCTGTGATTTTTTGACATGACTTAATACTTCTAAAAATTTGTAGCCTCCAACTTAAATTTTCTTTGTGTGCATTTAGTCAGGTCCAGAAGTTTTACTAACTTTATCTTCTTAAATGCCATTTTAAATTCATCACATTGGATAATAGGAGCTGACGTACTAGATTATAAATTTAGTGATTCCACTGCCACTATCAATGAAAATATAGCATTTCAGAAATGTTGACAAATTTGCCCCATTTTCCACGTTGTCCTCTTGCCAATTTCATCTATAAATGCTCTTGAAATGCCTTATCTCAATTGGATCCCATACCAAACTTTCCATAGGCTTATTTTCACTTCCACTGTTTATCCCTGTTTCACAGTAAGCTCTGCTCTTACCCTTCTACCACCCATCATAGTGTTTTATCAATTCGTCACCAATTCAAAACTGGTGTTGCTTTTGATTACCATGTGTTTTTATGTAACAAGAAGATCAAGTAAGTGCTAGTTAAAGTGGTTTGGGGATTCATTTGACCCCCTCCTTTTGGTAACTGCACTACATTGGCCAAAAAAAAAAATGAAATAATCAAAATCAATCTTTGGCTTTTTTCCTATTTCCCATATTTTAACATGCTTTTTATATGGGAGTTGTATAAGAATTAGCTGACTACCTGTGATCAGATTTCTTAGTGCAAGAGTCAGAATTATTATCAAATCAGAAGGATAAAGATAACAACAACTGAGTAATAACTCAATCTGAGCTATTCAAATGAACTGTCAATGGTGAAAAAAAAATCCCTACACACCAATGCCAAAGAATATCCCTAACTGCCAGCTCTCATGATATCAGTCCCCACTCAGAATTTATCATCTACCCATTTCCTAATAAATCATATCCTTAGTTTGGCTTTCAAGTGTCTCTACAACCTGATTCACCCCTATAATCCAAACTAATCTCACACAACTCTATCTCTTATGCTGTATGCTCCAATAAGCCAGCTCTATTCATTGTTCCTTGAAAACTGTCTATACTTTCCAATATCCATTCCTTAGTTCACATCATTGTTCCCTATACCTGGGAACCTTTATGTCTTCTCACCACTATCTTCACCTATGAAAACCTAGCCCATCCTTCAAGGATCAGCTCCCCACTCTACCTTCTCCTTCTGCAAGTTGGGAATGATGTGTCTCTTGTTCAATGCATGATATCATAGAGGTTTAACTCCTCTTGTTTGTTCTTGTTTGTGAATGTCTTACCATGCCTTCTAGATAAAATGCTCCATAGTGAGCATCTGCTACTCAAACAGTGTGAACTCATCTCTGACACTTACAAGCTATGTGACCTTTGGCAAGTCACAACCTCTCTAGGACTCAATGTCTTTATCTATAAATTGGAAATCATAATAACCATAGCAATTAGCATACTTCATATGGTTACTGTATTTATAATGTAAAAAATTAGATTTATTTTTAACATTCTTTTAAAAATTTTTTCAGTTCCAAATTCTCTCCCTCCTTCTATCTTTTCCCTCACCCATTGAGAAGACAAAAAAAGAAAGAAAAATGAAGTGAAAAAATGCTTCAATCTGTGCTCAGAGTTCATCAGTCCTCTCTCTCTAAAAGTGGGTAGCATTTTTCATCATGGGTCCTATGGAATTATCTTGGACAACTGATTACAATAGCTAAGTCTTTCACAATTGATCATCAATAGTCCTTTTACTTTGTGTATTATTCTCCTGGTTCTGCTCACTTCACTTTGTTTCAATTCATATAAGTCTTCCCAGGTTTTCTTCTGATAACATCCTGCTCATCATTTCTTACAGTATAATATCTCATCACAATCATGCACCACAATGTGTTCATCCATTCCCTAATTTATGGGCATCCATTCAAATTGCAATTCTTTGGACCATAAAAAGAGCTAATATATATTTACATATTAGTCTTTTCCTTTCTCTTTGATCTCTTGGGGTACAGACCCTAGTGATAGTATTGTTGAGTCAAAGGGTATGCACAGTTTTAGAGGTCTTTGGACATAGTTCCAAACTATTCTGTGAGGTATGTGCTATTATTATTCTCATTTTACAGATGAGGAAATTGGGGGCAGGCAGAGGTTAAGTGACTCACCCAGGTTCACACAGTCAGTAAGTGACTGAGGCAGGATTTGATCTCCAATCTCCCTAATTCCAAACTCCTATACTATAGCCACTACTCTACCTAGCTGTCATAATTATTAAGCTTAAGTGGCATACATGTAGGTTAAATACTTCTCTAATCTTAAGGTACTTTAAAGCCAGTTGTTTCTTCTTTTTCTCCTTCTCCTTCTCCTCCTCTTTCTTCTTCTTCTTCTTCTTCTTCTTCTTCTTCTTCTTCTTCTTCTTCTTCTTCTTCTTCTTCATATTCTTCTTCTTCTTCTTTGTCTTCTTCTTCTTCTTCTTTCATGTATATGAACATGTTCATGGGCATTTAATAAATTTTTGTTGAATTAAATTGATGCATTTAATTGAAATTCAATAAATGTCATCCTCTAGATCCAGGTTTATAAGGAGGCCTTTTTCAGTACTTCAGTAATTATAGCAATTATGATGGTCCCTAATGGAACTTACTTGTGATTAGTTCTACCATAAAGCAAATAGTTCTGTGGGAAAGTTCTCATGTGGGTTAAACCATATACCTATTATACTGTGGTACTTCAAATAAAGGCAGGGCTCTGGGAGACTGGGGGTGGAGTTGAAATAAAGAATAATAAACCACATAAATGATATTCAGTTTCCTGTTATATTATGAGATGAAATGACAGTTTTTGGCAGATTGTCTAATAGCAAAAAACATTCTATTTAACAGTCATGCTACAATAAGAATAGAATCTTAAAACCTTTCTAACAGTCAGCTGGAGTACAGCCTGCGATGAATTTACAAATGTGCATTTCATAACCTATTTTGCAGATTATTAAAGAACAATCCTGGCTTTATCAGGTAATAACTTAATGAGTACAAATAGAGAATCTTAAGAGTGAAGCCTCCTCTACAGATGGTGCCAATGTTTGGAGTTGTTTTTCCACAGGCTTCAGGACTTCTCAGAGCAGCTGACAACTTGGTGACTCAGATGAGGGCTGATGAATGTCAACTTAGCAGAAACCCAGAATAACAAGCCAAAGTTTAGCTGCCTGAAGCTCCCAGATTCCTCCTTCCCCATATAGAGCATTCTCCTCAGAAGGGCTTAACACTTCCTAAGCCCCACATTCAAAAAATACTTTCTTATAAATTTATATGCTAAACTGTTAGATGGTAGAACAAAGTATAAATGTAATGATTTTGGTTTTGTTTAGCTTGCATTCATCCAGCAAATAATAATTAAGCACTTATTGTGTTCAGAACACTGTGATAAATCACTGAAGAATGAGAAAAATTTATTTAAGTAACAATTCCTGCCTTCAAGGAGCTTACAGTCTAATTGGGTATGATACAAATACCAATAACTCTATTATACAATACTGCTTGTTACCCTTCTAGCAATGGTAATGCTATGCTGGTGGTCAGTATTGACAACCACTCAACCCTCACCTTTTGGCATATATGGCCTCACCTAGGACACAGCTGTCTCTCCAGCCAGTTTCTTGATACTTCTCTGATAAAGATATTCTCGTCAAATCAAGCCCAGAAAAAAAAGTGGCAGAGGTATTATCTTAGTAATATCCTAACCACTCTTGACTAATTCATGGCCCAGAGGTATTTCAGTATAAATATTCTCTCTCTGCCCCAAGATATAAAAATGAATCAATAATTTTCTTCTTCTAAGTCTGAAATCAGTAAATTACTGGCAAAAGTACCACATCTTCAAAATCTTCCTCTCCCAACCTGGGTGTTTCCCAATTGCTACTCCCCACTTAATTCAAGCAATGACACACACAGATTTAAATACTGAGGATAAGGGGTGGCTAGGTGGCACAGTGAATAGAGCCTTGGCCCTGGAGTCAGGAGGATCTGATTTCAAATCTGGCCTCAAACACTTAACACTTCCTGTGTGACCTTGGGCAAATCACTTAACCCCAATTGCTCTGCCCTCCCTCCTAAAAAAAAAAGAAAAATAATTTTTTTTAAATACTAAGGATACCAGCATTTGTCACATTGACAGATTGGTGGTGAATATTTTCTTGTGGTTTCCATTTTTTCTCTATGTACAGTTTTGCCTTTTCTTCCCCCACAATTAGAAATTATTTTAATATACTTTTGTATATATAGCCAGGGGGGCAGGAGGAATTCACCCAGTAGAACATAAGGTCTTTGAAGGCAGTTTCATTGTTGCCTTTATGTATCCCAATATCTTTAAAGAGTATTTGGTATCTAGTATTTGCTCCATAAATGGTGGTTGAATTAAATTAAGATATAAATGAGAATAGGTGTAAAGGAGAGGTGAAGGTAAAATGCTGAGATATTTCAGGAGAGAAATATTACTTTCACATGGAGTGATCAGGAAAAATTTCATGTAAAAAGTAGCACCTGAGATGGACATTGAAGGAAAGTAGAGCCTTCAACAAATGGAGATATATTTTCTGGAGTCCAAAGGATGAATATATCAAAACTTTGGTACCAATTAACTGCTTCATGGTGGATGACCTTTTGGATGTAACGGGAGACTGTATTATGAGATTCCAATCCTGAAAGCATACTTATGGAAGTTTGATCCATTTGTTTCTGGGCATGAGTAACAAAAGGCCCTACTCTCCAGTTGAGAGCATGAGTAGGTATTCTGTGACTGTTTTCAGTCTGTTTACTGTGCGTCTTTTTGATTGGTTGGAAGTGAATTGCATACAAAAGACTCCCAAAGGAGCACATGGTTCTCTTTTCCTCTCTGACTGTGTTTGAATGAGAAACGTAAACTACTGTGGGCTTTGAGATGGGAGACAACCTTTCCTTACTGTCATAAAAAAAAGCCATGAGCATGTGACTTGGCTGCTGTTCTTGTCCCTAATGCATCTATTCTTGCCTCACCCACCCAGCAAAATTGAGTGTAATCCTTCAGGTGGAAAAATGAGCATTCAATGAAATAGACTTTCAAGCATTCTTGATGAAAAGACCAGAGGTGAATAGGAAATTTGACTTTCAAATAGAAGACTCGAGAAAAAAATATAAAGGTAAAAAGAAAAGGGAAATCATAATAGACTTAATAAGGTTAACCTGTTTACATTCCTGCATGGGAAGATGATACTTATAACACTTAAGAACTTTCTCGTTATTATGGCAAATAGAAAGAGTATGTATAGCCAGGGGGCACAGATGTGAGTTGAATATGAAGGGATGATGTCTAAAAAAATAAAATTAAGATGTGATAGAGAGGGATGTACTGGGAGAAAGGGGAAGGGAGAGGTAGAACAGGGTAAATTATCTCACATAAAAGAGGCAAGACAAAGTTTTTGTTAATTGGAAGAGGTGCTTCACAGACTGATTGAAGGAAAGACTGGAAGCCTACTGATTGGATGAGAGCTAAATTCCATAGCACATTGAACTCTTGACCTTCAGCATCATCAAAGAAGTGAAACCTCTTAAATAAGATTGTGACACACAACTGCAGTCTCTGGTTTGAGATCAAAAAGCAGAGACAGGAAGGACTTGGTAGTCGCCTTGCTATAAACATAAATGATTGGAAGAAACAATGCTTCTGAAGTGTTATCTTCTTTACCCAGAGAACCAGCCTAAAGCACTTTGCAATTCTCTAAACTCAAGAGCTTAAGGGAACAGTTTATCATTATAATATTGTAATATTTTTTCACTTTTAAAAAATACAACTATGAGTTAAAGGAGCTTTCATGAGTTTATCAGTTTGAAAGCAGAAAAGGTCTGAATTTGCCCATCAGGAGAACTGTGAGGACCATAAGAGAAGTGCCTTTGTGAGATGTGAGTTGTTCCTGAAGGGACCAAGGAGAGCAAAACTTGAATTTTAGAGTTCTAAATTATTCCCAACCATCTGAGTTTTCCTTATAAATGTCCCTCCCTGCTAAGTTTCTATGAATGCCTACTCTCCCTAACAGACACATGCATTAATGGGAGAATGTGATCTAGGTTTATGTGTGGGTTGTGATATATTAGTTATTACTGTATTTGCTTTATATTAAATAACTATATTGTGACTATTCTGGCTTTTGCCTTATTGTTATATAAATATTTGGTGTTTGAGAGTTAATGGTTTCTGTTCTGTGTAGATAGCAACCATGTTGATGGGGGCTCATGAGCCATAGTGGTGAGTACTAGGAATATACACTTCCACATACACACACATGCATACACATGTACACACACATACATACATACACACACACGGGATATTCCTAGGGCCCTGAGTGAATACTGAATTGTATTCCTATGGTAATGCTATAATTTATGATCCATCTCTGAGAACTATCAACCTGTTAGTGTAAGGGAAAGTCAGCATGAATGATCCAGGAAAGGGAGCAAGAATGAAAGCCATACTTGTGCATAGGCTACATATTTCTCTTTGGTCATCTTCCTCCCTAATAGAATATAAGTTTCTTTCAGATATAGACTGCTCCATGTTTGTCTTTGTATCCCTAGTATCTGGTGCATAATAGGCACTTAATAAATGCTTGATAACAACTACATTTACATTGTGCTTTAAACTTTGCAAAATACTTTACACATATCTCATTTTAGTCCCATTTTAGAGATAAAAAATAATAGTCAATATTATTATTATTGCTAGTGCCCTGGGTACTATGCTAAGTACTTTACAAATATTATCTCACTTGATCCTCACAACAACCCTGGCATATAGGTACTATTATTATCTCCATCTTACCATTAAGTGACTTGCCCAGGATCACACAGCAAATAAGAGTTTGAGGCTAGATTTGAATTTAGGTCTTCTTGCCTCTAGGCCCAGTTCTCTATTTACTGTACCACCTGGAGATTCAGAGAGAGTTTAACTTTCCCAAAATCCTGCAGCCAGGAAATGTCTAAAATATGATTAGCATCCAGGTCAGTCTTTATAGGCCTTCCATCTGCCAAGGTTTGTGGAGATTCATGGAGTCAGGAGAAACCTATACTCTTACAATTTCTAAAGGTCAATTGGAATTCCTTTAAACATTATTGAAAATTCCCACATATAAGCACATTAGTACAATGGAGAAATCAATGCAATAAAACTTCTGAGGAAATGATGCAATAGGTATGGCCTTTTTATGCTGGGCTAGCATTGCTACTTCCAATTACCCAAAGACTGCCTTCAGCCATAATAACTATGTGGGAAGTCAGTGCCATCTTTACTGTTTCATGTAAGACTACCCCCCTGCAATCTACAGAATATTGCAATGAAATGGGAGAAGGGATAAGATAAGATTTTACATGTGGTGAAACAGCATGACCATAGTTTAGGTTGCCTGGGACATTTTCCTGGGGGCATGCCTATGTTTCTGCCCTCTGCTGTGATGCCTCCTCACCAGAAAGGAAAGCCTCCAGGATATGCTTTATCTGTGCCCCTTTAAAGGCCTCCTGTGCTGTGTCCTACCATAGGCTAATAGGGAGTTGAGCCATATCTAGCTACATTCAAGATTACTCTATAATGACTCTATCCCTTCAAATCACAAAATCTCCTGTATTTTGCTTGTGTCCTTGAACAACTGTGCTGACTAGAATATTCCAGCTATAATCACAATTTTTTAAAATTACTATAATTGAATACCATAATATCTGATAGTTATGGTCAGAAGAGACTGATTAAACAATAGATGAATGAGAACTTGGCTTCTACACATGAACACGGGAAACTTTAATGGTCTCTCTATTGTCCTCAGGATAAAATAAAACTTTCTTAGTCTGACACGTAAGGCTCTCTACAATCTGGCTCTAATCTACCTTTCCAGTCTTAAAAATGTTTTCTTGATTCTAAACTTGTGTAACCCATGGCTCATTACTGAAGCTCTAAGCTCATCCATATCAGGTTCAGTCTTAGAAATTTTGTAATAAATTATCCATGTGGTATATTGGTTTTTTTTTTTTCTCCCACAGAGACTGAATTCTGGGAACATCTGATTTTTTTTCATTTCTAATTCTAATCTAGGGTATTCAATTCTCCTATGATTTCTCTGGCTAACAAAGATTGGAACATAGAATGCTATAAAATATATGGAAAGGGCTCAGATCAAGGTCATCAATAGTCAAGAAAACTTACCCTCTTTTGGTCTTTACTTCATTCAGGGATCTGTACATTCATTCTGGACTCAGGGAAGCTCCACAAAGAGAAGAAAGAGCTAAGATTCACTAGAGTCTACTGTCCATCACTGAGACCAGCATAATCAGCATGACTCACAAGTGAACAACATAGTTCATGTTTTCTCTTCCAAATTATGGCTTTGTGCCTCATTGCTCTTTGGTTTTGTCCCTCCTTGGGTCCTTGGGATCCTTACCATACCAAAGTCTCTTGCTGGCTAGCACTCACACTTCACACTAAAGTGTTCTTATGGTCCACAAAACATCTCTCTCTGTCTCTCAGTTTCTGTGTGTGTGTGTGTGTGTGTGTGTGTGTGTGTGTGCCTCTGTCTCATGGGAAATGGTACCACTCCTAAAATCAGTATCCTGGTACTTAATCCATTGCCTGGTACATATTAGGCACTTAATAAATGCTTGACTTCCAGAGCCAATAAGTCACTGGGCTGGTCAATAGTTTTCTAGCTCATTTGCTTTCCTCAGACCAACAATTCTGCCTTCCCAGTACACTAAAGGTCACTTAAACTAAAGCAAAAATTTGATAATGTGACTATCTTAACCAAAAGTCCTCAGACTTCACTCTGACACAAGTCATGGTAATCTCCATTTGCTTCTTCTTTGTGTTGGGATTCGGACAGTGGGATTGCTTTGAGATTGGGGGAAACCACTTGCATCTCTTTCCATTTCCATTAGCTATACCTATCATTCCTTCCAACCATCCCCCATTCCCACCTCTATAGAGCAGGCCATGAAAATGACCAACTCTTCTGGAGCACTCAAGACTGTGCTGGATTTGGAATCAGAGAACCTGGATTTGACTCTCAGGATGACACTCCCTAATTGTGTGACTTTCACCAAAGTCACTTAACCTTTCTGGGTCTAATTTCTTTGTCTAAATAATGAGGGGGTTGAATGTAGAAGGCCTCAGGGGGATTTTCAAGCACAAAATGTATCAGCCTAAAGCCCTAGGAACACTGGCAAGAAATGAGCAAAGCTTGCAGCCACTGAGGGTAACCCTCTTACATTTAGTAAACTATCAAGAAAAGCACATGTTCAAAGAAAGAAAAATAAAAAGTAATCACCCATAAAATTACAAACTGTTGTTATTTAGTCATTTTTCAGTTGTGTCCAATTCTTTGTGACCCTATTTGGGGTTTTCTTGACAAAGGTACTAGAATGGTTTGTCATTTTCTTCTCCAGCTCATTTTATAGATGAGGAAATTAAGGCACACAAGGTTAACTGATTCGAACTCAGAAAAAAAGAGTATTCCTGAGTCCAGTCCCTACACTCTATCCACTGTGCCACCTCATTGCCAAAAATATGACAAACTAAAAATATTTATAATAGAAAGATCCATTAACCTCAGCAAAATAGTAAAACCTTCTCTTTGCTTCCAATGTTGCCTTCTAATCTCTTCTTCTGTGTATTTTTTCCATGTTTTGTTGTTTCCAACTTAATTTCACTTTCCAATGAAACTGAGTGACTTATCGACTTAGTAACCCCAATCTCCTCAGGCCCTCTCCCACATCCATGTGTTTTATTGACATAGGCCATCCTACATGCCTGAAACATAATCCCTCTATCCTCCATTTCAATGGGAATCTTTCTTTTCTTTCAAAAGTCAGTTCATATACCAATATTTCATGAAGTCTTCCCTAATTCCCCAAACTGGAAACTGAGTCATCTAAAAATTGAGATTTTTCCAGAAGTACATTCAGAATGGGGAATAGGGAAATGATTAGTCAATCTATCAATAAACATTTTATAAGTATCTACTATATACAACCAGACACCTTACCAAGTGCTAAACATATAAAGAAAGACATCAGTGGCCCCTGATCCGAAGGAGCTTATATTCTAAGGGAAGGAGTCAACACATAAATAAATAGGTATATTCAAGATGCATGTAGACAGAAAGTAACCTTAGAAGGAAAGGTTTAAGTGGCTAGCGACACCAAGAGAGGCTCTATAAGAAAATGGCTGAGTCTTAAAGGGATCCATGGTTCAGGACTACCCGGGTACTATTGGGAGGTAAGCAACTTATTCCATGTGCTAACCTCAGAGAACCACAAAATCGTGGCATTTCTGAGCTAAAAGAAACCTTAAAGATCATTTATTCTAATTTACAGATGATTAACTTGAAACCCAGAAAAGAACAGCAGTTTGTTCAACGTCACACAAAAAAGCCAGGACCAGAAATTTCTTTGTTCTGCTTTCAGAAGCCATCCAAGCTATTGTTGCAGGAAGAATAGTGGACTCGGGAGTTAGAAGAACCAAAATTTAGTACTAAAAGGGTGCTAGCACTAAAGGAATGTTAGGAAAATGTGAACTGTTGCTGATATAGGCATCTTGGATATTTAAACTTAGACAAATAACATCTCTGAGACCATTCCCAAGTCTATAAAATGGGAATGCTAACTGCACAACCTCACCAATTTATTGTGAGGATCAAACTTAATATTATATTCAATAACATAATACATATATTTAAAGTAACATACTATGTAAATGTAAATTGTTATGGTTATCATTCTAAACATTGCCACATAGTCCATTCATTTAAGGTCTTTTTTTGGGTCACATATAAACTGTAGCACAGGTTAATTTATTTTAAATACTGGCTAGGAATCTATGTTTTTATACCCCTATGCCAGCACCAAAAAGGGATCAAAATTGAATTAGACCACAAAAATAATAAAAAAAAAAAATAAGAAAGGGGCAGAGTGCCCATTGGGTGATGAAGAGCTTGGTGCCATAATGGATTGGTTGAAAGTACTATAGCTATTTAGACTGGATTAGATAAGACTAGGGGAAAACATGATGACTGTCTTCAAATATTTGAACAGCTTTTATGTAGAAGGTCTATTCTGCTTGACTCCCTAAAACGTAATGGGGAGAAGGAGATGAGGTTACAGGGAAACAAATTTCAGCTCCACATAAGAATTTTATACTCCAAACTAAGATTGTCCTGCTAGCCTAATATGAGGATGATTAGAGCAGTCCAACAGTAAAATAAATCTCCTCAGGAAGTCAGGAGCTCCCAGTTAGAAAGGCAGCAGAGTGTAGTTAATAGGTCACTATATTGGGAGTCAGATAACTTATGTTTGAATTATCCCTATTTACTAGCTGTGTGATGTTAGGCAAGCTCCTTAACCTCTCTGTGCTTCAGTTTCCTTATTGTTAAAATGAAGGAGTTGGATCAATAGCTAAAGGCCCTTCCAACTGAAAGTCCTGTGAATCCCTATTATTAGAAGTGTTTAAATAAAAAAAAATTTTTAAAGAAGTGTTTAATTTGAGGCTCAATGGCCACTTGTGAGGGTTTTTATGGATCATTCAGGTAAAGTTTGGCAGTCCCACACCACTCCAAGATGCCATGTGGCATCTGATTACTGAGTTCACAGAATGAATGGAACAGGAAGGGAAAATGGTGTGGGCACATGTGGACCTGCCGTGACTGCCTGGAATGTGATCCCAAAACCAGAAACCTTCCTCCAGCTGTAGCAGAGCACCCACGCACAGGTGTTTCCCAAAGGGCCAGGACTCAGAATGCCAGTTGGCAAATGAGGGCAGTGCTCAAACTTAATTTGGAAAATTAACCTGAGCTTCCCATCTCCTCTCCTCCAGGCCCCTGAGAATTCTCAGGCAGGATTGGTTCCCATATATTGAAGGGGGGGTGAGGGCAAGTGGGGGAAAGGAGCCAGAGAAAAGGTCAGAAAATTAAACAGGATTGTTTTGATAATGGAAAGTCCCTTTCAAGTTTTTTAATTCTTTATTTGGATTCTAGTGAGTGAGTTCGAAGTGGGAAAATCTAAAGGTTAAATCCTCCTATCAGATCTGGCAAAGGATCTCTGAAAATCCGATTAGGGAAAGGATTAACTTGCCAGCAATGTAGAAGTATTAATTCAGAGAATGCCAAACGAGCTGAGAGCCTCTGTACAATGTGTCAGAATAAACTGGCCTCTGAGAGTGGAAATGCGGGTAAGGCAGAACCAAAGGATCATAGCTGGAAGAGACCTCCGAGGCCATCCAATCTGATCCCCTTATTTAAATAATAGTTAGCATTTATATTGATAGCACTTTAAGGTTTGCAAAGTGCTCGACACTTTATCCTCACAGCAACCCTGGGAGGCAGATGCTGTCATTATCTTCTTTTTGCAGACAGGGAGGACTGGGTTAAATCATTTGCCCAGGATTACTCTGCTAGTAAGTACCTGAGGTTGGCTTAGAAGTTAGGTCTTCCTGACTCCAGTGCTCTATCCATTTTGCCACTAAGCTGCCTCAGTTTTTAAATGAGATCATTTTACAGATGAGGAAACTGAGGCTGAGTGACTTGCCCAGTGTCATACAATTGTGTCAGAGAAAGGATGTCTTCCTGAATCCAAGCCCAGTGCTCTACCCACTATGGTCACTGAATCCCTAAAGAGGAAAGAGCTCTTTCCCTAAGCTTGACTCCCTCCCCTCCTTTCCCTTCAGTTTTTTTGGGGGGGTAAGGGAGAAGACTTGCCCCTAGCTAATTCGTCTTTAGCATTACCCTACTTTTTTTTTTTTGGCTACTGCTATATTTGGAACACATTTGCTTCTCAGAGTCTATCATGCATCAGCTTCCTCTTTAACAAAGATTTAGCTCCTAAATTTCAGTATTTCATCGCTTCTGTTTTGTTCAGTCCATCTCCTCCTTTTATTTTCATTTCAACAAGTATTGATTGAACAATTACTCTGGTATGTTCAAAAGCCTGTGTTTAGACTGAGACAGATGTGAAAATGAGTAAGAACAAGTCCCTGCCCATAAAGAGATTACCACCTTGAAGCAGAGAAACAAATAACCCTAGTGCTAGTTCAGATGTGGAGAAGCTACTTAGTGTTGTGAATAGGGTCCTTGGAGTCAAGAAAACCTGGGTGCAAGTGTGGCCTCTGACACAGACATCTAGTTTCTGACAGGTGCTGGCTCTTTGACCCTAGGCATGTAATCACTCAGTGCATCCAGGCAATGCCTTAACACTACAAGTTATCTAGTAGACGTTAACCTACTTTGGTAGAGGGAATTTCTTCACTGGAAGTACCTTATAGCAATAAAATCACAGGCACATTAAGAAAGATTAAAAAAATGAATGTGATCACTGGGGGTTCAAACCCTTTCAGAGATTTCTAAAAGAGAAATCTCTTCCAACTCAGTAATGCAGGGAATGTTGAACACTCCCAGGCTACTGGAAAATGTAATAGATGTAAATTTATAGTGGAGTACAAAGAACTCTGAAATGGGGATGAGAAGATGTGGCCTCAGTTTCTTGCACCTATATTTTCTAGCTGTGTGACCCTTGGGCAAATAGTTGATACCTCTGAGACTCCGTTTCTTCATCTCCAAAGCGAGGATAATAATACTTTCACCATTTATCTCAGAGGGGTCAAAGTAGTTGACTGTGTAACCTGGGTGCTTCTTATCACTGGGACTCACACAGATGATGAGTTCCAATATGAGGGTATTTTATGTGAATGTAATTTAACTTCCATGTGAACCTTCCTGGAAAAATCACTTAATTTCTCTGGGCTCCAGGAAAGACTAGGACTAAGCTACAAGGAAGGTGCCAACCAACATTGATGGGGAATTTCCTCATCTGGATGTTCCCAATACCAGTAAAATCATAGGTCCATTCTTTAGCCATATAAATTAACTCATTTAGTTTATTATAACACACATTCACACACCCCTTTGGCAAAAGGGAATCTCTAAATTTGCTTAGAACTAAATATTCAGGTGCCAACATGCTAATAGAACTGAGAAAAAGACAGAATTGAAATAATAAAATATTCAATCTGGACCAGGAAAAAAATTACTAAGGTTATGGAAACATTTCTCTCTTTTCCTTCAAAATATTTTGGAAACAATCTGCTCTTGTGTAGGGATGGATTCAGGCTGCTAGCATGGACAGGTCTGAATTTGCTACTCAATTATTGCTACCATTAATAATAACTGCCCACTCTTGTTTATCATCTCCACAAAATCCTTGGCTTTGCTGGTCTCTGGTATTATTTCCTTCAGTCACAATCATCTCCATGCTATGCTGGCATATCTTCCTGTCTTTGGGGCACAACCATAGCCATGATCACCATCTTCCTCCTTTCTCCTGGAGAAATCACCATGTGCCAAGAGAAGAGTCTCATGAGAAACGTAACGAGTTCCCCCATCAGATATGCCTTTAGTACACATCAAGAAACTGCTTTGTGCTCTCCATGTAACTAAGCCTGAGAGTACTTTTTGTAACCTTAAAATTGTAAGCAAATGTGAGCTATTGTTTCCATCTGCCTTGCAACAGAGTAGGTATTACCAAGTGTCATTGACTTCTGGTACAACCACAATTGGAGAGAATAAGGAAGTGTTCAGAAAGGGTCAGTGACAGTTATGTCTCTGACCTGGTGACAAATGATTCATCAATTTGCTTATCATATAGCCCAACACATGAGTCTTCTTCAGACATACACACAGAAGGAAATTCACCCAGAAACATTAGACTTCCAATATAGCTCATAGAGGTCTAGCCTAGATGACTGTCATTAATCACTATCAATAACTATTTAGCACTGCTCCCTGCTTTTTCCCAATTAGCTCAGCCCCTGTAGTAGAGTAGAACTATACAAACAGCAGCCCATTGGCTCTCCCTTTCCTGATTTTTGTCCACAGCTTTGTATATGGGACCTCAGAGTGAGAAATAGACTGATGCCGTCTTTTGGGTTATTGGCAAAGTTCCTGCTTTCCTATATCCCTAGGTGAGGCAGTGCAGAGAAATAGAGGAATTTGTAGTCTTTGACCTCAATGAGTGTACATTCTATCTGGGACAATGAGACTAATAAATATGAAAAGGGTAAAAAAAAATGCTATACATGTGAAGGTGATGGCGCAGAATAGAAATGATAAAGATAAAAAATTCCATTTATATGGCATGATCTCATGTGACTGACAGTATCCATGTGAGGAAAGCAGCATGTATAATTGTTATTATCCCCATTTCATAGATGAGAAAACTGAGGCTCTAAGAAGCAAAATAACTAACTCATGTTTATGAAACTAGGAAGTATTCAAAGCCAGAATTTGAACCTGTCTTCCAGTGCTAAATCTTTGTAATTTCCTATTGCACTACACTACCTCTCTCAGAACTACTGTTGTTTGTCTCAGAAGCATAGAAAGAGGCTAAGGAAACCATCCACACACCTTCCTGCCTACCTTGGACAGTAGCATCTGTCTCTTAAGCACCTACCCTTTAAGATTCCTTGACCCCACTCAGGGAAATACAACCCATTCCACACACCCTTCCTTATACCTCAGGCTTGCATTCAGCCTCTTCCTTGGAAATTCCAGATGCCTAGAGTGAACCCCCACTAGCCAGATCCTTTGACTCTAAATGGGAAAATCGTTGGAAGTGGTGATATGTGGACCAGCAGCTATCCTGACAGAGAAGTCATACATCCATAAGTCCAGTCATACATCCAGCTGGCTAAACATCTTGGACTATTTTATGTTTCTGTGTGAGCAAGATGTGCGTGTGTGTGTGTGTGTGTGTGTGTGTGTGTGTGTGTGTGTGAAAACATTTGGGTTTTGGAAAAACCAAAACACCCCCTGCCAAGTATTTTTCCCATTAATTTTTAAGCCTGTGTGTGTTTTAAAGGAAATTTAATCCATATGTTTCTGATGTACTTACTCTTAATACATCCAAATGTTTCGTAATGTTTGTTTGCTATCCAAGCTTTGGGAGCCTGGTTTACAGTCTTAAGCTTTCCCCTTGGAAACAGGAAGCCCATATTCTTTTTCCAGAAGTAAACAGATCAGTAAGCCTGCTGAAGGATGATTATAGTTTGGAGCAAAACTCAAGAATCATGAGAAGAAATTGGCAGGGGATGGGGGGAGGGGGAGGAAACAATTCGAAGCATAAGGATTTAACACTGAAAGAAACTTTAGAAATCATCCAGTCCAATCCAATGTTCTTCTTTTACAGATGAGCAAACTGAGGCTGGGGGGTGGAGGAAGCAACTTTTCCAAGGTTACACAAATTGTGAGTAGCAGACTCATAATGCAGGACGGAACTATAACAATGCAAACCAATTAAAACCAATCAAAATCAAGTGCTATATAAATTCAAATGACCAAGCTCAACCCCGAAAAAGAGATCTGAGAATGCACCTCTATCTCCTTTGTGGTAGGGGACTCTGGGTGTGGGACATTGTATTCACTGCTGGCCTTGATTGCATGGCTAATTCTGATGAACTTCCCTCCCATTCCTTTCCTTTTTATTCTTTGTTATAAGACTGGAAAAGGAGGGATATATATATATATATATATATATATATATATATATATAGGAAAGTTAAGATGATATAAAAAACAAAATAGATCAATAAAATTAAAAGTATCCAAATCCAGGTTTTCTGACTCCAAATTGAGTGTTATTTTTACTGCTCTATGAACTCACACCCATTAAACTCCTCTGTAGCTCAAGGGCAACCAACATGTGCTCCATGAAGCCTTGCTTGATTCCCACCCCCAGGTGATCCCTTCCTTCTTAGAATTCTCATTGTCTAGAACTTCTCCTGTATACTTTCACATTCTAATTTATGAACCTTCATCTCTCTTTCTTCGCCCCTCCCACAATGTGAGCTCCATCTTAAAAAGATTGTATCCCATCTTAGCTTTGTATCTACTCCCTCTCCTAGGGATATTTCCAATGATCCTGTACATACTGGAACCTTAATAAATACAGTCAACTCTACTACAACATGTGTTTTGAAAATGGGAGTTTGTTCCAGTGCCACTGATGTATTAGGAAACATTTTGAGCACTAGTCAAATGAACTATAAGTTTGTCTTGCAGGACGATCAAAAGTTTGGCAATACATTATTTCTTCCAAGAGAAACTGAGAATGAAGAAAATTGCACTACTTTAAAGTATCTGAAGCTTCAACCTTGTGGGACACCCACTTTCCCAAGCAAACTTCAGATCTTTCTCAAGGTAAAGTACCATATTTATTGGATATCTTCTGGTGGAAAAGGAGGTGAGAGCACACCCATCCTCCTCCCCCACAGCCTTCAGCTTGAGGCCCAGAGTTGAGCTGGAGGCCTAACTTACTTGTGTAGCCCTTGGGCCCAGGCTGAGCAACAGACCTAGGCCATCATCTTGGTCACTATTTACTGTAGTATTTATATATTTCTTAACTATTTTGCATGTATGAAACTTGCATCATTTTTGTTAGGTCTCTATCTTTTTTTATGAATCATTGATGAAGGTTTTTTTTGTTTTTGTTTTTTTTTTGAGGCAATAAGAGTTAAGTGCTTAAGTATCTGAGGTTGGATTTGAACTCCTGTCTTTCTGACTCCAGGGCTGATACCCTATCCACTGTACCATCTAGCTGCCCCCATTGATGAAGTTTATGTCACTGACCCCATTTTCTCCATAAGGTCTCTGGGTTTTTTTATCTGATTTTGAATATCACAGTGATTTGGGGGGAATATAGGTCAAATTATAGGAAAACTGTCTGTGCTTGCTGAAATTGCTGCAATAGGGTGGGCTGGGCTGGGCTGGGGTAGAATGAAAGGGTGCAGGTATACTGCCCACCAATAGGGTTCCATGGGTACAAGAACCTTTGGACAGGTTGCATTGCCTTTTCTACTTTAGCCCTCTTGGAACCTTCAAAAGTCAGTATTTGCTCTGACCCTGTACAGATCCTGATGATGCTATTGGAGTTTCTGGTCTCTTACTGCAGAGCAATATAATATTCTCTTACCATAAAAGCTCAGGATTAGATTGACTATATATTTGATATATCTATGACTTTCTTCACTCTCTTCCCTATACAGGAGAACCTCATTTTAAGAGTAACCTGGTTTACATAAGCTTTGTTGGACAAGGAGAAATTTTTCACGAAATTTGTCTTGCAGGACGAACAAAAATTTGTAGTATAAACATTATGTTTGGACTTGAACAGCTCATAAAGGGATGACACTCAACTAGGGCAATGGGTTTTTGTTTTTGTTTTTGTTTTTCTGCTTTCGTATGTCAAACAAAGGAAACTCAGATTGGTATACTGCCTAATTGGTCTCATTTAGCGTTGACCTTTCGTGAAGCCAGCATTGTTCACTCTTAACAGTACCATTACAAGTGTGTTCATGTGTATTTGCATAGTATACTTTACATAAAAGTGTACAGTACTGACTGGGCTCTGCAACGTTATTTGTAACGATGGAGAAACATAGGCAGGAGCTGATGATGGATCAAGTGGATGGATCTGCATGAGGTGCAACAGCGAGAGGTTACAGAGATCTCATCTGGGGAGGAGGTTGAGAGGTCAGAAAAATCCCTAATGTCAAGCAAGATTAAGGAGGTTTCAGATGTGGGGGGAAAAGTGTAAAATTTTGTTGAAAAACATCACCCAAATAAGGATGTAGCAATGAGAACTACAGATATTTTAATGATAATGCAATGTCACATTTCCGTGACATTCTGAAAAAAACATCGAAAACAATCGTCAGGTAGATTCCTAGTCAGAAGAGAACGTAAAGAAAAGAAAATCAGTGAGCCAAAACATGAAAGTGATTCTAAAAAACAAAAAATAAGTGAAGGCAGTAGTATCAGTTTTACTTTTAGTGAAAGTAGCATAAGAGGAAACATTCCTAAGGTTGAAATCCCCAATGTTCTCATGGAAGGAAATTCTCCTCCCAAGCAATAACCCTTCTTCCTTCTCCTCCCTCTCATCTCCCTCCCACCAGCCACACTCTTCTCAAAGGTGAAGTGCAGGTTAATTTGTTTTAATTTTGGCTTATATTTTGTACTAATCATTGCTATTGTATTTTAGGGGAATTTGGGACAAAAAAACTTACTTAAAATAATAATTATTTTATATGAATATTTTGGGGGGTGTGGTACTGATCATCTGACTTCCTATTATTTCCTGTGGGAAAATTTGCTTTGCAATATGAACAAATCACATGATGAACAGAATCTCAGAATGAATTAAATTTGTAAACTGAGGTTCTACTGTACTTGGAATAACCTCTTTCCCTCCTAGACAGATAAATTAGACAGATGGATAGATGGATAGATAGATAGATAGATAGATAGATAGATAGATAGATAGATAGATAGATAGATATAGAATTAGGTAGGGAGGTAGCTAGATAAATACAGATAACAGAAATAAAAAGGATAGATAAGGAGAGAGAGAGAGAGAGAGAGAGAGAGAGAGAGAGAGAGAGAGAGAGAGAGAGAGAGAAATAGGTAGAGAGACAGACAGACAGGAGAGGGGTGACTAGGTGGCACAGTGAGTAGAGTGCTGGCCCTGGAGTCAGGAGGACCTGAGTTCAAATTCAGCCTCAGACACTTAACATGCACACACACACACACACACACACACACAAAACTAGCTGTGTGACCTTGCGCAAGTCACTTAACCCCAATTGCCCTCCAAAAAAAATTAATAAACAAGAGAGAGACAGAGACAGAGGGAGATAGATTGGATAATATTTATTAACCACTTACTATTGTTGTGCCTTAATAAAAGCGAGACAGAAGATCCCCAAGATTAAATTTAAAAAGTGGATTTTATTACCGTGGAACACCGTGGGACTGCCAGGGTACATGGTCACCCAAATCAGACAGCACTTTGGCACAGACAGTGTACAGGTTTTATAGAGGTTCCATAGCCAGGTTACATAAGCTGAAATTACAGTGATGTAAGCTGAAACTCCAATGATTGGTCAGTGTACACTTGAAACTACAATTAGTGATTGGTCAGTATACATTTGAATTTCCCTCTGGTGAGAAACCCTAGGCTGGGACTCCCACCCACAGATTAATCAAGGGTAAGCAAGGGGTGGGGGTTCTGCCTGTTTACAGATTAAGCAAGGTGGAGTTCTCTGTTTTACAAATCAATGAAGGAAAGGTTGGGCTGCCTGTTTTACAACAAGGAAGGGTGAGTGGATTTGTGTCTGACGTTCAGGAAGGGCAAAGTGACAAATCAAAGAGGGAAGGGCAGAGTGGAGCTGGGTCCAACACTAAGAGGTAGGCACTGTGCTAACTGCTGGGAATGCAATTACAAGTAAACAAGATAATCCCTTGTCCTCAAAGAGGTTACCTTCTAATGTGGAAAAACAACACTCAAAAGGGAGTGAAGGAAGGGACAGAGGAAGGAAACTGCAGGAAGTAGAAGTCTGATTTCTGGCAAGATCCAATAAAGTGCTGAGCCACAGAACCTGGCAGAGCCAGGAGCAGAGTCAGTTTCTCTCTCCACCCAACTTTTCAAATACCTAGTCATCTTTCAAAAATACAGAGAATTTGTGGAAACTCCCTCCACTAATGCTAGCTCACACCTTCTCTGCTTGTTAAAGTATTAGGGAGTGTCCTAGATCAGTGGTGGCAAAGTCAAACAGAATCAGGAGCCACTAAATCCTTCCATAAAGATTTCTGGGTCCCCGACTGATTTGGTTTTGAAATGTTATGTTATCTATGTTTTAGTGTATTTTTATTTATTTTCTTCCATCTCTCCTGATTACATTTGAATCTGCTTCTGGCTGCACTCCTGAATGCCTATGGCCAACGCAGACAGGTGTCTGACACCTCTGGTAGAAAACACTGAGAGGTTAAAATTACTTGCCCGCAGTTACACAGAGGCAGGACTTGAATCCAGGTCTTCATGACTCAGAAAGCAGCTCTTTATCCACTAGTCATGCTGCCCCTCCATTTCTACCCACACTATGGAGGCTTCCTTGATATCATTAGTAGATACTGGGCTTTTCCCATTGGCTTACCTCTTCTCATATATTGCTTCTGTTACATTTAATAGCTATATGCATGGGAGCAAGTCACTTTATTCCTCTAAGCCTCAGTTTTCTTGCCTATAAAATAGGGATAATAGTACTTGAAAAGAGCTGTTATGTTGAAAACTTCTGTTAAAACATAAAACCTCATATCAATGATGTTTATTCCGAGAGTAGTAGCTAACATTTACATAGCACTTTAACATTTTCAACGAGCTTTATACATTACTTGATTCTCAGCACAATCATGTGATGTAGATGTATCCTGGTTATATAGATGGGGAAACTGAGGCTCAGAGATGGAAATTATCTTGCCCATAATCACACAGACAATAGTTATCCCAGGTCTTCCTAACTATAAATCCAGTCCTCCAATCATTCCATGCTTCCTTTCACATCATTATCATGTGTTATTTTATATTGGAATAATTTATGTGTTTTTGTGTGTGTCGCATACCCCTACTTGACTGTCAATTTCATAAGATTATAAACCTTATACTTCCTCTAGCACCATGCTTTGCCCAAAGTTGGTGCTTCATCAGTGTTTCCCAAACTGAACTTATTAGAAAGGAATCCAAGAATGATTTTAAACACTTTCTTTTATTAAATCAATGGGGGGTGGGGGGGGAACAAGGTCAGCCAGTCCCTCTCAGTTAAGCTTTTAACATTATTTTTGAACCTCAGAGCATCATCTCTTTCTCCCTTCTTTCTCCCTTCTCCTCTGTAAATGACCAATGTTCTCGTGTCAGTATTTTCTAGATGTAGATTTCCCAGATGACCTCTGGCAGGTTGACCATATGCCAAATTAGATATTGTTCCCTTCATCTTGACCAAATTTCTGAAGAGTAATGAAGAGGAATTGGGTGCATTCTAAGAATATCAGTAACAATAAAAATCAGGCAAGTCCTCATTAAGAAATGGAAATACCACAGAAACACATAATTATGTTTAATTATGTGTTCTGTGGAATCCCCACTACTTGTAAATATTTTTACATTGAACATCCCATCATGTAGATGGAAATTCACAACCACTGAAGCTACATTACTGAGTCATGCATTTACCATCATCCTATGTATTCCCACCTATTCCAGATCCCATACGAACCAAAAACCTATGGGGAAGACTGTCCTAGGTCCAAGCTAGCTTAGTGTGTCTTCCAACTCTTATTGCATTTCTCTGAGCATAGGAAAGCCCTAAATCTACCCTCCAAATCTTGAATTCTCCCATAGCTATAAATATGACTGATTTAGCATATAGGCAAAAGCATGCAATGACCTAAATGGTGTGATCTGAGAGACATTGGGAGAACTCCAGTTTTCTTTCCAGCAATTATGTCTAAAATTCTGCCTGGCCACTAACCATTCACTGACATTTTAGTTGAGTTACCTTCTCCAAGAGTCTTTTTAAAAGCTCCAGGATATTTTTCTTCACATGTACACAAAGTCTTTTTTTTCCCTTTCCTCTTTCCTTTTCTTTGGTGGGGTTCCTTTTTCACTCTTGGATGGTGAACACCTTAGAATAAATTAGATCATCAGATCTATTCTCCCTATGACAGAAGAAACCTACTCAGCATGATCTTATTGGATAACCAAAGATGGAGAAATGTTATGAGAAGTGAGGGTGATCTGAAAGACTGAAGAAATCCTAATGCAACAATTGCTTGCCTTACAACAATAGATGTATACATAGAGTGGGGCAGAATACCTGGTCCTTACTCTATCCATCTCTATTATCACAACTGTGCCCATATCCTAATATAATGTAAACTCCCAATAAAACATGTTTCTTGAGGTCAGGAATTTTTTTTTTTTGTCTCAGTGTCCCCCATAGCTAGCGCAGTGCCTTGTTCATAGTTGGTATATCATGGTTTAATCACGAATAATCTAGGATTCTCTACATCTCACATTCTAAGGTTCTATAAACATACAATTTCAAAGCTCTAAAATTCTACAATGGAATCTTTTGATAAGTATAATTGTCCCTGCTTATAGCACTGCATCACTCTGTCAGGGGAGGAAGCAATAGCTCCATTCAGCATTCTACTCTTTTCATATATAATAGGGACTAATAGTTAATCTCTCATGCATGACTTCTTCATTTGAGCATGAAATGTTGTATTAAGGAGCTCCCTTATATGAATGGGCTACCCTGATTCCTCTCCAACATGGATTTGCAGCATAATCTAATCAGTCTGTAACTAGGGGAGGTGGGTAGTGGTGGAGAAAAGCAGTCAACTCTCAATTATCAACCTTGGTTGGGGAGAGGGCAGCAGCAATCCACCTTGTGGATTTAATAGGCATTATTTTGAACCCTAAGCTGTTTTGCTTTCTTCTACCCATTCTGAATGCTTTGGGACCACTTTCCTCAGATTGTGGGTGTTGGTGTGTGGGTGTTTGTGTGCAGAAAACAAACTCAGTTGTGCATTATTTTACCCCAAAGCAGAATTAGAAAGGAAAATGCCTGATAAAGGAAAAGAAAATCAGCTCATTCAAAATCCAAATAGAAAATTCACTTGGATGAAGAACTGCTTTGACTTTGAACCATCCAACTATTACAACTCATACTACAGTTATCTAAATTGTTGTTGTTTAGTTGTTTCAGTCATGTCTAATCCTCCATATCCTCATTTGGGGTTTTCTTGGCAAAGATACTGGAATGACTTGCCATTTCCTTCTGAAGTGCTAAAATTAGCTTATTAAGGGGTGTTATGGGAATGGGAATCTAAGATCTTCCATGCCCCTAGGGCCTTTGATAGGCTTAAGTGACTCTGAGAACTTTCCTTGATTTGAGAATATACTCTGCCCCCTAATAGGCTGAATGTGATCACCTGGAGCCTGTGGCAGGAGACTTATTTTTCAGGAATGCCCACACCTTGGTGTTTTGTGATTGGGCAGTGGGTCAAGAGGGTTGTAACATTCTCTGATCCAGGAACTATATACACCCTGATGTGAGATTCTGTTTTGGGGCTCACCTTGAGAAGAGTTTTATGATTTGACCAGATGAGACTCTGGGCAGCCATTGATCCCCCCACCTTTGAAAACCCAGATGTTGGTGCTTCCCTCTCTGGTAACTGACTAGGTATGGATGTAATGGTCAGACAGCTAGAAGCCTGTCTGCTGATCCATTTCTCATTCTGCTTGTAACTTGTTGGTATTCTCTGAAGTTCAGGATGCTGACTTTCCCCCCTGAACTAGGTAAATGATACATGTTTGATTGATTAAAGTAAGATTGTTAACCCATTTTGAGTTGCTTTCCTTTGGAAAAGCAGATCTAAGAACCTGTGTTGGTAGCCACTCTGGGGATGCTGGAGTGTTTGCTGATACAAGGGGTCCCCTCCAGCTCCAGAATTCTCTGGGTGTGTGTAGGACACATTTATTTTGTTGGAAAATAAAAGTCATCAGTATTTGGTAGAAAAAACTTTGAGTGAACTGAACCTATCAAAGAGTGGTAGTGATAGCACCACTTACCTCTACCAGATACATCTTCCTCTGGGGTCTGGGCATCTAAATTACTGTCTGGAGTGCTGGTATTGGAGAAATGAAGGCCTCAATTCAAATCCTGTTACAAATACTTACTAGCTGTATGACCCTGACAAGTTACTCTTTCTTAACCTCAAGTCCTCCTCTGCAAAACAGGAATAGCACCTATCCAGGAGTGTGCTGGTAAATGTTTAACAACCAGCTCTCAAAAAAAAAAAAACATATAGATGACATACTTTACATTTAATCTATATTATTTACGTGCTTTACATCACTGTCTTAAGTTTTTATAATCAACAAAACAGTCGATGAAACCCTGATTTGTAGCAGTTACTGATTTTTAAATGTAAATGCTCACA
Source organism: Gymnobelideus leadbeateri (assembly GCA_011680675.1). Taxonomy (NCBI): domain Eukaryota; kingdom Metazoa; phylum Chordata; class Mammalia; order Diprotodontia; family Petauridae; genus Gymnobelideus; species Gymnobelideus leadbeateri. The sequence goes on along the minus strand of WOXC01006658.1, from coordinate 474,912 downwards.
CTGAAAACTGCACAATCTATTCTCCAGCATGCCTCTTTACCCACCTTAAAGGGTTGTTGTGAGGATCCAGTAAGATGTTAGATGTAAAGCACTATATAAATGCTAGCTTTAATAATAATAGTAATTATCTCTATTAATTATTATGCTTCATTGAAGTATTCTTGCTATTGCTAAGGGATTTGATTTTAGAGACACTAATGATGGCAAAATATCGGTTCATCAAGTTCAAGAATCATTCATTCACTTTGCATTTGTATGGAATTTCTTAATTTTTTATTAGCACATTTAAAACTAATTGTTCACTTGATCTTCATAGCATCCTTGGGTGAATGGACTTGATTGATAGATCTGCAATGAGAAGAACGATAACTAGGCATCAGAAGAGCTGAGTTTCTTTTCCAGCTCTGCCATTAACTAGCTGAATGACCCTACAGAAGTTCCTTTATTTCTCCAGGCATTAGTTTCCTCATCTAAAATGCCAACATTGAATTAGTTCTTTTTTTAGCTCTTGAAATTTATGAATCACTGGTACTCAGATTCCAAGAGGTTGAGTGGCTTTCTTAAGGTCACACAGCTAATTAAAGGTGAAGCTAGGACTGAAGTGCATAGAATGCTGGGCATGGAATCAGGAAGGCTCATCTTCCTGAGTTCAAATCAGACCTCAGATATTTACTAGATGTGTGACCCTGGACAAGTCACTTACCCTAGTTTGCCTCAGTTCCTCATCTGTGAAGTGAGCTGGAGAAGGAAATGGCAAATCACTCCAGTATCTTTGCCAAGAAAACCCCAAATGAGGTCATGGAGAATTGGACGTGACTGAAAAAACTAAACAACAACTTAGATAACTGTAGTATGAGTTGTAATACAGTATTATGTAATACAGAGAAGGGTCTATTTTAAAGGAGAAGTATAGACAAAACACCATGCTACTAATGAGGAGAGAGTGAGGAATCAGAGGATTTATGGGGAAGTAGCACTTGAGCTGGGTCAAGAAGGAAAGGAAAGACTTCACTAGGCAGAGAGGCAAAGGAGAATACTTTCCAGTCCTGGGGGATGATGACAGCAAGAGCAGAAAAACAGGTTAATTCCCAACACAGTCAGCAAGTATTATCAGCACAGTTTGGCTGCAATAAGGAATGAATTTAATTGAATGAATGTATCATAAAGACTACAGAAATGCAAATAAAGTCGACATGGAAAGACAATAAAACTCTTGTCAAATACAATGGCCAATAATAATTGACAAGCTGATGGCAGGAAATACACTTTGTCTGGAAGTTGTTTATTGGGAAGTATCTATAGCATAGAACCAACCTGAATCCACTGAGCAGCCCAAGACCCCTCACACACCAGCCCCCACAGAGCCAGCATTTTGTGGTTCTGAAGCAGGTAGGTCCCTACTAGTGAATTTACTTTACTCAGCCAACCAGAGGACACCCAAGCTCAGTGTAAAAGAGATTTAATCAAGCAAGAAAGCAAAACAAGTAACATGGAAGATTCACACCTATACCCACACACCACGTAATCATCACTAAGCTCTGTCAGAGGCTGCCTGGGGCACACATGCAACAAGTGGCACAACAACTCATCCTCTGCTACTGCAGAGCTGCTGATGTCCTATGGCAATGTGACTGGGATGCACATTTTATCAGCCAAGTTGTGGTCCTCTAGTGCAACAGCCTGTCTTCCATAATGTTCGCTGCTGGATATCTCCACTGAGCTACTTTCTATGAAGTACTTTCTATCTGCTACCATGGGCTGGTCCGCAGCTGCCCTTTGCTGCCATCTGCTGGACTGCCACTGTCATGTGGTTTCCTCCCCTTAGGGGGTGGGTCCTATCACCTCTTTCGTTTCTAGCCTTAGGGACTATTTTTAAGTCTTCTTGATCCTGTGAGATAAGAAGGGCAGATATAGTTATTCCCAGGCATAATTATTGAAGATGAGTAAACCGAGGCTTAGACCTAGTTAGTTTACTGCCCTTTCTTTGTCTATGCCTGGTCCCACCCTAAACCACCATTCCCTTAATTCCATCTAGACCCCTTCTCTGTTCTTCCTGACCTCTGTATAAAAGCTCTATCTTGCCTCCATTAAAATGTTCAGATTCAGGGCGCCTAGGTGGCGCAGTGAGTTAGAGCGCTGGCCTCAGAGTTGGGATGACCCGAGATCAAATCCGGCCTCAGAAAATGAGCACCCACGCATAAATAATGACTAGCCGTGTAACCTTGAGCAAGTTACTTAACCCCAATTGCTTTAAAAAAAAATGTTCAGATTCCTTAAGAGTCTGGTGAGTATGGCAGATTTATAGAATCATGCCCACCCTCTGTCAGTGTTTTAATAAACCTTGTCTTTGTCTGAAAGAAGACCCACATGTCACTATTTTGGGGTCCCAGCACCCCTAAATCTGAAAAATTTTATAATTCTAATTGTTACATAAGTGATATAACCAATGAAGGCCATAAAGTCAGAAAAGGGAGAGGTCTCTGTGAGCAGAAGTGGTCTCAAAGTTTTCACAAAAAAAGAACATTACTATTTTCCTTATATGGGCAAGGAACTTGGATATAGTGGATGGAGAGGGCGGGAAGCAATCTCCTTTCTTTTTCAATAAAATGGGGATCATAATATTTGCCACCCACCTTGTTGGGATCTGGTAAGGATTAATGAGACACAATGTACAAAAATGTCTGTGAACCATTTCAGTTTAAGGGGGAAAAATCCTATTGTTGCCAAAGAAACAAGGCTGACAATTTGATTAGGTGTGAATATTTTTAGTGTAACAGTGTGTAAACATTAAATTTCTCATCAGAGTCAGTCATCAGTCAGCTTTTTAGCATAGCCTTATGCATTTTTATAGTCCATTTCTATGTGCCTGTAAATATTACAAGTTTGCCCTTTTCCATAACTTCCTAGAATGTGCTGACCCAGCGACCTGGCCAAACTTCTGAGACCATTCCAAAAGCATCACATTTTACCGGAAGAAATGTTAATAGGTACATTTGCATTTGATGCCAACGTATAGATTTTGCCTCTGGCTTATATGAGATGAATCATGGTTAGGAGAGGGAAGGAGAGGGTGCTGTTAAAAAAGCACCAAAGACTGGAGGCATGTATCCAATGTTTATCGACCCTCCTTCACTTGCCCCGAAGTCCAAATAAGTTTGGACCTCCAAGTTCTCAACCAGTGAACCAAAGGAAACATCTTACACGAGAGAGTTAGAGTTTAGCTTTAGAGCTTCAAAGTGCTCTCCTTACAATTCTGGAGTGGGGAGTGTGTGATTATCCCCACTATACAGATGAAAAAACTAAAGTTACCCAAGGGCATCCACCTTGTTAAAATGCTAAAATTGAGACTAAAACTCAGGTCATCTTATTCCAGGGCCAGTGTTCTCCTCAGTACAGTATCACTGGTAACTTGGTCGTTTCATAAGTTCATTCTGGACATGGAGGAAGCCTATCACAATGCATAGAAGGGGCAATGGTATGTGGAATTTGGGGAGCACTTAATAGCACAGTTTGGATTGAGAGAGTAGTGCATGAAAAAAATGTGAATATTAGAGAAGATTGGAGTCGGATTATGGAAGGAATTAAACATCAAGCTAATGAGGGAATGAGGAGTAGGAGGGTTTTCAAGCAAGGAAGGTATAGGGTTGGATTGACAATGCTTTAGAAATCAATCCACAAGTCTTTACTAAGAACCCATTATGTGCCAGATCGTAGAGATAGAAATACAATTAATGAAGCAATCTCTGCTCACAAAGAGATTATATTCTAATGGGGAAGGAAACAAATACCATCTATAAGAATATGTAGAAAAGCATATAAGGAGAATAAATACAAAATACAAAGCAGATACATAATCAGCCAGTTGGAGGTAGGGGAGAGGGGCATTAGCAGTTAAGTAGATCAGAAAAGGATTTACTTAGAAATTGGGGTTTGATACATTTTAAAGGAAGGGGGCATATACGTCTTTGCATATTGTCTTTTCTGTTAGATTGTAAATTCCTAGAAGGAATAGGGGTCAGAAGTAGTTGAACCTGACTGTAATGACTGATAACAATGAGAAGAGGGCATGGATTCTCTTTTGCCTCTCTCTGTATCCCCAGTTCTTAGCACAAGGCATGGCACATAGTAGGTGCTTAATAAATGTCTGCTGATTGATTGATTGATTCTATGAGTCAGAGATAAGGAAGGAGCAAATTCCAGAAATGGGAGATGGCCATTACAAAGGCACAAAATGAGAAATGGAATGTTGATTGAAGGGAGCAGGAGAAAAAATGGGGAGGGGAATTTGGCTGCCCCCAAGTGAAAGGTGGGTAGAGGGGAGTTGTGTTCAATGGGACTAAATAGATAAGGCCAGATTTCAAAGCACTTTAAAACCTAAAAACAGAAAGTTTCTCTTTTATCTTAGATGCAATAGGGAGCCCGGGAAGTTGATTGAATAAGGCAGGGCAGCCCTATCATATACAGCCTTAGAGACTTGGGCTAGAACACAGGGAATCGAAGGGACTTGTCTAAGCTCACACAGCCAGCAAGTATGAGAGACAGGACTTCAGACTGGGTTTTTCTGACTCCCAACCTGGTACTACTCTTCACACATACTTTTTGTATCTTTTTTTTTTCCACAAAAAAGATTATAAGCAGTGCTTCATCAAAAGATAGCATGTGATGAAAAAAAAATGAAAAAGGCTCAGGAACTAATTTACAACTCTGCTTCTAGAATGATCTCTCCAAGACACTGAATAATGTAAGAATGTAAAGACTCTCACCAGATGTGTAGAGAATCATATTAAGCTAGATTTTATAGACAGAGGACCTGATCCCAAAACTGGATCTTCTGCTCGAAAGTAAAAGACATTCTAAGGGCCATATGAAATCATGTCTGTGTATATGATCCCAGAGAGCTGTAGATTTATTCCGTATATGATTCCTTAAGGAAAGAAACATTTGCACAGGAAGAAACTGTGACCACATGTAAGGGAAGCAATATTAAGTGCTTTTATCCTCATTTTATACATAAGGGTACCTCAATTCAGAAAAGTGGTCCCACAACTAGGATGTTTCTGAGGCAGAATTCAAGGCCAGGTCTATCGATTATGTTTCAGAACTCTTTATCTTGCCTCACAACTAATATAGTAACTGTCGCTGGAATCCAATGCCTTGAAACACTCATAGCCAAAATTAAGCACAAAATAATGACATTAAAATTATTCACATTTACAGATGTGCCTTAAGGTTCATAAAAGCCTCACAACCACCTAAAAGTAATTCTTGAATTTTGTTTAGGGCCTTCAAAGACTGTGTACTTCAGTCACCAGAAAAGTCAGCTGGGATACTCGCCTTTGGACCAGACCTAATTAGATTTTTCAGTAATTAGAATCAGCAAATGTTGCTTGTGGAATGGATTATTAATTAACTTGCCTGTACTTCTGATTGTCTTGTTTCAATGAACTTTGATATTTAGACTGAGATTAGCCATGTCAAAGGTGTGTTTCTTACACCATAACAATGGCTATTGATCCTTATCCAGAAGCAAATTGAAGGTCTCCCGTGGATATTTGATTGATAGGGTTGACATTTTCGTTTCTTAAGCTCACTCAAAAGAATGTATGTTAGCCAGACATATCCTCAAAGAGTATTAAAACTCTGGAAGCTGCAACTAGCATTCTGGCCTGATCTGTGATTGAAGGAAGACAACTGAGGAACAGTTCATGTACTATGTAGCTGTCCAGAGGACAGAGCTAGTTAGACCTTTGGAAGCCTATACAACTTGGAAAGACTGCGTCTGTTTCATGACTGAAACACTCATTTGCCACTTTGTCAGACCTTGTATCCCTGGACTTATTTCTTCTGGGTTTTTGCACAATCCAAATGCCTACCTCTTTAATCCTCATTGGTTAGCTCAGATAAGCCTTGATGTTTACCCCTAACTGATCCTGCTTAGTGCTTGATCTCTACTGGGCTATCTCTGGTGCTGTGAAGTTACTGATATACATCTTTGTATGGATGGCAAAGCCTGCCTTATTGTATAAAAAGTCTGTGCCTACTTCTTCCTCACCGCTCACTTCAATTGGCATTGCTGGTCTTTGCTATTGTTTTTCAGTTGTACCCTGCTCTTCATGACCCCATTTGAAGTTTTCTTGGCAAAGATCCTGGACTGTTTTTGCCATTTTCTTCTCCAGCTCATTTTACAGATGAGGAAACTGAGGCAAATAGGGGTAAAGTGACTTGCCCAGAGTCACACAGCTAATAAGTTACTGAGGTCAAATTGGAACTAAGAAGAAGAGTCTTCCTGACTTCAAGCCTGGCTCTTCATCCACTGTGCCATCTCTCTGCCCTTGCCTGTCTTTAATGGTGCCTAGCTCCAACTTCCAATCACAGTCAATCACTCAATCAAAAATCAGTCTTAAGTATTTGAGACATTGCTCTAGTCATTGGAGATGTAAAAACACAAGGGAAACAAGCCAGTACCTCATAGTTGACATTCTGGGATGGGGAGAGAAAGGAAGGGAGGAAATGCAATTGTATTATACCGTCTGTACCCTGTGTATCTTAGAGTTTAGGAATCCTGGATAGTGTGGTATCATCCTACCTTCACTTAAGAAGCTATTTCATTTCATTGGTTAGTGATGATACTGGCAGTACATTCCTTGGATCAACTAATACCTGAGAATCCTTCATGCATTCAGTCTTGAATGTTCTATGGCATAATTTTAAAACCCTAGAGACATGTGGGTTCTGCATGAAATATATTGTGATCAATGGCATCAGTGACCAACATCGAGGAGAGGCAGCATTAGCTAGGTCACCTAAGAACAAGGAGGGGTGTTTCCAGATGACACTGGTTGCTTCATTGACTCTAGATTTAACAGTCTTTCAAGCAGGAGTCAGACCTACTCTGGGGCCCAGGCAGGGTTTGATTCCATTGTCTAATTTTTGTCTTTGTTTTATTTTTGTCTTTCTAGCCTTAGAGACTAACACACAGTGGTGACATGTAGTAAATGATTGCTAGCTAGAGGGGATGTGAAGTGTGATAGGGGTTAGCTAAATAGAGTGATTTATGTGAGTTAACACTAACTCCCTTACCAAATAGGATAGCTCCCAAGCCAAGGTGTGGCTCCAGAGCTGAGTAAATTAATTCCCTCAGGGAAAAGGGGTAAAGGGATGGTCTCTAGATATCAAAAACACTTCTAATTACATTCAAACCCTCTATTCTGCTTTTTTCAAAAGAGGCTTCTGCCCCCAGACCCTTACCACAACATGGGGGAGAGGGAAGGACCCCCCTCCATACCACCCATGCCCATTAAGCAGTTTCTGCAGTACATTTTGCGACCAATCCCCCTCCCTCTGAAGCCCAATCCCTCTATCTCATAGCAGTAATTGCAATAGCAGACCTTTAGATAGTGCTTTAAAGTTTCCAGTAGGTGTGATTCTTTTTTCCTATCACCTTTTTTCAAAGAATCTTTCTTTTCTTTCCTTGAGGCCAGTCTGATCTAATCTCAGATGATGTCTTCAGTCCCTGAATGTTTCCATCTTTCTGATATAATGGAAAGAGCACTGGTGTAGGAGGAACTGAGTTCAAATACCTCTAAATTCTAGTGCTTCCCCCCATGAATAATTCCCTTTTCAGCTTGCACCTAGCTTATTTGTCCATATTTGATTGTCTTTTATTTCCTGATCACATAGTGAACTCCTTGAGGGCATTGACGGTCTTTTGCCTTTCTTGGTATCCTCCCTTCTTGGGACAGGCCCTAGTACCCAGTAGGTCCTGAATCAGTATTTATTGATTGGCTGCTTAATAGGTGTGTTCATTTGGGCAAGTCCTTTTACCACCTAGGCCCTCAGAAATCAGCCTCTGAGAAATGAGGTCATTGGACTAAATGGCCTCTTTCCTTTTAGCTTTAGGTCTACAACCCTACAATGTTCTTAACCTAGCAAACAAGAGTTAGGAAAAGAATGGAAAAAAAACAGCTTTCATATCTTCCTTAGCCTCCAGATGCGTTTTCAGAGTTTCTCTCTTTGGAATTGAGTTGGTTCTGAAGCAAGCTGACCTGCTGTTTTAATCTTCTGCCCACAATACTTTTAATCTCTTACGTCATTCAGTATTGCCTTGCAGAGCAATGGTGTTGACCCATGAGCATCACGTGTCCACTCATCAAAAATAGTGATGGGAGAGTCTTATTTGCATCAATGATGAATCAATCTTTTCTCTTCCCCCTCCACCCCAGGTTTTAAGTCTCCTCAAGAGGGATATTCAATTGTGAAAATTATCAGTAAACAGTTAAATGGCCATTCGATTACCTGCTTACTGTCAGATTTGGGTTACATGGTATTATTGTTTTTATGCTTATATACTCCTAAGTCTGAGTGGTAGAGTATTATTGTTTCTATGCTAATATTTGCCTACAGCTGGCCTACACCTACATATTTGAGAAACTAAAGTTTAAATTGCTCACTATTGGTGGCCTCAGAAAATTATTCCTATTTTTTTGGAGCAAGCTATGATTCCTGCCCCCCACCCCTACCTTTTCACTTTTAGTATTGACCACTGGGCCAATGATAAACTGTCCAAAGTATTTTTTAATTTTCTGGGTTTTTTTTTTTCTGTGACCTTTCCTGGCAATTATATTTAAACTTCTTTTAATGGTTCCCATTTATAAGAAATTTACAAATTGTCCTTATGCACTAGTTTACTATCATGGGAGCCACTGTATAAATCCAAAGCAAGAGAAATATTATCCATAGTGCCACACAGACTGATGCTTAAATGCAAATGACTTACTTGGATTTCAATACTTCAATGCATCTGTTTCATCAATATGGGCACTCCCTTTATCAGCATGCTACATCATCACTTTAGCAGTATTAATTTTAAATGACTGATGATATCTTAAAGTGTCACCCTCTTGCCTCCCAGAGTGATAAGCTTTTCAACAAATATGAAACTTTCAGTGAAAAGGATGAAGATACAGGAGTGGGAAGTAGGGCATCAACTGGCAGATGAGAGAGCTCTCTGTGGCCATAGCATCAGTAATCTGTAACTGCTCACTAGGGGAGAGAAAATGGAGGGAAAACTTCTGTGTGTAGAAAATCTTAAGTAGTTGCCTTCTCCCTGAGAATTCCTATTGGAATAGGAATGAGAAAGTGACCATCTCCATAGTTTGCTGATCCCTCATCAGGATGGCTGTTTCACTCGGCCATTTCAGAACTACTCTGGCACAAAAAAGTGGACATAAAGAGAAGAAGAAATAAATGAGCAAAATAAGTGGAATCCGAGTACTGTGCTGAACTTGTAAATACCTATCCCCAAACTCTTGCATCTTCTTAAATTTTTTTTAAATAAGGAAACTCACTCATGAAATTAGAAAGCAACACGCATACCCCTGAGGGCAGAAGGAATCTGAGAATTTACTCAGATATGCAGCCTAGACTGAATCTGAATTGGATTATTATCTTACACTCTCTTCCACCCCCTTCCTGTGAACTGACTCCATACGAAAATGGACATTTTAGGAAGTTTATTGGTAAATTGGAGAACATCTAACCAGGGTAGAGGTATGCCGCAAGATCTTGCTATATGAGGGTCATTTGAAGGAATAAGAGATAGCCTGGTATTAAGTATTAATAGACTGTCACTTAAGGGGAACCAGGGAAGACATGTTAGCTGTCTTCAAGCATTTGAGGGTTGTCATGTGGAAAAAAGAATAGACATTCTTCATGACCTCATAGGGTAAAACTAGGAACAATCAGTGCAGGTTCTATAGAGGCAAATTTCAGCTTGATATAAGGGAAAAAACTCACCAAAACTTGGAGCATTTTATAAAGGGAGCAAGCTATTTCCAGAGGGAGTAGATTTGCCATCACAGGAAGTCTCTAAGTAAAGGTTAAATGTTCAGTTGAATCAACTCAGTGGATAGAGTGCCAGGCCTGACAACAGGAAGACTCATCTTCCTGAGTTCAAATCTGGTCTCAGACATATACTAGCTGTGTGACCCTCAGCAAGTTACTTAACCCTGTTTGCCTCAGTTTCCTCCTCTGTAAAAAATAAGCTGGGGAAGTGAATGGCAAACTACTCCAGTATCTTTGCCAAGAAAACCCCAAATGGGCCCACAAAGAGTTGGACATGACTAAAAACGACTGAACAACAACATCAAATGATAGCTTGTCTGATAAGTTGTAGAAGGTATTACTCTTGTCTGGGTTGTCTTTTTTAATTGGCTAGTGATTTTTTGTCTCAGCTCACAATTGAATTGTTATTGATATGCTCATTTCCATTGTAGAATTAAGGTTAAGTGATAAACCTAGCCTCTCAGTGGGATTGAATCCATTTACTATTTATTGCTTACTGAACCTTATAAGACAGCCTTATTTTTGGAAAGGCTCCTTTCCTGAGTAGAAGAAACATTGGTACTAAGTATAGTTTATTGGAAGCCTTTTTGTTTGCATGTTGAGCTGATAGTTTCCTTTCAAGTATAGACTTCAGTAACCTCATAGTTTGCATGCTGGAAATTCAACACATTGTTTTTCCTTTTTGTAGCTTTTGTAAGAAGCCTTACTGGGTTTTATCCCTTTCTGAGGTTGTTCTCTAGATAATCATTAAAGTGACTTTCTAAGTTTACTGAAAGTGTGTCATCCTTGGGCTAATTATGAGAAGCTGCCTAGGATAGAACTTCCATGAATATAACAGTCACTTGTTCCCAAGGAAGTCAAAGATTTTTATTGTGTACCAAGACCACATTATTCAAAAGATCAATCTTGAATTCAGAAAGGCTGTTCAAAATTTTTAATATGCATATACTGGTCAATCAAAAGTTCTCATACTTTCAAAACCAGATCTTGGAACAAAAATCTATTGAAAAATGACATGATAAACAGAGTTTTTTCTGTTCATAAAACAGAATAATTGAACCTCAAATTGCATGCCTGCCAAAATTTTGCCGTCTTGTTCTCACATGGAATATGTTGCTTCTACCAGCATGATGATTTCAAGCAGAGGCAGTCTAGAAGATTTCACCTTTTACCCAGAAGTACCCAAAGGGATGCTAACAACTTTCATTTCCCCTATATTCATTAGGTATGAGATACACGTGGCTATACCATACCTTTAACAAACTTCAATGGAATTTATGAGTTTTATGTTGAGCTTTGCTCTAATCCATGATGGTAATGTTTACCATAAAACTGTCCATTTAGTGAACATTTGTTGCTAAATGTTGAAGAATGTGAATGAAAGACTGAGCACCTCTCCAACTATAACAGTAGTGAAATTTGAAGATCCCTTTGTATTGCTAAGCTGACAGGTACTTAGCACCTAGTTTCAAATTAAGCCTCTGTTAAAGAAACAGAAGGTATAAACCCCTGTTGCTGATGTAACAGGAAGGGGATGAACAGGGAAGAGCAATATTGTATATAAGGAAAAACCCCAGCTGGGAAAGCCAGAACTTCTTGGGATGAGCACTTGAAGGTTGGGCTGCTGCTGGACTGGAACTTCCATAGAGAAAGAGATTTTGATTTTGAAAACGAAACTGTTGAAGACTTCCAAGGGCCAGCTGCAGCTGCTGAAGACTGAGGAAGCATGACTGTAGTGTCAGTATTCTGTGCAAGTGTTGTTGTGGCTTTGTTAATGTGTATGAATGTTCTTGTGGCCTTCTTAAGCCTTGTCTTTCCAGGAACAGAGACTGTGAAGGATTTGAGATGGACTGGACACTATGAGCTCCAATGTGGAGCAAGAACCGCATGGAGAGCTAGACAAGGAGCTGGGAGCCGTCTGCCTTTGAACTCAGGTGGCAATTGGTTAGATTCAGGCAGAAGCTGGCACCATGGAAGAGGTGCCATGGAAGCTGAAAGCCTGCTCTGAGTCAGGATGAAAAAACTTCTCTGTGGGTACTAAGCAGTGACTGAAATTGTAATTTATTAGTGACTTAGGGGTAGATGGCTTGTGTATTTCTCACTACCCCTTAAGAAGGTATTGAGTAGTGACTGATGATTGAATAGTGACTGATAACTGAATAGTGACTGATCTGTAACTTAGTGTGCCCTATGAGTGGAGGACTTTGACCTTTTGTACTTTATGATTGAATCATTAGTTACTAAGTGATTGACTAAATTATTGTACTTTGTTCAAAACTATTGTGACCACTTTGGTGAAAACCATGTGGCCATTTTAGTGATAAGTTGTTGAGTTATTATGACATGGTAAATGTTATATTTTTATTTTCTGTGAATGTTTTGCTCTGATTTGTTACTGAATAGAGTGTTCACTATACTATGTAATCAGAAACTTGAAAGCTGTTCACAGCAGCCATCCTCTGGAAAGCTGATCATGCATGGCTTTACACCAACCCTTGGAATTAGTCCTTCAAACCTAGTACACTTGTTCAAGTGTGGGTTGGATTAGATGACCTCCAGTGTCCCTTCCAACTTCAAGATTCTATGATTCTGTGATTCTATGAGAAAGGAAGAGGCAAATAAAAGATAATCCTTGTCCTCAAAGATATTACAATCTAGAATGGAGCATAAAGGGATGCAAAATAACTATAAAATAATAATAATAATAATATGGCATTTCTATAGACTTTTAAAATTATCAAAGCACTTCCTTTGTTAAAAAAACAGTATGAAACAGATTGTGCAAATATTACTATTTTTATTTTACAGATGAGGAAAGTAAGGCTCATAGAGATGAAAGAGTTTGTTCAGGATCACACAACTAGTAAATGTCCAAGCTGGAGTTCAAATGCAAATCTATAGACTCCCAAGTTCAAAGTACTTATCACTTTACTGAGGCACATTTCTACAGAATATGGATGCACCAGCTAGGAGCATAGGGTGACAATGACAGGATCTACCTTCTAGCTGGATAGGAATGGTAGCTTCAGGACTCATCCTCTCCCCAGAATCCAGACAGAATAGGTTGGGAAAAATGACCAATTGAAAGATAATTCTCAATTAGTGAAGTCCTTAAAGGCTTTAGGGGTATCAAGAAAGAAAACCAATTAACAACATTATCATTTTTTCCTATGTACAGTAAAAGTTCCTGTCAGGGACACAAAGAAGTTATTTGACACAGTCTTTCTCTGTAAGAAGTTCACAGTCAAAATGTAACCATCAAATTATAATATTTCACACTAATAACAATACTTCACAAAATTCTTTGGTATTTATCAAAGGTTTTGCTTCCAACAATCCTGCTTGGTAGGTATTATAAAGGTTATTATGTCCATTTTGTATAGACTGAGAACCAAGACATTGCTTCTTAGGGTAGTTGATATACTCCAGCCTTATCAGCATAAAAATTAGAAAATTGAAGCTCAGAAAGATTGTATTTTAGGATCATAGGAATGTAAGCTATAAGGGGCATTAGACCATCTAGTCCAACTCTATCAGTTTACAGAATAGGAAACTGAGTCTTGGGTAAATTAAATAACAGTCACAAAGTTAGGGAGTATCTAAGTTAAAATTAAGCCCATCCCCTCTGACACCTTCCTCTTTTCCAATCCTCCACGCTTGCCAGTCCAGACAATTAAAACTATTGCAGCCGAGAAGAGGGAGAGATTCCTTCTGCCTTGGCAATAATGATTAATAAAAATAAGAATAGCAACAATTACATTTATATAGTGCCTACTATGCACCAGGCATTGTTAAGGGCTTTACAAATATCTCATTGGATCCTCACAACAATCCTGGGAGATGGGTGCTTATTATCATCCTTATTTTACAGTTAAGAAAACTGTGGCAAAGAGAGATTAAGTGACTTCCCCAAGGTCAAACAAGGTCAAAGCTAGTGAGTGTCTGAGGTTGCATTTAAATTCATGTCATCCTGAATCCAAATCCAGTTTTCTATCCATTGTGCTAACTTAGCTGCCCTGTTTGAGGGAAGACACTCAAAGGAAAACTATATGAGGGTGTACCAGTAGTACACATAGAATGAAGAGCCAAAATTATAGTGATTTTAAAACACCAAAAATCAAGGCATAAATATCCCTTATGGAGACCCTAAAGGAAAATCCTCTAGCAGGAAATGGGATCTTCTGATGACCAAGCTGTTGTCTAGTGAACTACTATTCACCAGCGAATAGGTTGTTCACATAGAAGGGGCCAAGGTCAGAACCAAACGTTGTCCATTTATTGTTATGATGCCTTATTCTGTCCTGATAACCAGCAGAGGCTGAAAAGAGTAAATCGAGCCTTATCATAAGAGGCCAGATTATAACCATTCCAATGTGGCTTGATGCTCAGAAATAGTCTATCTGGAGGCAATCTGCTTTGTCATCACCATGGGATGCTCTGCCTCTGGGATACCACTCTGGCAAAGCCCACTGTCCTTTTCTCGGGAAGTAATCATCTGCAATCCTTTGCCTTAGACCACATCTAGTGTTTGGTTCTGGGTACCGTGTTTAAAAGGGCATAAACAAACTAAAGATCATCATGGCATGGTGGATAAAAAGCAGGCCTTGGCATCAAGGGTTCAAGTCCCAGCCTGATATACATATTGGCCAAGTTACCTAACCTTTCAGTAGCTCCAGGCCATTCTCTAAGAATGCAGGGAAAGTGCTACTGTGCTTTGATAGAAAGTCCTCACCAAAATCTCCCTATACCAGTGAAACCATAAGTCTGTTTTAATATAAAAATGACAAACTAGAAGCTTTCCAGAGAAAGATGACCAGGATGGTAAAAAAAAAAAAAAAGAACCAGAAGACATATTATATGAGTCACGGTTGAAGGAAACATAGAAGTGATAGCTGACTTCAAAATAGAATGATCTCTAGAGTGAGAGTGTGGGCACTATGTATGAAAGGAACTACCAGGCTTATTCTGTGGAATAATAGCTGTATATCATTTGATTTTCATAACCACCCTAGGAAGTAGATGCTATTGTTTTCCCTCATTTTTCATATGAGGAAACTAAGGCAAACAAGAGAAATGACTTGCTCAGGATCATATAACTAGTAAGGATCTGAGGCCAGATTTAAAGTCAAGTCTTCCTGGCTTCAAGTCCTCCACTGTATCTAGGTAAGCCTCCCAATGGTGAAATTCTATAAATTCAATTTGACAAGAAAACTTTCAGTATTGATCAGTTGAATATGCCTTTTCCATCAATGCAACTTTACCCATGGTGGTGCAGTGGATACTATACCTGAATTCAAGAAGACTCATCTTTCTGAGTTCAAATCTAGCCTGAGACACTTACTGTTGACCATGGTCAAGTTACTTAACCCAGTTTGCCTCAATTTCCTCATCTGTAAAATGAACTAAAGAAGGAAATAGCAAACCACTCTAGTAACTTTGCCAAGAAAACCCCAACTGGAGTTATAGAGAGTCAGACATGATTAAATGACTCAACAACAACAACAACTTTAACTATGCCATCCCCAATACCTAAAATGTGTTCTTCCTCCCCCCCACTAAGTTTATCTCTGGCTACTGATATTTTCCCCATCACCCAAGACCAACTCAAATGTGTTCTTTTCTGGGAAGCCTTCTATGATTCCTGAATGGCATGTTAGGACCTGAGAGTAGAGCCTCAAAGAAGAATGTTCTTTCCTAAAGAATAGAAAGTGAATGAAGAAAGAGGTAGAAAGGTGGGTGCTGAGGGAGGGGAGATGTGTCTTCACTAAGTGACAGGACAACGCAAGTGATGGGAGAGAAGAACAGAACAAAGGAAAACAATGGCATAATTTGGACTGGAAAAGAGAATAAAGGTAAAAGAAGAGATCCGTGGCACAAGAGATACAATGGTTAATACAGGGTAATTGTCTTCCTTTTATTGCCAGGAAGATTTCTATGTGCATCCATCAGTGTGATCAGTATGGGGAAGGGGTGCCATAGAGGAATAATAATGTTCACTTCTAGAGGACTGTAATGGTTCCAGTGCAATTTTATCCCACTAACCCAATGATTCTGTGATATATATATATATATATATATATATATGTAATATGTGTCTATACATATACATATGTACATATATACATATATACCTATCTATACATATACCTATACTACATACATATACAAACGTATATACACATATCTATACATACACACATATATACACATACATACATATACATATACACATGATATATAATCTATCTGTGTGTGTGTGTGTGTATGTGTGTATAATGAACCAAACAGAGGTTAAGTGACACACCCAAGGTCACTTCACTTGAGTATTACAGGATCATGGATCTAAAGCTCTCAGAAGGAATCTCACTCAAACCTCTCACTTTACAGATGAGGAAAAATGAAGTCAGGGTAAGTTAAGGCATTGGCTCACAGTTCATATAGGTAGTAAACCTCAGAGCTGGGATTTGAATTCAGGTCCTCTCACTCTATATTACAACGAGTACTTTTTTTCACCTTACTCCACCGCCTCTGATCCCCATTTTACAAAGAAACTGAGTTTCAGAGAGGTAAAGTGATTTGCCCAAAGCAATATTCATGGAAAATAATGCTTGTGCTAAGAACATTAAAGGCTCTTCTCATCATGCCGGTTCCAGCTGGCTTTCCCCATCCTCACTTTAAAACCTATACCCAAGTGATGTTTCCTTTTTGAAAATATTAAGCAGTGTTTGTTCATTCACTTTCTCAGAGAGGCTTTAAAGCAAGGGTGTGGTTTCTAAAAATGTGCTGTGTTTCCTAAGAGAGGAAGGGCCTAGAGGGTCTTTGGTGGAGCCCACTAAGCAATATAATCACAAACAGATGCTTAATAACTGACCCATGTGAAAATATACACTTTCATCAGGCCACGGCCCAGAGTGAGATGTGAGTGGTTTTTATTTATTTATTTGCCCTACCCTTTGTCACTCTGGAGTTTTACATGTCTCTAACAGATTAAATAAGAAGTGAGAGAAAGTTTTAGGAGATAGTATAGTGCAGTGGGATAGGCACTGACTTTAGGATCTATGTTGAAATTCCACCACTGAAACTTGCTACCTATTTGATTTTGGGGGAAAATTATTTAACATCCCTAGATCTCAATTTCCTAATCTACAAAATGAGGATTTGGGATCATATAATTCTGTGCAAGGAAATTCTTTGGTCTCCTTTCGATGACAATGTTGAGGTTCATTTATACATAGAAGCTCCTTTGTTATACAAATTCAAAGTATTCTTTGAACATAATGTACAAATTTATCATCAACATAACCCATTTCTGAAAGAACTTCTTAGAGGCCAGGGGAGATATATGTTCTGTTTAGAACTGTTGTGTGCCAGGGCTAGGAGGGACCCTTGGTATCATAGGACTTAGAGTTGGGAAGAACTTTAGAGATCAATGGTTTCAGCCCCTTCACTGTATAGAGGCAGGAAAAGTCCCCAGAGAAGAGAGTTGACTTGCCCAAGGTCACACAAGAGAAGAAAACAAAAAAAAAACAAAAACAAAAACAAAAGCCTTAGATGAGGAGATAAGAGAATCTAGATCCAACACTTAACTAATTCCATGACCCTGGGCAAATCAGCTAACTTTTCAAACTCAGTTTCTCCATCTGTAAAATGAAAATACTAATACTTGTACTGTCATCTTCACAATTTTATGGGAAAAGTCATTCCCTCATTCTTAAAGCACTATGGAAATGCGTTCTTGTCATTAGCATTAGTGACAGGACAAACCCAATTTTTCCCCTCCAAGCCCAGCATTATAGAGGAAATGTGTCATAGTACAGGGCTTTAAAAATATACTTTGGCTCTAGAAGCCAGTCCCAAAATAGAGGAAGTCAGAAGAATTCTACAACTTTCATGGCCAAATAGATCTCCTGTGCCACCAGTTACTTATGTAAATTAAGTTTAACGTAGACGTAGAACCAGACACAGAAACAACCACTTATGTTTCATAAAATAACATGTTCTGAAATGAGGCAGCACGTGTTCCTGGACTAATGTTTCTCTTTGGGACTCTTGGGCCCATTCATTTACTTTATAGTTTTGATCCTAAGTACTACTAATATATACTAATGAAAATTAATACCACATGCCACACATGGCCCTTTCTCCACCCAGTTCCTTCAGGCCTTATAATCCCTCAAGTCCTAGACCATTTTACATTATCCCTATCTCCAATCCATTTTACAGTCTCTTCTATTTACCCATCTCATGCATTTTGTTAACCTATCTGCCTCCTCCTACCCCATCTATGTCCCACCCCAGCATGTTCCCACATAGCCTGCCATGCTTCCTTCTCAGTTGCCTTTCTAGCTGTCCCTTGCTGTATTTCCCAGACTCCTTTGGATCTGGACATCTCTATTTTCCGAAGAGCAGAAAAAGACTCTACACATCTCTCAAAAAGGACCAGACTCAAGGAGTAAACACTCTGAAGACCTTATCCTTGATATTTCCTTCCTACCTGTTTACCTGCTGTTTCTAATGTCAGATTTAAACAAAAATCACTGAATCTTTGAGATAAAAGGAATCTTAGATGCCAGACTGTATAGCCCCTGTAAAACAACCTTGCTAAGAGGCTGGTTATCCAACTTCCACCAAAAGGTGTCCAATGATAGAAAACTTATGATTACTTTTGGTCAAAAATTATGCCTCTGAAATCAATCAGTCAGAAAACATTTAGTAAGCACCTACTATGTGCCAGATTCAACCCATTGGTCCTAGTTCTGCCTCTGGGACCAAGCAGGGTGTGTCTGATCATTTTCCCACATAATTACCCTTCCAGTACTCTCAGATAGCTTTTTCTTTGCAGGCCAAACATTAACAGTTCTTCCATCTGATTTTGGGTGCTGTGGATTATACTTTCACCATCCTCCTTGGCTTCCTATAGATACACTCAAGTTTGTCAAATTATTTCCTAAAATACTGCATCTAGGACTTAAACACATTATTCCAAGTATGGTCTGATCAAGGAATGGAAGAGCAGCTATATCATTGCTATCATTCTGAACACTATCCTTTTAACAAAAGCTAAAGTTCCTTTAGCTAACTTGGCTATAACTGTTGACATACCTTGGACTTGAAGTCTGCTAATATCTCTAGTGTTTTTTCACACACCTGTTATCTATCCACCTCTCCCCATTCCTGTACTAAGGCAGACTTTACATTTACATATCTTTATTACATTTCATCTTATTATATTCAACTTCTCAGTTTTAGCCAGCTGAGATCTCTTGGATACTGATTTCATCATTCAACATGTTAGCTATCCTTCCCAGCTTATTTGAGAAGCATTCCACCTTGTTTTCATCATATCAAGTCATTAACAAAAATATTCAACAGTACAGGACCAAGGACAGAGCCTCATGGCTCTCCAAAAGAGACTGCCACCTAGGGCATTATATTATTGGGTTGCTACTTTGGGGATCCAGTCACTTCACCACTTATGAATTTACCTAACCAATACTTAATTGTTTAACTCTAATCTCTTCACTTTCTCCTCCGGGATTGGGTGAGAGACTTTCTCTAATCAACTGCTGAAATCCAAGGTTACTTTGTTTAAGCATTCCTCCCATCTACCAGTCTAGCAACTTTCTAAAAAAAAAAAAAAATCAGATTAGTGGGAAATGACCTGCTTCTGGCTAATTTATACTAAGCCCTGTAGTTACTACCAGTGGACCCTCTCATAGTGAGTCAGCTTTTACTCTGTGCTAAAAGCTAAGACTACAAAGAAAAACAACAACAGTTCCTGCCTCTAGAAAGCTTATAGTTTGATGAAGGAGACTACATGTAAATAAGTAGGTATCTACAAGATAGATAAATATACAAAAATGTAGATAGATATACACATATGTATAATAAAACTTTACACATGTGTATGTATATGTATGTATATGCACCTCTGAGATTATCTTCACTATTTATTCTCTGAGAGATCAATGCATTTATACATACATACACACAAAAATATATGTACACACATAATAAATAGAAGATAATTTCCTAAATGAAAGTATTATTAATGGTGAGGAGGGGGTGGGGCTCTCATATCAAATGAGATTTGAACAAGTTTTCTAGGAAGCCAGGGAAGCCAGGAGCCAGGAGAGAGGGAGGGAGCAGAGAATCCCAGGAGGGGGAGATACCTATGCACAGACATGCCATCCTTGATGTGGTTTTGCCACAAGCTTTCTGTATGATGTTGGTCAAATCACTTAATCTCTTTGTACCTCCATTTTCTCCTTTGTGAAATGAAATGTTTATGTTATATTTGAGGAATAAGACAAATACTCAGAAAAGGGTAAGTGACAATGGTAGGGTGACAAGTGTACTGCAAATGTTATATGCGTTATATAGAAAATAAAGAGGTTTCCTTCCCCTGCTCCATCCACTTCTCAAGCCTTATCTTTTCTCTTTTACATTGCCATAAACTGTTAGGAAGGTTTTTTTCTCTTTTGTCTTAGTATCAACCCAAAATTTACCTTTGCAAATTGAGCCCATTGCCTCTAGTCCTCCCATTGTCCCCTGGGACCAAGCACAACAACTCTGGTCATTCTTCTCTGGGAATACAGGAGAACGAAGCATAACATTTGCTCTAAAGGAGCTTTCTATCTAATTGGGGAAAGAAGCCAAGAACTCATGAAACAATCAATCAGCAAGAATCACGTAATTAAATGCCTGCTCTGTGCCAGGCACCATGGACCTTAAGACAAAGAGATGAAGCAATCCCTGTCTTCATGGAGCTAGCACTTTGTAACAAGAGCTACATGTATTAGTATGTGCAGACTAAATGGAAAACAAGGATAAGGCAGTAACATATAAGGTCATTTGGGAGATAAACTAGCAACTGAGGGCAAGTGGATATCGGGAAAGGCTTTGAGTAAAGGGCGTATTCAAGATGTTTCTTGAAGGAAAAGGTGAGAAGAAAATTCATTTTGGAATGGGGGACAGCCTTTGCAAAGATGTATAGTGAGGAACAGAGAGGATAGTCTAACTTGGAGACAGAGAGAGAGATGAGAAAGAGCAAGAAAGAGGCAGAGACACAGAGAAACAAAAAATAGAGAGACAAAGGCAGAGAGAGAGAAGGGGGTGAAAGGTAGAGAGGTGAGAGATAGAATAAATATGGAAAGTAATCTCAGAGGCATAAAGTACAGGCAGAAGACCATTTTATAATGACTGAAAAGATAGTTGAGAGCCAGATTGTGAAGTTTTAAAAGCAAAACAGGAGTTTGTATTTTTTCCTAGTTAGAATGGAGATTCACTAGAGTTGACTGAGTAGGAAAGTGACATGGTCAGATTTGTCCTGAAGGAAAATGACTTTGGCAGCTGTGTGAAGGATGGATTAGAGTGGAGAGAGACTTGAGCCAATGAACCCAATTATGTGGCCCTTGCAATAGTCTGGGCAAGAGGTAAAGAGCACCTGAACGGGGGTGGTAGCTGTGTAAATTGAGAAAGGGGGTAGGATTCGAGAAGTATTGTGGAAATAGAAATGACAAGATTTGGCAACTAATTGGCTGTGGGACAGTGAGAAGTTAAGGACCGTGCTGGCACTAGGAATCTGGGAGACCAGAAGAATGGCAGTACCTTCTACAGAAATAGAAAAATTTGGAAGAGGTGTGGGTTTGGGAGAAAGATAATAAGTTCCTTTTTGAATATGTTGAGGTCAAGGTCTCTCTAGGACATCCGGTTTGAAATGTTCAGTTGGCATTTGGTGATGCAAGATTAAAATTCCAGGTAGACACTGAGGATATTAAAAAAAAAAATTAAATGTGGTAGGATTTGACAATGTTGCACCTGGAAGGAACTACAGAGTCTAGGAAATTCTAAAGAGCTAGGAGTACTTTAGAAAATAGAATGTAGAATGTTAGAGCTGGAGAAATAATTAGAAAATGTAAAATGTTGGAGTTCAAAGGGCCATTAGAACCTAGAAAAGATGGAGAGGTCATGTAGTCCACATTTAGTTTGCAGAAGAAATTGAGACATAGAAAGATGAGTCTTGTAAGATGTCTTTGGAATTTAAAGTCAGAGCTGTTTCCATTAAACTGAACTAGCTTGTATAGACAATGAAAGAAGAGACGACTATAAGAAATTCACTGTGATGCTTAGGAAAGAAATGCCAAAGGAACCAGGGGAGGGAGATGTGGATTTTGTCTTCTCATTAGGAAGGGCATCATGTAGGACCTAGAGTTTGAACTGGCTTTTCATGGGTTAGTAAGTGGAGGAGAAGTGAGCAGGGCATCATAGGTGGGGAGGACAGCTAGAGTAGAGGAAAGGATTGAGTGAGAACTGTGAACTAGGCAGGGGAATAGTAAGCTGACCAGCCAGACTGGAGCAAAGGGTTCCTTTGAGGGCCTAGGGAGATCAGATTGGATGAATTTCACAGGCTCTCAAAGCCAAAAGAGTTTAGAAATATGCCTGCTCCTTGAAATGTCTGCACACCCTTTCACTTTCTATTAATTTTTATTCTACTTCAGGAGGCACCCATAAGGACAGTTTAGGTTTCCTGAGTTAAGGGTAATTTTATATTTTATAAAGGTTGTGATTGGGGCCATCTACATTAGAGATTCTCCAATGCTATGTAGAGGAATCCTCACAACTCCCCCGGGGAATAGTCCAGCCAAACACACACACACACACACACACACACACACACACACACACATCTTGGCTCTGGGCCCAGAGCCTCTCATTCCTCCTGCAGCTCTCAAACACACCACAGTGACTCAGCAAGAAGGCCAGAGGAAAATGCCATGAACCAAGAAGATGTTTTCTTTTCTTAGTGCTGGGATGGATTTATGGTTGCACATTAAATGTTAACACCTTCACTCCATCGCCAGATCCTTATTTATGGTTGTTAAACATAAGCCCTCATCACTAGAAAGCTTTGTGAAAGACATAATTATCAAGCATCACAAGACAGTTGTCTAATTAGAAACACAATATTCCAGCTCATTTGTGCATTTGGAAGTTGCTGCCACAGAATGTCGACAAGCAAGCTGTCCCCAGATCCAGGCATGTGATGCAGCTTCTGTAGTGTCTCATTCTGGGGTTTTCTGTCATTTTTACATAGGATAAAGGGATCCAGGAAAGCCTCATTTTGGACATTTACTCCACTTACATAGCTGGAAAGCCCTCCTCTTCCGAATTAAATCTGACCCCTCCTTTCCTGTGAATCCCATATACGGAATCCACTTGCCTGGAAGTCTTTCTCATCCTCCTTTTATATTTCTGGAATAGCAATTTGCCTCTCTGACTGTCCACCAGCAAAGGTTAATCCACTCTAAATTCTATTAATCAAGGAACAGGTATTAAACACCAACGATTTGCCACAGCCTCAGATAGATACTATAAAGGTATATATCAAACAGTCCCTGGCCTCAAGGATCTTTCATTCTAATGGACCAAACAGTACATATACATACAAGTTGATCCAGAATATAAACAAAAGTAATTGGTGAGGGGCTACTCCCAGTTGAAAGAATAAGAAAAGGCCTCATTTAGAGAACTGCATTTGAAGTAGACTCTGAAGGGGACTAGAGATTCTAGGAGACCACCAGGGTGAAGAGGGAGTGTCCCTAGGTGTGGCAGAAGTCTGTGCAGAGGGACACAGACTTGAGAAGAAATGAGAAATGTCGACATAGAATGTGTGAAGGGGAGTAATGTCTCTTAGGGGCAGCTAGGTGGTGCTATGGATAGAGTGCCCATCCTCAAGTCAGGAAAACCTAAATTCAAATGTGGCCTCAGACACCTACTAGTTGTGTGATCCTAGACCCTGTTTGCCTCAGTTTCCTCATCTGTAAAATGAGCTGAAGAAGGAAATGGCAAACCACTCCAGCATCTTTGCCAAGAAAACACAAATTGGGTAATAAACAGTCAGACACAATAGGAAAATGACTGAACAGCTACAACAACAAATGTGTAACAAGTCTGTCAAAGTAGCCTACCTTCGTTTTTGGTCATGTGTGTCTTCAGTGATGAACTCTAAGAACAATTTTGTATTTCTGAAGGTATGGGGCACCCCTCCCCTGAAGCTTTATTCTAATTCATCACCATGGCATGGAGATTACCCCGGCCACTCTAAGACAATGTATGGCAGATTCTATCCAAGTTGCAAAGGCTTCAGGCCTGGAACTGTGTGCCAGACACCCAAGGATCAGCTAGGACCAGCCTAGTTAAGTTTGAAGATTCATTACCAAAAAGACAGCAATTCAGTGGTGGATTTGGGTGGGTGGGGCCACAGCAACTCAAGAAGTCAGTCTACTAAGTTGTAGCAGCTCAGTGTTCTGTGTCCATGGGCAGGGCAGCCTCACAGATGACATGGTGGATCCTTGAAGCATAGTGACACTATTTTGAGTTCTAAATAAGGATTTTTCTTCCAGTCCATTTGCCAGGAATGCTCAGCCTAAGGTTCTAGAACTTAAAAACATCAATGACAACCATATTTCACTTTGATAAATATCCTTCGTAATACTTTGTTTTTTATTTTATTTTATTTTATGAATTTAGAAATATTATGCATATTAGAAACTCAGGTTTTTCCAGAATGACAAAGAAATCCATAACACAAAAAATGTTAAGAACCCCTGGTTTAACTTCTAAATATCTATTTATTTCTGATTTTGTTTGGAGCAATTTATTTTTTAACGGATCTAATTATCTCACCCTCCCATTTCCCCACCATTGACTATGTATTCTGTCTCTTACTCATTGTAAACAGTCTATAAAGAGGTCTATCTCAGTGATTCTTACTCTGTACCTACTCTCTGCATTACATGGTGCTCCCTAAAGGGGCAAAGGATAAGGGAGGTAAACGCATTCTGTTAGCATACTCCTGGGCATATTGGCCAACTCTTGTATCTCTTGAATAGTCACAGGGGAGCAGAATGGAGTAGAAACTAAGGGAGCTAAATTGAATTCTAATCCCAACTCTGCTATTTTCTAGCAAGAAGATGGCCTTTCAGAATCTCCATTTTCTCATTTGTCAAATGGGTCTTGTGGTAGAAAGAAAAAGAAAAAACTAGAGAAAAAATTAAGATAAACTGGGGAAATAACTGAACAAATTACAGTATAATAATATAATGGGGTATCACTGTGCCTTTAGAGATGACAAATATGAGTAATTCAGAGAAACATGGGCAAACAAGGACCAGAATTATTTGCCCAATAAATAAAGTAACATAAAATTAAATGCTAAAGGTAGACCCAACGTAATTTCATTATAGTGATCAATTTTGGTCTTACAAAACAGATGAAAAAACATACTTTCCTCCTGTTAGTAAAGGGGTAGGGCACCAAGGGGACAGAATGTTGCATACTATGTCAGATGCAAACTTTTGTCTTTTGTTTTTGTTTAACTGTTTTCTTTGTTCACTGGGTTGAGTACATCAGGAAACAACTGACTCTTGAAAAACAAAAGACATTAATAAAACTTAAAAATAAATAAAAATAAAATATGGCTAATAATCCCCATCCTGTCTACCTCACTAAGTTGGTATGAGATTCAAGGATATAATTTGTTATTATTACATCAGTATAATATATTGTTTTTCCCATGCAGGCTTTGGTGTCATTTGGCTAGACAAGCCATTTGACTGTGTCTAGGGTGTGGCTCAACTATTCTCCTAACCAGGGAGTCAAAAAGTGCTTAGATAATAAACCCACGTGTGAAAAAACAGAAATAAGGTAGGACATTTGATCATATGCCACCAAGAAGGTCAAAAACAAAACAAAATAAAACCAAAAAACGTCCTATTGAAAACAAAATACTTGTGGCAAACTGTTTATTATCGTTATTATTATTATTAGTGGCAAAGAACTGGAAACAAAGCAAATGCCCATTTATTCAAGAAAAACTAAAGAAATTGTGATATATACACATATATATGCAATCTCTCTCCTCAAAAGTCATGTCTCAGCCCCTACCCTGCTGGATAGGGAGCCCAGAAGGTCTGAAATTAATGGGAAATTAACCAGCAGGAGAGACCATGAAGCAAAAGCTTGGAAACCTTCTTAGGACTAGCATGGTCTGAGCACAGTGACCCCCACCAAAGAACAACCAGGGATACAGTACGAAGACCAGAGCCAAGAATCCACCAGAGGAGGTAAGTAGGACCAAAAATGTAGTTGGAGTTCAGAAGGAAGACCAACAGGTTGAAAGTGGGGTTGGCACACAGATCAAAGTCGGTCATCAACATAGAGTGCCCCTTCCCTAAACAGTAGAAAGTTTTATAGTTATGGTCCCCAGAATCTTCTGCAGGGACTCTTACTCTAAGGTCCTTGACTTTGTATATATGTGTATGTCTATGTGTATGTCTATGTCTATGTCTATATCTATGTGTATTGTATGTGTATGTGTATGTATATGTATATGCATATATGTATGTTTACACACAT
Source organism: Gymnobelideus leadbeateri (assembly GCA_011680675.1). Lineage (NCBI taxonomy): Eukaryota > Metazoa > Chordata > Mammalia > Diprotodontia > Petauridae > Gymnobelideus > Gymnobelideus leadbeateri. The sequence continues at coordinate 448,650 of WOXC01006658.1, read as the reverse complement.
GTTTTATATTTCTATGTTTATACATGTATTTCATTTGTAATCTTATATGTGTTTTGTGTACATATATATTTCCTTTGTAATCCTATATATTTTATTTAAATGTTTTAAAATATTACTCTGAGAAGGCATCCAAAGGTTTCACCATACTCCCATAGTGGTCCATGACACCAAAAAAGTTAACAATCTTTGTTGCAAGGTGCCTAAAAACTGTCCATTAGTGACTTGTTTCCTTTTTTAAAAAATCCCCATCCTGGAAAAGATTTTCAAGTGCCAAGTCTTAATGGTCACCCATCATTAACACAGTAAGTATCTAACACTTCAGTGGTTTTCTTTTCTAGGTAAGAGGGGGCTGGGAAGAACCCTGGGAAGATAGCGTAACCCTGTCCCAAGGTCCACATTTTTCACTCTGCTTGTCCTACTTGCCAGGTCAGGCTTGGATCAGGAACCTCACGAGGAAAGAAGGTGGGAGAACTTTTCACAGGGGTCGACTAACAGTCAAGAAGTTGGGCCTCAAGACATATGACTTCTCCCATAATTTAGGCTTGTAGATTTAGAGCTATAAAGGACCCTAGGGGTTATATAATCCAACCCCTTCATTTTATAAATGAGGAAACTGAGACCCAGAGAGGTTAAAGGATTTGGTCAAAGTCACAGGGGTAGTAAAGGGTCTGGGGCCAGAATCCACACCCAGGTTCTCTGACTCTAAAGTCAACAGCCATTCCACTACCCCCATGTGGCTTCCAAAAGACAGAATGCTCCTCTCCCATCATGAATGGCTTCTAACCGGTCTGTTCTAGTTGGGAAAAGATTCTTCTTCTCCCTCCTCTTACCAATCCTATATGGTAGGCTCATATAATGTTAGGGCATGTAGTTTAAGAGTTTAGGGGATCAAAACTTCTTTTTTCGTTGTTTTTTTATAATACACCCCTTTGGCAATCTGGTGAAGTTTCTGCACTCCTCAAAATAATGTTATAAAATGAATAAAATAAAAAGCAGAGAATTACAAAGGAAGCTAATTATATTGAAAGAGTGATTCAATTTTTTTTTAATGTTTACAGACTCCTATGCTAAGATCCTCTGATCTCATCCAATTTCCTTACGTTGTAAATGAGGAAATTAATACCAGGAGGAGCAAAACTAAGCCATGATCACCCAGTCAGTAAGGAGCAGAGCTGGGATTTGATGCATTTCCCCTAACTCAGAACTATTGCCATGAAACCACTTGGAGATGAAATCACAAATGGGACTGAAAGGATTCCATGTAGGTCCTTAAGAGAATACCACCAACCCAATAGCCTAGGAGTCAGTGGTGTCTCTCTCCAGATAGTAAAGCACACTGTGTGCATAAAATGTTTACACCACAGCTGTGAAATTTTTGTAAAAGGTCTACCACATTGACCTCAGTACTTAATATCCTTTAATAATGGGGCCTTGGAATAAAGTAGTTGGAGTAGTTACTGGAACTGCGGTATTTTTTTTTAAATTTGAGTGAACTGAGCAAACAATGAATAGAATTACATACTGATAGATCCTTCCCTTCTCTGTAGTCTTTAATAAACATATTTAATTCCTTAGCAAGAGCTCAAACACATGATATTAATGCTACTTATTAAGAAGATTAATTCCTACATAAGTATAGCATACCTTCAGCATTCATAGCAGATATATTTTGTAAAGATCTCTTCGTATTGGGAAAGCCAAAACACAAATGAGATCAAAACCCGAATTCTAAAGAGCTCTAAGATTCCTAGAGAAGACTCTCAGGAACCTCCAGGTCACTGCTCAGCCAACCTGCTTCAAGCTTTAACAAACCATGGAGATCAACGCAGCCCTCTAATTTTATAAATAAGGAAAGTAAATCCCAGGCAGAGGAAGTTCCATAGGTAATAAATAGCAGCACTGTGGTTCGAACCAAGGTCTTCTTAGTGAAAATCCAGTGTTTATTATACTCTGTCTGCCTTTTCCTTCTCAGTCCTCATGTCCAACCAGTGTTCTCTATTCACTTCCTGCCAGGGAATCAAACTGAAAGGGTTCATGTATTGTGTCACAGTCCCCTGGGGTTTTCCCAAAATTGGCCATGAGCTTGGGTAGTGTGGGAACCAGAAAAGGACACAGAGACACACTATTCAAAACTGGTAATATGCAAATGAGGATTACCTAAAACCATCCAGTCTTAGAACCAAAAGGGACTTTAAACACCAAGAAGTTCTGCTTCCCCTTTTGAGGCTAGGGGATGGAGGAATTTGCTCACAGTAATACACTCTGGCAGAATTAGGACCAAACCCATGTCCTCTGCTCCTGCTTCTTGAATTTTGTCACCAAACCAGGTTGTCTTCTTCTGTACTACCATGTTGAGCCTTTAGAAGATTGCCTCTTTTGTCTCTCTATCTTAAGAATCTATGACCCTAATACCTTATTCATGTTACTGGTTCATTCTAGCAAAATTGTGGAAAGGATTGAAGCAGGAAAAGAGCCTTGAGAAGGGAAAGGAGTCTATCTATCAAGCCCCAGTTCTCCACTTATTTACATTTGTAAATTTCAAAACCGTCAAGATATTTCTACTACTATCATAGTTGTGGCCAACATGTCAACATCAATGGTGATTAAAAAAAAATCATCTGATGCTGCAGTGGCAACACTCCCCAACCACCAAACCCAACCCAATGTCAGGAATAAGAAATCAGTTACCTCACTTTTTGATTCAGGGACAGTGATGTTCTAGATTGGGATCACAAGATTATAACTGGAAGAAACCTTAGAGTTTTCTAATCATAGAATCATATATTTAGACAGGGAGACAGAGGAATAGAGAAATAGATGAAAGATAGAGATTATAGAAACAGAGCTAGACAGAGAGATAGAAATAGAGCTAGAGATAGAAAGAACATGTATTAAGTGCTTACTTTGTACATGATTCTATACTAAGTACAGAGAATACAAATACAAGCAAAGTCCCTGCTGTCCCTTAAGGAAACTACATTCTATTTGGGGAAGACAAAATATAAAGGGATACTGAAAAGGTTGGAGAGATACTATGCAATGTGGTAGGAATTCAACAATGGTCACTATCAAAGCCAAAAGATCCTTGAGTGGAATCCAAGATTCTGAAGGGAAAAACAAAGGGATGATAATTAGGGAGCAAACAAAAGATTTCTAGGAAGTGATTGGAGGCCCAATTCTCAGAGCCAGGGTAATGAAGGAGCAGAGTCAATAGTCAATAAATATATAATAAGCACCTACTATGTGTCAGGTACTGTGGGTGAAACCAAAGAAAAAGAGCACCCCTGCCCTCAAGGAGGTTATAATCTAATGGGAAAGACAATATACAAAAGGAAGCTGAAAAGCAGTTGGGGAAGTGCCAGAGGGTACCTGGAAAGGTCATTGATGTTTGTGGAGTAGAAACCAAGCAGAGCAGCTGATAGGAAATAAAGACCAAGTTCCAGTGGAATCAGTGCTGAGGATGATATTTAGAGTTACAAGGGACTTTTAGAGGAAATCTAGTTCAACCTCCTCATCATTTGACAGATGAAAAAGCTGGAGACCAGAAAGGTTAAATGATTTACCCAAGGTCACAAAAATTATAAAAGTATAGAAGCTAATATTTGAACCCAATCCCTCTGGGATCAAATCTAATGTTCCTCCACTGAACGGTAGAGAAATGGAAGTTGGACATTTCAGAAATATAGTACCCACAACAGAATCTAGAAGGTAAGGAAATTTCCAGTTAAAAGAAGCAGCCCATGATAGAATGCCAAGCTTTGAGGTCAAAGACCAGGAGAAACCATTAGAAAATAATAATCTTTTCAAAGAAAGAAGGAAAACTTATACTAATATCAATATAAGTAGATACTTTGACAATTGGGTAGTGGGGAGATAGAAAGCTGAGATCAGAACCAGGAAAATATGTGTTCAAGTTCTATTTCTGTTCTATACTGACTGGGTCACCCTGAGCACGTCTTTTAACAATTAAATATTCGAGGAAACTCTGAGAAAGCACCTTGCAGAGAAGGTGCCTACCTGCATTGACAGAGGGAGCTTTTTCATACGAGAGTTTCTTATATCAAAGAAATTACAGATCTAATTTCTATCCCAATCCAGAATATCATATATTTATATATGTATACATATTTATATGTGTATCATATGTGTATATGTACATGTACACTTGCATAACTATATTAATGTATATGCATACATGATATAAAGCTTAAAACTGTTCTAAGACTTTGGCACACCCCTTATATATAATATATGCATATGAGACAACAGGAAACATCTAGGGATCAACACAGTAAAATAACTGCTTTTTTAAAAAAAGTTATAAATTGCAATTGTTAGCAGAAGAAATATACCCAAATTGACACACTTAATCACTTAAAGAAGCAAGATTTTCTCACTCCAGAGCCAATGTTTTTTCTACTATACTAGACAAGGTACTGTGTTTGTGTGTGTGTGTGTGTGTGTGTGTGTGTGTGTGTGTGTATCCCTAGAGTCTTCATAAAAGACACCTGTTTCATTAAGAAACATTTTATAACTGCCTATAAGTTACCAGTACCCTAGGTATAATTCACAGTCCTTGACCAGTGCCCTTTTCTTGAATTGCAGCAAATAAGACTCTAATCCCTTCCCTGGGCAGAAATAAAATTCCTTTGTATCAATGCTGTGTACTCAAAATGCCATGGTAATCCTTCCTCCCCAGCATTCTGCCTGCCTAGGTATGAAATTACAGGAGCTCTTTCAATAGACTCTGTGTTTATAATGCCTAGGTAGGTGTGTGCTGGAGAAAATGAATAATTCTGCTGATATTTTGCTAATCAGTTCAGGGAAGAATTTATTTGATCCTGGAAGTGATAGGAGCCACTGGGGTCTATTGAGTGTGGAGATGACATGGTCAGCCTGCTATTTTAGGAAAATCATTTTGGTAGCTGAATGTAATGATCAGAGTAGGGAGAAAATCAAGGATGGGGACTTATCAGAAGGCTATTGTATTAATTTAGGCAAGAGGTGATGAAGGCCTACAATAGAGGTTCTGTGAGTGGGGGTGGGGAAGGGAAAGGAACATATACACAAAAGGTGTTCTGATAGTAGAGGTCATGGCATTTGGCCATTGATTGGATTCAAGGGTGGAGAATCTGCAGCCTTGAGGGCACATATGGCCTTCTATGTCCTCAAGTGCAGCCTTTTGATTGAATCTAAGCAATTCCTCAAATGATTTGTTCTATGAAATTTGGATTCAAAGGGCCACACTTGAGGACCTAGAGAGCCACATGTGGCCTCAAGGCTGCAGGTTTCTCACCGTTGGATGATATGATTTTGGATGAGGATGAAACAGCTTGTAAGCTTGGGTGACTGGGAGGATAGGGGTGCCCTCAAAGAAATAAGGAAGTTAGAAAGGGGAGAACTTAAGTGGAAAAATAGTGATCTCTGTTTTGGAAAGGTAGAGTTTGAGGAGCCTATGGGACATCTAATTGGAGATGTTCAAAAGGCAGTCGGTGCTATGGGAATAGAGCTCAGGAGAGTCTGGGGCTGGCAATTTAGATCCGGGAATCATCTGCATATAGATGGAAACAAAACTCCTGGGAGGTAACAAGATTGCTAAGTTATAGCAATAATAATCCATAGTATAGGGTAGGGTTCTTAACCTAGCATCTGTGAACTTTTTAAAAATTCACATGTTTTTTGGAAATTATATTTCAATATAATTTGATTGAAATTATGTTTCAATATAATTTGATTCCTTCTAAGCCTGTGGATTTTATTAAAAACGTTATTTTTTTATAAAATAGTCTTTTTTTTTTTTTTTGCTTTTTTGGAGGTTAATTGGGGTTAAGTAACTTGCCCAAGGTCACACAGCTAGGTTTTTGTTTGTGTGTGTTAAGTGTCTGGGGCCGGATCTGAACTCAGGTCCTTCTGACTCCAGGGCCGACGCTCTACTCATTGTGCCACCTAGCCGCTCCCTATTTCAAACATTTAAAAGGCATTTTTTTTCTGAGGAGTCCATAGGCTTTACCTTACTGGCAAATGGGTTCATGACACGAAAAAGGTTAAAGGAGTAGAGCTAGGATTTGATGTGTTTCCCCTAACTCAGAACTATTGCCATGAAACCACTTGGAGATGAAATCACAAATGGGACTGAAAGGATTCCATGTAGGTCACTAAGAGAATACCACCAACCCAACAGCCTAGGAGTCAGTGGTATCTGTGGAAAGGATTGAAGCAGGAGAAGAGCCTTAAGAAGGGAAAAGAGTCTATCTATCCTCAAAGAGGAAAAAGGGAAAAGGGCCCAGGAGCAAGCCTTGAGGGGCATGCATAGTTAGGGAGTATAAGATGTATGAAGATCCAACAAAGAATACTGAGAAAGAGTAGACTGATAGGAAGCAGGAATACTAGTAGTCAGCAATGTCCCAAGGAAACTAGAGAAAAAGAGAGTAGCCAGAAGGAGAGGATGATCAAAAGTGTAAGAGCTTGCCAGGGGTCAAAGGGATGAAAATGGAGAAAAGGCCACTCGATTTTGCAATAAAGAAATCTTTGGCAACTTTGGAGAAGATATTTTCAGTTGAATGATGAGGTTAAAGTCAGATTGCATGAGGGTTAGGAAGAGAAAGAGAGAAGTGGGAAACACCAATTCAAAGTAGCTTTCTCAGAGAATTTAGCCCTGATGGGGAAGAGTGATGAAGGACTATAGCTGGCAGGAATGGTCACATGGAGTAAGGGTTTTTTAAAAATGCAGAAGACATGCACCCATCTTCTTCAAACCTGGGGTATTATTTTAAGTTTGAAAGACTGTACTACTCCCTGGGATGGTATGGAAGGTCACCTGTAAGGGAATCAGAGTTACCTTACTATTCATAGACAAATCCTTCCTGTTTCATGTTTTCATGAGATTAAATAAAACTCATCCTATATTTGATGCATTGTTAGTCTGAGTGCTTGCAAAAGGACTGAGAGTCTTTCATCTTTTCCATAAGGATCTAGACCTGAGTTATATTCTTATGTTGTATCATAGACGAGAAGTTTAGCCCAGAAGGGGACTATAGCTACTTGAAATGATCAGGGGAAGATAGTGGCATATTTGTAGGCAAAAGGGATGTGACCAGAAAGAGAGAAAGATCAAAGATTAGCCAGGCAGTAGGGATGCTAGTGGGGTTTTGAACACTTTGCTTCTGGAGGAGAAAAAATAATCCATCTACAATTCTGTCTGTTGTTCTCAGAAGTATTTTGTCTCTTGTCCTTTGGTGATCTTCCCCACAGGTTAATTACTTATTCTGAAGGTGAATTCTTCCACAATTCATCCACAGAGTCAGAGACTCATTAAATTCTGGAACCATGAGTTTGACTAATCCAAGCCTTTTTTTTCCCTCCATTGAATGGAAAGGAAGGCCCAGAGAGGGAAAAATTTGCTTAAAGTCCCACAGCTAATCAGTGGAAGAATATGGATTAGAATTAGATTATATTAATTAGTCCCCTCTATCCAAGTCCCAGGGTAAAAAAAAAAGTGGGGAAAATGAGACAGAGGTTAAAGATCAGTCCTTACCATGGAGACCAAATAAAGTTTTACCTCAATTCACCCCATCCACCCCCAGTAAACATACACATTCTTTCTCAAGTCTCCTCTGCCCTTTCTTACTCATCCCCTACTTCACTTCTGAAATGACATGGAAGGAGAATAGGCCAGTTTGGGGAAGTCATGGAGAGGTAGATTTGATGACAGTGTAAGGAAGTGGAACAATGTGGTTATAATTATGACTACTGTATTTAAAGTGGAATGTGCTGTCTCATAAGAAAATGGCACCCTGTCCCTGGAAGTAGTCAAACAGAGGCTGCCAACCTGTCACAGACACCAGAGAAAGAATTATTGAATTAGGTGGGAGGTGGTACTAGATGACCTAATTCTAATATTCTGTGATTCTAATTAGAGATTCTTTGGGGTTAACAAGCTTCTCTGAAAAAAAATGCAAAGATCCACCCACTGGAGGAGATTATGTCTTATTCACACTTTAGTGTGAATTATTTTACTTCAGTAATTGACTAACTGCTAGTTGACTCAAACTGAGAACTCGGCAGGAAGGCTCTCAGAAATCACTTCAGTCCAGCCGCCTCATTTTACAGATGGTGAATCTGAGACTAAGGTAGAGGTGGTATCTTGTGCAAAGACATACAGGTGGTAGGTAATTCATTTCAATAGCTATTGTCAGACACTCTCCAAAGTGCTGACATTACAAGATCATGTAAATACATACATACACATATCCAGTCTCTACCTTCCAGGAACTTACATTCTTTTTTTTTTGGGGGGGGGGGAGAGTTGTAAAGTGTTATGTATTGCAAAAACAATATATATATATATATGCAAAACTAAATATATACAAAATATGATTAATATTCCTTCCCCAATGAGGGGGTTACACTGTAAAATTTTTTGCCCCTCCCTTCCTAACACAGAAGTCTGAATTATTATAGTATTAAAAGATAAAATATGTTGATGTTATACAATGCTATACATCTATTTTATGCATTTCTGACTTTCTAAACTTTTTCTGTGTCATCTGCCAGCTTTCACAAGTTGCCTATGGTTTCTGCAAAACTCCTCAAAAGTTCCTATTTAATTTCTTTTGATGACCAGAGATATATAGAAATTGGAGTGGGGAAAGTCATGGTGTAGAAGGGATAAGTGTATGTACAAAGTAATTGGGGAGATCCCACAGGTCTAATATGAAGGATAATTTAATAACAGGCATTCCAGAAGGGACAATGGATAGGACCACTAGAATGATGGGGCTGACATAGATGGATAGAAGGGAGCAGGCTGAGTAGAGAGTCAGGAAAGGGAGATTTCATCTAAACAGTCCACAACTCAGGAACACAGGAATTATGAGTGTAGCCAAAGAGCAGTAGTAGCAAAAGTAATGTTGGTTTCATTATCAATGCCTAAAAAATGAGTGGAAAAACAGGAAGGGGTTTTGACAGTGAGGCAAGAGAAAACATGCAGTCACTGTTCTTCCCCAGCAATCAAGTTAGGGATATCTGAAGTCCTGAATCCGGGCTGGTTGTAGAGGGATGAGACATGTTTAAGGTATTCACCCTCATTGAGTCAGTCAAAAAATATTTATTAAATACTTCCTCTGTGCCAGACATTTTGCTAAGAGATGGAGACAGAAAGACAGAAAAAAAAACCACAACCTGTGCACTTGAGAAGTGTATATTCTAATTGTACTAATTGTAAATGTAAGCATGTTAATAACCAAGTACATAGAAGATGCAAGCTGTATAAATGGGAGATCATCTCAGAGGGAAGAGGAAACAAGGAGAGGTCTTCTGTGAGCTGGGCTGAGTCTTGTAGGAAGTCAGAGAAACTGGAAGACAGAGGGAAGGAGGAAAGCATGAAGGTCACCGAGAAGGCAAAGAGAAAGAAGTGTCATATTTGAAGAATAACAGGATGGCCAGTGTTACTGAATCAGAGTGCATGAAGGGGAAGAAAGTAGATGAGGGCTGGAAAGGTAGGAAGGGCCAGGCTTAGAAGGGGCTTTAAATGCTGGAGGACATTATATTTGATCCTGGAAGTGACAGGAGCTCAAACAGGGTGATGCCATGGTCAGACCTACGTTTTAGAAAAATCACCTTGGTAGATGAGGGGAGGGTGCATCTAGGTTTCTAGACATGAGTTATATTCTGATGTTCCTAGGAAAACTTGGGTAGAGACAATAGTCACAGCCTCTCTCAGACATCCCCCAGTAATAGATCACCTGGAACAGCAAGCAAGACTCCCAGAGAACTAAGGATTTCAGTTCTTAGCAAATATGGAGGACTGGGCTCCTGTTCTAATGACTCAAAAAACAACATGCTGTGTTCATACTTCTTATGGTACCAAGTTCAATGATGTAGCACAAAATGCTTGGTGACCTCCCTGCTGGGGAACAAAATGGAAATAGTGAAGTAACTCTTTTCTAAGAAAAAAGAAATGACCAAAAAAAGTCCAAGAAGTCAGATGTGCAATCTGAACCTATTTCAGCTAGTTGTAGGGGGGAAGAATGTGAGGAAGGAAAGGAAAGGGGAAAGACATGGACACACAGATAGAGATGGGGTAGAGGGAAGAGAGAGACAGAGACAAGAGGAGAGGAGAGGGTAAGGAGAGGAGGGTCTAAAGGGTCTAAAACCCATAGAGGTTTTAGACATTCTTACAGCCTATTGATGTGCACTGACCTTTAGCTTTTTTTGGAGGGGGGAAGGTAGGGAATTTGGGGTTAAGTGACTTGCCCAAGGTCACATGGCTAGTAAGTGTTAAGTGTCTGAGGTCCCATTTGAACATGGGTCCTTCTGACTCTAGATTCTGACTCTATTCACTGCACCACCTAGCTGCCACTGTGAACTGACCTTTAATAAGTCAAGCAAGACTTGGGGAGTGACTAACTATGACCTTGGGCAAGTCACTTTTTCTCTCTTGGACTCAGGTTCCTTATTTATAAAATGAAGGGGTTGGTTTGGATGATCCCTAAGGATCCTCTAGTTTCTTTCTCTATCATTTTCTAAAATTTAACATTTAAATTTTTTTTCAATTTGCAGACTTTTTTTTTTTTTTGGTCAAGTTTCAGCTCCATTCAGAATTCATGATTCTGGACTTCAGCACTAAAATTAAATCTTTTGGTATTTGAAAAATTCATATAATTTTGATTGTAGAAAAGAAGAATGTTTGAAAGTCATTAAACAAGGCAGAAAGCCCTACTACACACCAACAGACTCTTAAATGGTATTGCGATGATCTGAGCATAAGTGGGTCAGAAATTTAGGAAAGTGGAAGTAACTTAAAATGGGATTTTAAATATTAAGGGGAGACTACTTAACAGAATGTACTTTGTGTTTTAAGGCATTTAAAGGAAGAGCAAAGCTTTTGTTCATCTCAAAATACAATTACAGACAGTTATAAACCCTCTGTTAGAACTCTGTATGATTCAGCAGTTAACAGCACCCCAAGAACCCTGCATCACTCCAGGAAAAAGTCTGCACCTACAAGCTTTATCCACCATCACTAGGAAGTAAGCTTCCAACATGAGCTCTCATCCAAAATCATGCTCTCATTTTTTATCTTTCTCTTTCTACTGACTGCCAATTTTCTAGAAAAATGCTTAGGTCTAAACTATCTCTCAACTCTGCCATACTCTCAACACTCCTCTCCAACTTTCATAGTTAGACTCCAAGAAAAAGCCATACAAACTTATTCCACTCTTTCATTTTCCTACCCATTACAGCCTGGCTTTGTCCAGGTGTTAACTGGTCTCCCATGATAAGCTTAATTTGGGGACCTATCTGATCTGTATGCTTAGTTCCCAATCTCTGTGTCCAAAGTTTTCTGGGTAGTTGTTCATGTGTAACTTGAGTCCCAGTTTCCAAAAGGTAAAAATCTAAAGAGAGATGGTAAGAGTAAGGGTTGGGGACTAAAGCACAGTTGGGAGATACCCAAAATAATGGACCCCTGGATGAAGGTCTCACCCGTTTATACCCATGGATTGAGGAAGGAGTACAGTATTTTGGTGACTGGATCTTTCCCTACTGCCTACATATTTCTCTTAGGTGAATGAATGAATGAATGAATGAAGCTTTATGTATAAAATACTGTGATAAGCACTGATGACACAAATAAAAAAGTAAGACACTCCCAGTTCTCAAGGAGTTCACATTCTAATGAGAGAGATAATACATATGGAAAGTTTCAGAAGCTAGTCAGATGGAAAGGTCCCATAGCACATCAAACAGACGCAGTGGCAAAACAGATGACTATTCTTTCTTAATGTCATTTTCACTGCTAAAATTCCTATCAGTTTCTGATATTGAACCATTTGACAGTGACATGGATTTTAATGACAAGAATTTTCTTTTCTAGGTCTTCAAAGATGCTACAGCATATGTAGGAGCAGCTGTGTCTCCACAGAGACTGTTTCCCAGAATACTGCACAAACTCTGGATTGGGAGCATTCATATTCCCAAGGCTCTTTCATTTCAGGGCTGGGCTGTTTCCATCAGAATCTGAGGTGAGATGGTGGCCTAGGTGGTGGTAGTGGTCTGACCTCAGTATACCTTGCTGTGTCAGCTATGTTGGCTGTTAGTGGCAATTGGTGGAAATGACTGTCCCCCCACAGCAATTGCTTTCCCAGATAATGGCTATGAGGGATAGGCTGGAATCAGTACTGGTATTCTAGGAGGATGGAAAGAGAGTGGGGAGGACGACACTTCCAGAGCTCTTGAGCTCAACTGTCTGCTGATAGCAGTTGGTCAGCAATCTCTTCTGGTGGTGATGAGGAAGGTGGGTCCCTTCTCCACAATGGTTTTTCTCTTCAGTGATAATCTACTTCAGTCTTCAGAAATTTTTTCTTGAACCTTCCATGACTTAAAGTTGTCATCCTATATTTCTTCTCCCTTTGACAAACTCCTAGAAAAAATTGGCATATACTCATTGACTCCACTCACTTCCCAGCCCCTTGATATCTGGCTTCTGATCTCAAGGAACTTGAAATTGCTCTTTCCAAAGTTATCAGTGATCTCTTTGCCACTTTATCTGATGGCCTTTCTTCAGTCCGAATCTTCTTTGCCCTTTCTGCAGCATTTAATACTGTTGAACATCACCACCTCCTGGACACCTCATTGGGATATTTCCAAGCAATTTTATTTTCAAGAGTTACCAGTTAGTCATTTTACATTTCACCTCCACTGAGAATAGTCAGAACATAGAGTGGACTCTTTTTCTCCCTGATTGTGCCTTTCACTTTGTGGATGACATTATTATTATTATTATTAATTATTATTACAGGACCACACACATCATACTGACCATTATAGTGACCTTCTTGCCATCTCCTTTAAGGGTTGCCCCTACTGATAGACATGATACAGATAGTTAACATGGGGTAAGAAAATTTCAGGGATACTGAAAAAGGTCTCTTCCATATAAGCCTGAATTCTGCCCCAACTACTGACTAATGTCTGAAATCTGAGACATCATCCAACTATATTTTATTTCTAGTTAATATAAATCCTTTGGAAGGGTATGTCATACCTTGGTGTGACTAAGAATTGAAAGAGATTATGGGAGCACAGGGAATGTGTGTGTGTGTGTGTGTGTGTGTGTGTGTGTGTGTGTGTGTGTGTGTGTAGGAGGAAGGGAAATTCTGTATTAGTAAAGAAATTAGGAGGGTGAATTCCCAGTCACTGGAGATATTCAAGCACAGAATAAATAACTACTCACTTAGGATGTTTTAAAGGAGATTTGTGCATTGGGTAAGAAGTTGGAGGAGATAACCTCTGAGATTGTTTCCAAGTCTGAGATTTTACAATTCCAAGACTCTATGGAAACATTAAGTCACCTTTGCCTATTACACTTTTGCTTAGAATATGTTCTATTCCCTTGCCTTTATTTTGTATTATGCCATTAAGGAAATAAATGTATTAACTATTTATCATATATAAAATAATTAAATAGCAATAATTGATTTGATTTAATTGAGCTGATTAGATTAAATAAACAAATGATAATAAAATAAATTAATAATTATAAATTATTTATTATTTAGACTCTGAGCCTAAATATATATGTATATGTGTATGTATATATATACATATATATGTGTATATATATGTATATACATATATATATACATATATTTGTAATTTGCACATTGTCTAAGGTCACTATGCTTCAACGCTTCCAAAAATTCTGTGATGTCGTCAGTGTGGTCAGTTCTACGTATGTATGCATATTTCATTCTTCTGCCCCTTAGAAGATCCTTTGCCATGCCCCACAAAATTCATAACAGTGTGGCCAAACCTCTGGTGATGGGCCTTACAGCACTTAGCCAGGCTGGTCCTTAGTTAATCATTCAACCCTGGGCAGATATTTAAGCTTTTCCAGTTTGGTAGGACCTGCTAAAGCATGTGCTCCTTTGATATGTCCCTTGAGAATGTAGAATTATAATGGAGCATCAGAGGATGGATTTATTGGATGTATTGCATGTAAAAGTAGGCTTGCATTATGGAATAATCTCAAACAATTTTGGTAGTAGAGAAAATGCCTAATTAAGATAAAGGGTGAGGAAGCTCAGTATTTAACAACTCTTGGCTCTTTGAGGTTTCATTCACTTGCTGACTCAGGGGTTCAGTGGGGCAGGGCACTCCCAACTATTTAGTAACATTTGAGTCACATATTGCATTGCCAGAAGTAAAATAAAAATGAATAGTAAAGTGGGTATGAAGGTGGGAGATGAGGGGGAGCCAAAAAATAAAATTTTTTGCATATATATTTTAAAAGGCAACTCATAAGAAATGGCATGTGAAATTTGCACAGTAGCATGGGAAGACCTGTATAATCTGATGAAGAGTGAAGTAAGAAGAAAGAAGAAAGCATGGTAAACAATGACTACAATAATGTGAACAAAAACAACTCTAAAAGTCATCCAAACTCTGGGTAATTGTAATGACCTATCTTGGCCCCAGAGAAGAGATGATGAAATATATGTCCTTCTACCTAGAAGAGAGACATGGGATTGAGAAGTTGGAATTTTGCATATGGGGTCAGACTTGTTCGTTTTTTTGTTTTTTTTATAACTCTTTTCTTTTGTAAAAGATTGTTCAACAGTGTGGGTATGCCAAGAAATCATTGTGATATAAAAACAGAAGGCATCAATAAAGCCTAAAACATTAAAAAAGAGCATTCTGCCTCCCTTCTATGCCCCCAAAAAGAAATACAGAAATTCAACACAGGAATACTCACTACCTAGGATTTCATTTTTAAATCTCCATCTTTTGTTTGAACTCTATGAATTTGTTATCATTTTATGTATTATGATCTGTGAAGCATATGTTTAGTGTTTCTGCCTTTTTACATTCATTTGCAGTTTGTACCCTAGAACAAGGTCAATTTTTGCAAAAGTTTCATAAGATGCTAAGCAATTTGTGTATTATTTAGTGATCCCATTCAGAAGTCTGCATAATTTTTTAGCTCCAATTTTTCAAACAATTTTTAAAATTCTGTATTTTCCTTTTGGCTTACCTTCTCAGGAGATTTGTCCAACCCTGAGAAGGAAACATTAAACTTTCTGATTAGCATTTTGGGGCAGCTAGGTGGCATAGTGTATAGAGTTCTGAACCTAGGAAGATCTGACTTCAAATAAACCTCAGACACTTAGTACCACTGTAACCATAGGCAAATCACTTAACCTTGTTTGCCTCAGTTTCCTCATCTGTAAAAATGAGCTGGATAAAGAAATAGCAAACCACTCCAGTATCCAAGAAAACCCCAAATGGGGTCACAAAGAGTTGAACATGACTAAAACAACTGAATAATAACTGTCATTGTGTTACTATCTATATCTTTTTGAAATTCAGCCAATTTTTCCTTTGTTAAATTCAATGATATGCCATTTGGAACATGATTACAATGTCTGCTTTTTTGGTTTCACTTGATGTTCTATCTAGCCTTTCATTTTTATTCTATGGCTTTGTTTTTTTTACAGCTGTTTCTTATAAACAACAGATTGTGAGGTTTTGCATTATCTACTCTCACTCTCTTTTGTCTTATTGGAGTATTTAATCCATTCATATTTAATGTTATGAAAGATTTATATTTTCCTAAATGTGTTTTAAACTAGTAAGGTTTTTTCCCCTCCTTTTAAATTGTCTTATTTTTGTCTTAATTCTGCTACTTTTCTATTTTGAGCTCTTTTTTTTTTTTTGCTTTGTCTCATGGTCTTTATGCTTATTCATTCTGTCTTTAAATTTCTTTGTCTTCCCCTAGAATTAAAATGTCTGAAACAGCAAGTTCAACTACCCTCTTCTGGCCAATTTCTATTGTTGCCTTTTTATCTCTTGTTATATCACTCATTTTTTTCTGTTGCATCTCAATATTGGAACTACCATTTCATGAGGGAAGTAATGAGGATAGAGACATTGCTCCATGGTGGACATTTCTGTGTGTCTCCAATTGTGCATTCCAATTCTACCTCCTACCAATACTCTGTTATCTTACTGAGAGACTATCAAAATTATCATCCCTTGATTGATCCCCCATGGGTTTTGTTGTTGTTGTTGTTGTTGTTCAGTCATTTCAGTCATGTCCAATTCTTTGTCACCCCATTTGGAGTTTTCTTGGCAAAGATAATAGAGTTATTTGCCTTTTCTTTCTCCAGCTCATTTTACAGTTGAGGAAACAGACAAACAGAGTTAAGGACCTGCCCAGGGTCACACAGCTAGTAAGTTTCTGAGGCCAGATTTTAACTCTTGAAGAATCTTTCTGACTTCAGACCTTTCACTCTATCTACTGTGCTGCCTAACTACCTCCCGTCCATGAGTTTAGTTAGTGTATATTTCTAATTTCCCTCAGTTCTCCACCTTTATGCACCCTCCCTTTCTGCATTTTAGTCCCGAAAAATAAATTGATTCATCTGGAAAAGACTGGTCCATAGTGTTTCAGCCTTGCTCCTCCATCATCATTGTTTCCTATTTCTTTAAGTTCTTCTTTCATCTTTATTCCCTTCTGCACTTAAAAATAAATCAATTATCCTTTTTTTAAAAAAGTGATATACTGGGGCTGCTAGGTGGCACAGTGAATAGAGCACTGGCCCTGGAATTAGGAGGACCTGAGTTCAAATCCAAACTCAGACACTTCACACTTACTAGCAATGTGACCTTGGGCAAATCACTTAACCCCAATTACCCAGCCTTCCTCCCTCCAAAAAAAAGGCAAAAAAATAAAAAAATATAAAAATTGATATATATTTCTCTAGATATGGTGAAATATATTTCATTATTTATTCTCTTCTTGGAAATTGTACTTTTTTTCCTTTCTTGTGTTTCTGATGTTTAAGGTATTTGAAAGTAGAACAATATGCTCATATATGGGTTGGGGGATTGTTTATTTTGTTTGTTTTTTTATAGGATCTTTCAAAAACCTTTATTTTTTATTTCATTTGTAACTGTTAATTAGACTCAGACTTGGAAAGTGTATCATTTGGATTTGCACCTTTAGTTGCTTTATTGTTTGGAATATATTATTCTATTTCTGAGCAGGCTTTCTCATGGATACAGAATAGTCTCATAATATTCAAATTTCCTCTCTTTTACACTTGAAAGTCTTTTTGTTGGCCATTTGTGAAGTTTGCTGTTTGTTACTGCATTTTTTTTTCTTTTTGGAGGGCAATTGGGGTTAAGTGATTTGCCCGTGGTCACACGGCTAGTTTTTGTGTTAAGTGTCTGAGGCCAGATTTGAACTCAGGTCCTCCTGACTCCAGGGCTGGTGCTCTATTCACTGTGCCACCTAGCCGCCCCTTGTTATTGCAATTTTTTAATTTAGCCACTTTGTGTCTTGAAATCTGAAGCATAGTTGTTTTTTGTTCTGTTTTTTTGTTGTTGTTTTTCCAGAGGTGATATGTGGGTTCTTTTAATTAATGTTTTGTCTTCTGTATTCAGAAGTTCTGGGATGGTTTTCTTGTTTATTTCCTACACTATGGTATTCAAGTTTTTCAATCTGTCATGTTCTTCTTGGAGGCCTATGATCCTTATGTTGCCTCTAATTCAACCTGTCTTCAAGATCAATTATTTTTGTCTGTATAAAGATCATGTGTTCATATGACATAACTGCCTTTGTTTTTCTTCTTCTAGATTATCTTTCATTTCAGAATTTTCAATCTGTTGTTCCCTTTTTGATTTCTTTAGAGAAATTCGCCACTGTGGATTCAAGTTTTTCTACCTGCTAATTATTTGCCCTTTGAAGGTCATGAATTCTACCATTTGTTCCCTTTAAACTTCTCTCAAGATTCTTATTTGTCTTTTGAACCTTTCTGGACCCCCTTGTTGTGGTTCCATCCTCTCTTAGGAATCCATAGGGTTGTGTTTCACCAGTTATTTCATATTGCAATACTTATTTAGAGAGGTTTGTCATATTTTGTATATTTTGATACTCATCCTCCCACCTAATTTTGATATTTTCTCTTTTGATTTACCTGCTCTGGGTTTTAAATAGATTTTTTTCTCTTTAGAACTTGGTGGTTTTAATCTTTGTTCTAGTATTTTGTCATCCATTCACTTTTATGGCTTCTTTTCCATTGAAGGGGAACGCACACTCGGGACTGAACTGAAAAGCTGTAACCCCCTCCTCCCACTTTATGGAACTTACTTTTCTCCAGCTTCAAGCCACACTCCAAACAACTTCTGGAGGACAGGATGGGGCCCACTGTGCTCATGCACAGTACACTCCTGCCCTGATTTTCTTCATTCTTTAAATCTCTGATAGGGCTTAATCAGCAATTTTTGTTTTTGTGGAGTTGGAAAAGATGGCCTCAAAAGCCTTGGGGCTCCCTAATCTTGGAGTCAACCCAGGCAGTGGGAAATCTATGGCCCTACTTCTATATTTCCTACTCCTTATTGACTGAATCAAGTTACTATCTGATGATGGCTGGAATAGGCTAATGAGAGAAGAGCAGGGTTGGATGGGATTTTTTCAGTAATACCTTTGCAGCAGGAGAGAAATCCCTGAGACTCAAAGCAAAGTCTGCTTGTGTGTACTATGAGGGGATTAAAACTAATGGTGGAGGTTTGCTGAGTGAGTGAATTATGTACTGGCATTCTCCACTATTAATTAATAAGGTCTTATTCTCTAGGTTTCTTGTCTTGTGGGTACAGCTATAATTTCTCTGCCTCGGGTACATAACTCCTTTTTTGGATGGACATTGTTTTGGGGTTTTTGAGACTGAAAAGACTGGAGAAAACATCTAGTTCTCCCTCATGTTAGTCATGTAATAATGCTGTTTCTACTGATAAATTTCTATCTGTTCCCGAAGTTGCCCCATGCTTTCAACCAGTCCTCAGTCCTATCACCCGAGGCTCTCCTAGATGGCCACCAGCTTGTCTATGCCCTTCTTTAAATGTGGTGCCCCACTCTTCATAATGTAAATCAGTGTTAATCTGTCAGCTTTTTCCATTGCACCTGCCATCCTCCCGTCTACTTCAATATAATTTGACTGCCTCAAAGGTCTGTAACCTGTTTTGTCATTCACCTCTCAGCTGAAAGACACCAAGGACAAGGAGAGCCACTTTCAGTGGTATAAGGTTTAATGTTTCATGAAGGCAGCACAGCAAAGTATGAGCGCCAGACTTAGAATCTGAAAATCCTCATTTCAGTCTTGGCTTCTCTGCTAACATGCTGTGTGACCTTGAGCAAGTATTAAATCTGTCAGTAACTCTGTTTCTTCATCTACAAAATGGATGTGGTGGAGTGGGGCAACATGAAGTATTGGGCAAAGCACCAGATTTCATTCAGAAGACCTGGGCTCAGTTCCTATCTTTTTCTAAACTACGTGTGTGACATAATGAAAGCTGATGGACTTCTCTGGGCTTGGGTTTCTGTACATATAAAGTGGTTAGATTACATGAACTCTATCATGTCTTCTGACCCTATATCTCTGTTCCATGCTGTGTGATTATAAATATTATTGCATATTACCTTCAATGTCATTTCACAGACAAAAAAAAGAAACTTGTTTTTATTCCTTTGTAGCAAGACTTCATTTGGTTTCATAGTTTTCAAAGTACTTTTCAATGGACTGTAATAAGTGAGGTTTATATGGTGCTTTCAGGTTGACTAAATTCCTGACATGTATTATCTCATTTGAATTTTCTCAATAATCCTAAAAGGTAGGACCTACAGATATTACTACTCCCATTGTACAGATGAGAAAATTGACACTCAAAGAAGATAAATTGAATTCAGAGAAAAACAGAATGTTAGAGTTGGAAGAAACCATTACAGACCATCTAGTTCAAGCTCCATACTTTAAAGTAAGGGGAATTAAAGAGTATAAAGGTCAAATAAATTGTCCAAAGTCACACAGCTAGTAAATGAAATATGTGGAACTCAATTCTAGGACTTCCCTTTGACTCACTGGATGTGGTTGCAAATTTCACTGAATCATCTTAAAAAATCAAATACCCCACCCCACAAAAGGTGAAGACTGAACACATTGAGGTGATATAGAATATTCAGCAAATGAGGGTTCAAAGTAGGAAAAAGGATAGAAATATTGGGAAATGTCTATGGTATAAAAAATTATGCATCAATAATTTTTTAAATTAACCTAGGGGCAGCTAGGTGCCACAGTGAATAGAGCACCAGCCCTGGAGTCAGGAGCACCTGAGTTCAAATTCAGCCTCACATACTTGGAACTTACTGTGTGACCTTGGGCAAGTCACTTAACCCCAATTGCCTTGTCTTCACCCCTCAAAAAAAAAAGTAAAAAATTAACCTAAAGGATGGTACTAGACTAAACACTCCCTCTAACTCTAACGTTATAAATTACTTTTTCCAGTTCTGGTAGTGATAGATTGTACTGAGGCATCTCCATTCCCTACTCTGAATCTTCACAGTGACCTATTACAAAGAATACATTTGTCAAATGCCAATCTGTGTGAATACAATCAGTGCATATAAAAACAAAATTTTATTTTTTAAATTTTTTATATTTTATTCTTTTATATTTTACTTTTAATTTATGGAATAATACAAACATTTTCATAACATAATATAATAAAAAGATGATTACACTTGAAACTGCAAATTTACTATGTACAACTTGCTATTCTTTTTCAATATATAATCAAGAAATCATGTAAATTTCTTTTCTTTCTTTCTTTTCCTTTCTTTTTCTTCCCATCCCCCACTCCTACCCCATAGATGGTTACCATTAGACACAAATATATATACACGTGTAAATAAAGTTATTCTAGACATTTCCATTTATCAGTTCTTTCTCTGGATATAAACAGCATCATTCTTCATAAGTCATTTATAGTTAATTCGGGTCTTTATAATAGTCAAAAGGACTTCTCTCAAAGTCATTCTTAAACCAATGCTATATACCATATTCTCTTGGTTCTGCTCATTTAGCTTTCCATTATTTTGTCCAGTTCTTTCCATGTTTTTCTAAGTTCATCAAACTCATCATTTTCTTTCTGTTAGTAGGGGCTAAGGTTATTCTAGCAATAGAATTTGTGTCCTTTGCTTCATTAACACAATGGTTTAGGGAGATTGGCTAATCGGACTGTGCAGGGCAAGAACCAAGGGTGTGTAACATAGTCTGAAAGGACATAAAATCAGAAGTCTTGAGTTCAAATCTCAGCTCTGACCTTTACTTGCATTATGACCTTGAGCAGATCACTTCAGCTCTTGGCTTTATTTTTATCATCAATCGGATGCTAACACACTCCTGAGTTTTTATGAAACATAAATAAAATATGACTATAAAATTTATCCTGCCCCTGACACATCCTAACAATATGTGAGACCCTCAACTTCTGTGCATACCCAGGTAACTCTCTAACACTCTTAAATTATGGCAGAATTGCTGTACTGTTAGAGGAGGGAATTTCTACACCAGAACATCCCTACATTTAGACAAAATCCCAAGGAAATCCCACATTTAGACAAAAAAAGAAAAAAAAGGAAAGAATATTTCTGATGTTCACTACAAAGCCCTGGTTCTGAAAAACTAAGCCATATTTCCCCTTTAGCATCCAACTAAGTAGCTAAGCTCCTCTGAGCCTAACCAAACAAACTCTCTGTTTCCAGGTTTTTCTCTTTTTTAAGAAAAACAGCAAGTGTTACAGTAACATTTGCAGTCCAGCTTTGCTTACATTTTCCACTTTGAGCCGGATGAAACAGCCATAAATGGCAAACAAAAAAGACTAACCTATAAACCAAACTGCTTCAATAAATAAAATGTCAAGAGAAATGAATGCCTGAATAATTGAATCTGGCCGTCCTTTCTTGCATCCTACGTCCTCCCGAGATTGTTGATTTAGGATATATTGTGTTACCTGCTTTTTGCTTTCAGCACTGATCCCTGCCCAGGCTCTCTTAATTCTGAGACAATTAACTCTTTCAAAAAGGGAAACAGAGATATGAGTTGAAGATTAAATGACCTCAAACATGCCCAGTCCTGTTTATTATAATCCGGAGTATTGGCACATGGGAAGTGATTGGCATGAAATTCAGAGTCCAGCTGGGGAGCTGCCTTGTAATGTCAGGAATTTCTTGCTTATTGCTAAAGAAAGTAGTTAAAAGAAGTGACTTTATAACTCACAGGTTGCAAAATATTCGACAAAAGTTGAAGTCAAGGACTAAGGCCCTCTCCAAGAGAACAGTCCCCCCAGGTTTTTCTCCTGGATTTTATTTTGATCTCTAATGTTTACTAAAAGGTAGCCTGGATGTGTCACTGCTAAGAAAACAAATCTTCATGTCTCTTTTCCTCTTTTTCTTCTCAGGCAAAAACTCCCTTTGCAAAAGTGTTACTGCATGGTAGACTAGAAGTGTTACTTTAAACAGGGATGGAATGTGAAGGCTGGTTCAGAACTTCAAATGCAGGATGTTATTTTCAGGGCTGTAACTCAGCCATGAAATTTTGCTCCAGGCTGAATTTAACATGCCAGGTCTGGGCTGAGAGATGAATTTTTCATGCATTTATTTCATTTCAAAATTAGATGCATGTTTTTTTTTTCATAAAAAAATGATTTTGCACATGAAAGCTGAGAAAAGAACATTCACCCAAGGTTCTCTCTAGGCAACTGAGCCCAAAAGGCAAAATTTTTAGTTAATATCAGTTGAGATCACACAGGATTTTAGATATGGTTCTTGGGTGGGTAGGGCAGGCCAGCGAGGTGGCCCGATGAATAGAGTGTGGGGGCTAGGGTCGGGAAGACTCTTCCTTTGTTCAAATCTGGCCTCAGATACTTATTAGCCGTGTGGCCTTGGGCAAGTCATTTATCCCTATTTGCCTCAGTTTCCTCATCTGTAAAATGAGCCACAGAATGAAATGGCAAAACCACTCCAGTATCTTTGCCAAAAAAAAACCCAAATAGGGTCACAAAGAGTCAGACATGACTGAAACAATTGAACAACAACAGCGATTGTATTTAGTTACATGTACAAGTACATATAGGGAGGGTGGCGAGGGAGTTAAAGGAAGATAGAAAAAGGATAAAACCTTTATCTTTTTATGAAATACTGGTTAGAGCAGTAAAGCAGAGATTCTTAAATTTGAGTCATGTGCCTCTTGAGCAGTTGGTCAAGATTATGAACCCCTCTCAGAACTGTGTTTTTAAATCCACAAAATATAATACATAGGAATACAAAGGAAACCAACTATATCAACATACAGTGATCAAAATATGTTTTTTAAGAAAGTTCATAGACCTTAAGTTAAGAACTCTTACAATAAAAAATTTTAAGTAAAAAAAAATCAATAAATTATGAGCTGCTTCTGAGCAGGAATTGTCTTTTGCTTCCTTTGTATCCCCAGCACTAAACACAGTGCCTGACACATAATATATGCTTAATAAACATTAATTGATTGATTAAAAGTCAAATATTAAGTGCCCATATTAAATTTCCAAACTTAAAAATCTTTTGACCTAAATCACGCTTAAATGAATATATCCATTTACCACCCTTTGGTCATATGTATTCCTGGAACTCAGTCTCTGCTCTCTCTTTTCACTTCCTCTGCCTGTGTCAATGCAACTCCACCCTCCAAGCCCAGTTCAGATCTCACCTTGCTCCTAAAGCTTCCAATTCAGCTACTATGTATTAAGCAACTACTATGAGAGTCTACTATACTATCCTTCCAGATAAGACCTTTGATATAAGGCAGTTTTCAGACAAAGAAATCAAAGCTATCTATAGTCATATAAAAAAGTGCTCTAAATCTCTATTTATTAGGGAAATGCAAATTAAAACAACTCTGAGGTACCACCTTACACCTATCAGATTGTATAATATGGCAAAAAAGAAAAATTATAAATGTTGGAGGGGATGTGGGAAAACTGGGATATTAATGTACTCTTAGTGGAGTTGTAAACTGATCCAATCATTCTGGAAAGCAACTTGGAACTATGTCCAAAGGGCAACCAAACTATGCTTGCCCTTTGATCCAGCAATACTACTACTAGATCTGTATCCCAAAGAGATCAAAAAAAGCAAAATGGAGAAAGGACCTATTTGTAAAAAAATATTTATAGCAGCTTTTTTTTTATGGTGGCTAAGAATTGGATATAGAGAGTATGCCTGTCAATTTAGGAATGACTGAAAAAGTCATAGTATGTGGTGGTAAAATATTATGGTGCTATAAGAAATAATGAGCAGGATGACTTCAGAAAAAACTGGAGAGATTTACATGAATTGATGCAAAATGAAGTCATCAGAGCCAGGAGAACATTATATATAGTAACAGCAATACTGTACAATGAAGAACTGTGAGTGATTTAGTTTTTCTCAGCAATACAATGATCTAAAACAAAGCCAAAGGACTCAAGATGAAACATGCTATCTGCCTCCAGAGAAAGAACTGATACTGTCTAAATACAGACTAAACATGTTGCTTTTCACTTTCTTTCATTGTTTTTTTTTATTCAAGTCT
This sequence comes from Gymnobelideus leadbeateri, assembly GCA_011680675.1. Classification (NCBI taxonomy): domain Eukaryota; kingdom Metazoa; phylum Chordata; class Mammalia; order Diprotodontia; family Petauridae; genus Gymnobelideus; species Gymnobelideus leadbeateri. The sequence goes on along the minus strand of WOXC01006658.1, from coordinate 424,204 downwards.
TCTTGTACAAAATGACTAATATGTAAATGTTTTTTACGTGATGGCACATGTATAACTTATTTTGGACTGTTTACCACAGGGGTGGGGTGGGGAAAAGGATAGAATTTGGAACTCAACACTTTTTTAAAATGTTAAAATTGTTTCAATATGTACTTGGGAGAAAAATAAAATATATTAAGAATAAAACAAAAAAAAAAGGTGAAGGTGACACTATGCTGATTGGTCATAAAATCATAGATTTCGAATTCACAGGGACCTGAGAGACTATTGAGTTTAATCCTCACTAGGAAATTGAAACCTAAAGAAATTAGTGACTTGCCCAGGGTCACACGATTAGTAAGTAACTGAGGCAGAATTCTAAGTCAGGTCTTCCCAATCGACTAGCTAAAATCCTCTCCCCTGGGCCATCTAGCTGGGATATTGTAGAGCATCCTAAATGAAACCTTTAATCACCTGAAAGATTTCAGACTCACTATTTATAGAAGAGAAAGGAAACTAAGAAGGTCTGTTGTCCAGATTATGATATACATGTAAGAGGACATCCCATCAAGTTAGTTCACAAGTGCCCACATCATAGACAGATGCTGTAGATGGACAATGAACTGGGCCCAGAATTAGAGAGGAGAAGGAGAGTGAAATAAATGGATGACATTCTGAAAATAACACAGGGTTCTTAGTGGTCCCATGCATCTACCTTTAGCAAAGACCCATTCTGTAAACATAAATAATTCTTCCATCTATAACTATTTGACAACAAGTCATGGAATGTCATTGTCTCTGAAGATTTAAAGTTGTATGTTAAAGAAAGGACAATGTAGGGATGCAGGAATAGGCTACAGCATTTTCTCAAAGAAAAATTGTCCAAGAGATGTGACCCACACATTATTGTACTCGTGTAATGAGGAAAGGAGGTGAACCAGTCCCATAGCAAGAGCAAGAAATAACTGACAACTGGTCTACATGCTCCATTGGTGTCCATGAAATGGCAATGGAGTTAGCACAGTGAGTGACCCCAGTTTGTAGACATGTAGGAAGATACGGACAAGGGTCTTATAGGACAAGAATGCATGGGTGGATTGTAACCTGCACCTTTGAAGGGAATATCTACAAAAGTTAAATCATAGATCCATCAAAGTACATTAAAAACCGTTGCTCCTGGCAATGGGGTGCAGAAGTGATAAATGACACCGTCCTTGTCCTGGGAAGGGGGGGGTGCAATGCAGCAAAGTGCAAGTGGGGAGGTGGGCAGGGATGGCATGAAGCACAGACCAGGAAAGTAAAGCATGGCAAGATCTAAGAAAACCAAAGGGCTGAGACATTTGAAGGAGAGATGGTACTTACATGTGTGACTGGGATGAGGAGGAGGGGAATCATGAGGAAGTTAAGGAAGGTTTCTTATAGTAGGTGTCACCTGAGCCTACCTGAGTCTGCCTTGAAGAAAAGGAGGGATGACAACAGTCAAAGATGGGAGAGAGAGAGAGAGAGTAGGGTCTCTAGTCCCAAAATGGGGGCTGGTATGAACAAAGCCATCAAAATAGGACTGGGCAGGATGAGAACTGGGAATCAAGACACTGGTTAGAATGGAAAATATAGAGACAGGTAGGTGGTGCAGTGAATAGAGCACTGGCCCAAGAGTCAGGAGGACCTGAGTTCAAATCTGACCTCTGTTTGACCTTGGGCAAGTCACTTAACCCAATTGCCTCCCACCCCCCCCTCAAAAAAAAAAAAAGAATGGAAAATATATGAAGAGGAAAAGTTTGAAAAAAAAAAAGACTAGTCACATAGATAAAGTCAGATTGTGGAAGGTTTTGAATGCCTGAGTCAGGATGGTAAACTTTATTCCATAGGGCAGTGGTATGCTAGTGAAAGTTTTGGAATAAGGAGTGACAGGATCCTGGAAGAATACTTCAGTCCTCATTGATCTGTCTTTGCTTTGAACTCCTGCAGCACAGTCAGGTCTCACTTTTATGTACAATGAGAAAACCATCTTAAAACAGTAGAAGTCAAAAGCCTCCCTATGCACGAGCTGTCTGTTTGAACGGGAGTGGGAGCTGTCAGACAGGTAAATAATGCCTATAAGAATAAGGCAACATCAAGTGAATGGATTGGCCAAAATTCAGTGTAGGAAGAAGTTAAGGAGAACAGACAATTTAACACTGAGAATCATAGAAAGGCTTAGATTATAGAAGGCTAGAGCTGAAGGAAACCCCTAAATATCATGTAGTTCACTCGACTCATTTTATAAAACAGAAGGTAGAGTAGAGAGATGGAAAGACCTACTTAAGGCTAGTAAGACTCACAGCTGAATGACACTGAGCCTGGACTCAGAAGGACCTGAATTCAAATCCAACCTCAGCTATTTATCAGCTGGGTGACCCTGGGCAAGTCACTCTGTCTGCCTCAGTTTCTCAACTGTAAAAGATGGATAATAATAGCACTGTCCTCCCAGAGTTGTGAGAATCAAATGAGATTATACTGGCACATAGTAGGTACCATAGTAGCTAGCAGTAGTGGTGGTACTGGCTCCAACATACCCTGTAGACAATTCAGGAGATGACTGGACAGCTAGTGACTCAGAAAACCCCATGCCTCATGGAAACAGAATTTGCTTACAAAAACCTCAAAATAATCACAACTTCCCTAGACAAGACAAAGCGCTAGCCCCTCCCCTACTTCCCTTCTGGCCAGTCTTCCCTCTTCTATATACACTCCTCACTCTGCCCTTTTATGAAAATGTTTTCCCTTTCAGTCTTGCTCACTTCCATTGAATCTGAATTTGCCTTTTTAAAAAATGGAGTAAATGGAAGGGAGATGGTGCAATCATCCATACAAATGGCCCCACCTATATTCCCTAGGGATAATTTTGGCCTTGACCCCGCTTCTGTGGCTTTCACTTATTGACATGAAATCCAGAGGTAGAGGCAGAAGTCAGGAATTTACAAGGAGAAAACAGCCTGGAAAGCAACCAGGAAAACACTCAGCTCCCCATGTTCTCTGTTTCTCAAAGGGCTCTCACACGTCCTCCTTGGGACCATCAGCTTTCTTTATTCTGAGCTTAGCTGAAGCTGGGGCTCTCACCAGTGGTCACAAAACAGCCAATTCCTCCTTGCCTCTATTATCAGGATTCCAAATGCACAAAGCAGGTGAAAAAAGGTGCTAATTTGTATGATCAGCAAGCTCTCTCCTCATCAAAGGGTTTTAGCATTTCCAAAAAGCAATTAACTCCTAATTCACAATTGTTTGTCTCTCCCTAAATAATGCTTTAGACTTGACATCTCTGAAACTGCTATTTGTGCATTCTTGGCAGCTTCCCTTAAAATCGTGAGTGCTTTTGGTGTGAGTTCCCACCTTTTCCCTTTTCCCCTCCTCTGAGGCATCTTCTTAAAAGTTTTCCAGCAGCATCTTGTGAGAACCTTCCCAGACTGCTATCCTTCCTGTTTTAAGGAGTCAGGGGGAAGTTCCTCTTCTTCATCCCTTCTCCCACTCTCCTACCAAAAGAGTTATTAAAATGGTCTGTCTAAAATGATAAGACATTGTTTAGCTTTGGAAACATCAGCTTGGTTGTAGGTTCCTCCCGGAGACCTCAATGGATCTGTAATTGGGCCACATAAGAAACAGCATGGCAATGAATGGTGTGTGTAGATCCCTGGACTGGAAGTCAGGAAAGCCAGATTAGAATCCAGCCTCAGACACTTCTTAGCTGTGGAATCAAGGACAGGTCAGTCATTCTCCCCAGCTTCCATTCTTCTGCAAAATGTATGATAATAATCCCATTACTACTAAACTCAAAGGGTTGTTTCAAGATTGTTGAACCTTGCAAACTTTGATATGAGAATAAATATGAATGGTTATTAGTAGGAGTGGTATCTGTCAAATGGTACACAACCCTTCCATGTCCTCTTGTTGTGGGTAATTCTTATTCCTGTCCTCTCAGGGAAAGACCTGGGTGGGGGAAAAACAGGGAAGGTGAAATTGATTAAAACTAAGAACACAATTGTAGGCCACACTGAAGTTTTATACCAACCAGACATGGAGGGGGTGGGGTAAAGAATGTCATCAAATGTTCTAAAATGATAAAAACAAAGAAAGACCTTCCAACCCATCCTCCCTACCTCCTCCACCCCAAAAAAGGGGGAAAGAGTACCATTGAATAAAAAAATAAAATAAATCAGAAATATAGAACAATTTCAGAAAAAAAATATATCGGTGGCCCGAGTGACTTTACTTTTTAATATTTTATTTTGTTTCAGTTTCAAATTCTCTCCCTCCACCCCTATTCTACCCATTGAGAAAGTAAGAAAGATGATACCCGTTATATGAATGAAGTTATGCAAAACATGTTTCCACATTAGCCATGTTTGGGGGGAAAAAGAAAAATAAAGTAGGAGAAAAAATAAGCTTCAAACTGAAAGAGATAGTGTTTTTCATCACGAGTCCTTTGCAATTGTCATGGATCATTGTGTTGATCAGAGTTGCTAAATGACATAACTTAAAAGTTTTGTTACAAAATTTTAATTAATTTATTTATTTATATTTTTTGCTTTTTGAAGGGGGGGAAGGTAGGGCAGTTGGGGGTTAAGTGACTTGCCCAAGGTCTCATGGCTAGTTTTGTGTTAATTTTCTGAGGTCGGATTTGAACTCAGGTCCTCCCGACTCCAGACTTGGTGCTCTATTCACTGTGCCACCTAGCCACACCTAAATGACTTAATTTATTAAGAAAATTCCTGGTCTCAAACTACTCTATTACTCAAGATACTGAAGATCATAAATGCTTGACAAAGTATTCCTTGAGATTATCGCCAACAGTGAAGATGAGACATCTGGAGGAAAGAAAAAAAAAGGAAGGAAATAACATTTATTAAGCATCTACCATATGCCGGGCACTGTGCTTATTATCTTACCTGATCCTCCTAACAGTAATGGGAAGTAGATGCTATTATCATCATCATTTTACAGTTGGGGAAACTGAGGGAGGGAGAGGTTAAATGACTTGACCCGGGGACACACAGTTTGTAAGTGTCTGAGGTGCAATTTGAACTCAGGTCTTCCTGCCTCCAAGTTCAGCATTCTTATCTATTATGTCACCTAGCTGCCTAAGAGAAGGTAAACAAGGCCCCAGTTTCCCTAGGGCAGTCCTGATATTCTCTTAGGTAGTCCCAGCTCTAAGAGATGAGAAAGTGTCAATAAATATTTATCAACACCTACCATGAGTCAGGTACTATGCTATGGGATTGACACAAGATTTAGTTTAATGGAATGAGATCTGGCCCCCTAGTCAGGGAGCCCCAAAGACAGGCCCTATCTCTTACACACATTGGCTGTATGCTGGTCAAAAGTCCTTTACCTCTCGGCCACTCAGTCTTCTAAGACTTGTAATTGTAGAAAATAGACTGATTTTACATTGGTATAGTGATATTCTTTACTGGGAGTTCTTTATGCCAAGGAAATCACATATCCATACATGTACAAAAACATAAGCACATATACAAATATACACACAAAGACATCTATATACATGCATACATATGCGTACACATATGCACACATATACACAAAGACACCCACAGGCACATATAGATTGTGGCAGCCAAAGTCATACCTCCCTTATCAGTGGCCTTTCTTCCTCTAGGCCTCACTGATTCCTTCCCTATAAAGTCATGCTCTCAGGCTGCTGCCAACTAATCTCTTCCAAGGTGTTCCATTGATAATGAAGGCATTCACCTCTGAGGACCCATTCCAGGCATGTCTGACTTTTTTGAAGTCATTCTTCTGAGATTGTACAGAGGGAGACTATATAGATTGCCAACCCAAAAGACACAAAATCAAAATGACAGACTGATGGGAAATGAGTCTGAATGGCTCATGGAAACAGTGGCAGATAGGAAATCAAGACAACTGGATTTCAAATGTTATCTCCAGCATTTACTAATTGTGCAACTTTGGGCAAATCACAGTTTCCTGAGCCTGCTTTCCTCATTTGTAAACTGGTCAAGAGAATACTTATATTACCGACAACACAGGTTTAATGTGAGGAAATCATTTTATAAACTGCAAAATGCAATGTAATTATGAGTTGTTACATTATTCCTTGGAAAAGGCCCTGCCCAACACAGGCTCTGACCCAGCTGTGTAGGCTTCTGCCTACTCATGAGGCCCACTCTTCCCAAGTGATGGTTTTTGTTTATATAAAGGGTGGGGACAAATGCCATGATCTCACGATCTTGGGGAAGGGAAAGGTCTAGAAAAGGCTGTGCAAACAGGTCATGCACAAGGAGGAGATGCCGGTGGTAGGAGAGACTGTCCCCAAAGGGAGGGCAAGTGCAAAAAGCATGTAAGCATTAATGGTAATATAATCGAAAAGATGCTTCAAAACCCCACCAGCCCCAAAATAGGTCACCCACTGACCTGCCTATGTTTCACTTCCTCCTCCTGGATCTCAAATTCCCACTGTTAATAACGTGTTATTTGGGTTGCAGTCCTACTTCTTGTCCAGCAAATCCCCCATTACATAAGGATCTATTGAGAATCTAAGCCCCTTCATAAAAACTCATTTATATGGTGTCGGTCTGGTCCAACAATGATGCTGTAAGGTAGATCCTACAAGTATTATCACCCCAATTTGAAAATCAATTTTTTTGGCTTTTTGGAGGACAATTGGGGTTAAGTGACTTGCCCAAGGTCACACAGCTAGTTTTTGTGTTGTGTCTGAGGCTGTATTTGAACTCAGGTTGTCCTGACTCCAAGGCTGGTGCTCTATTCACTGCGCCACCAAGCCACCCCTGAAAATCACAGCTGATCTGATAAGTGTCAGAAACCAGATTCAAATTCATGTCCCTCCTAGTTAAACCAAGATGCCAAAGAATTTCTGTAATAAGGGAAACTGTGTGGGAAAAACAAAAACCATATATGCAAAGTATTATATTAGATTACTGGGGTGGGGAATCTGTGGTCTTGACACTGCTTGTGGTCCTCTAGGTCCTCAAGCATAGAGTAGAGAGAAAGGGACTTAGAAGAGAGAGACTGTAAAGGCAGAAAGAGTAAGATCTGTTAGGAATTGGATATTGCCGTTTACAATAAAATCAGGGTGGTGAGCCTGCTTAACTGGAAGGAAGACACTACCCTTGACAGTAACAGCAAAGTTGGGAAGAGGTGAGGGTGTAAGAGAAAGGTAATGAGCTATTTACTATTTTGAACATGTTGAGTTTGAGATGCTTTTGGGACATCTTGTTTGAGCTGCCCCCAAACTGGAGCATTTTGTACATCCCTACTAAGCACAAAGCTCCCTGAGACCAGGAACTCTATTGTTTTTCACTCTTATATCCTTGGTACCTAGGATAGGTCCTTGTCTTTGGGCACTTACTATAAGATTATTGAATTGAATTGTATTGAGTAAAGAGGTGATCATCTCGCCCTGGTCAGATCACACATGGATTATTTTATTCAGTGGTAACTCTGGCTTGGAACAGATGGTCACTGAGGTCCTTCCAAATTCTCAAAATCTGTGCCTCTATGAATTGACTACTTGTTCAGCCAATAGTCCTTTATGAGGTAAATTGCAGAATAAATGGGTGGGGGAAACAACCTTGTGAGAAAAGATGGAAAAGACCGGTTGAAATTGAATGCCAGGTTAAAGAATTTAAATTTTGTTAGGCAATGGAGAGTCATTTAAAGTTACAAAATAGGCAAGTAAGGGTGTCAATATTTTTTACTACAGCAATAAGAAAAACATAGTGTGGCTGTATATTAATATTCTTCTCTGACATTTTACTGGGACTGATCAAAATGATGTTGTTGGATTCTTTTGGTGGGGTGGCGGGGGGGGGGGGGAAGTTAAATCCAAGTAAGAGAGGGGTAAAAAGTAGAAGCAAGTTTCACTCGAGGCAAATTGAACCAAGTCCAAAGTGATTAAGAGAATGAAGAGATTTACTTAAGAGGAAAGATTAAAAGAGCTAAAATGTGTAACTTGGCTAAGTGACAAAAAACATGAGAAGCATAACAGTCCACAAATATTTGAAAGGTGCAAATCGGAAAGAGAGGGCTATTTTTTTTTCTTCCAATATAGCACAGGTGCATATGACAGGGGAAATTGTACAAGGAAGAAAAATGAATATTTAGCAACAGGAGAAACTTCCCTTGGGGGGAAAAATGGGTTGAGTAGAAAGAACTCCTGTGAATTAGAAATGAAGATACCTGGATTCTCATCTAGTCCTTGCTCTGCCAAGAGCTGGCTTTATGAATTGGGGGGAAAGGGAGTGAGTGGACAGAGACACATAAATTTTCTGTGGCCTATAAGATGTTATGTTCCCATGTCTAATCTCCTCCAGTAAATTCTAAATGCCATGAGAGCACCAACTGGGCTCCCTCAGCACCAAGAACAGAGCCTTATATCTAGCAGGACAGGGATGGGGACTGGATCTATGATTTCACTGGCCCAGGGAGCTCTCCCCACCAATGCAGATTGGCACTTTCTTTATAACTCATAGTCTTTGGGTGCTGCAAGCCTAGGGCACTAAGAGGGCTTGCTCAGTGTTCCATAGCCAATGTGTACCACAGGTGAGATTAGAGCTTAGGTATTCATGACTTTGCCACTAGATTTCTATCCACTATCTCTACTAGCAAGAGACCCTAGTGTTGTTGTTCAGTCATTTCAGTCCTGTCTGACTCTTTGTGACCCTTTTGGGGGTTTCCTTGGCAAATATACTGGAGTAGTTTGCCATTTTCTTCTCCAGCTCATTTACAGATGGGGAAACTGAGGCAGGCAGGGTTAATGATTTACCCAGGATCACATAGACAGTAAGTGTTTGAGACTGGATTTGAACTCAGGGATATTAGTCTTTCTGACTTCAGGCCTGGGACTCTATCCACTGTGCCTCCTAGCTGCCCTAGTAATGGTAATGGTTATTGCCCTTCATTCTCAAAGAGGACCAAAATGATATCACTATGTTGGGGTCAAAGTACAGTATATCTGACTGTGGTTGATCAAATCAATGTGAGCCCAGAACACTCCACCACAAGTTGGACACTAATAGTCCATATGAACATTTGGAACCGAGATGCCCTAGTAGTAGCAATCACTTAATAAATATTTTTTGAATGGAAGGTAAGACATGCTAAGGCGGTGGTAATAATAAAATAATAATGCCAAAGATGGTAATAAGGTGCTGTTATATATGCCCCAAGCAAGGACAAGATGAAGGCAAGCACACAGCCACTACCTAGGGCTAAAGGGGTAATGAGTTAATGAAGAAAGCCCAACTAATGCTATAATGTATACATAAAAGGGGGTATTGTGAGCATTTGGAAGGGGAAATGGTGATCATCATGAACCATCATTAAGGAAACATCACATCAGACTGACTTTGTTTCTCTGAGAATAAACCAAAATACAACACCTGTCAAGGAAGAAATATGGCCTGCTCCTTTCAAAAAGAGTAAATAAACTGAGATAAAATAATGTGAATAAAGGAAGCAGTGATCACCACCAGTCAGCATGGTTTCATCAAGAACAAGTCATGACAGACTAACCTGATTTCCTTTCAAATTGGGATTATTAAGTCAGTAACTCAGAAGAACATTGTAGACATAGAATGCTTGAATTTCAATGAGGCATGAATGACAGAGTAGTTCGGTGGATTTGAAATTGGTTGAATCACGGAATCAAGAAACTTATGGAGAGGTCACTAACGGAATTCTCTAGGATTCTTCTTTGGATCATGATCATGTTAAGTTCAACTTTTTTTCTTTTAATTCATCTCAGTTCAAAAAGCATTTATTAATCCCACTCTTAGATAAAGACATAGATGATCTACTTATCATGCTATTAGAGTGTAAACTCCCCGATGGCAAGAATGGTCATTTTTCATCTTGGTATCTCCAGGGACAACCACAATTCTTTGGATAAATTTTGAGTCTGATAAATTGATTTTTAAAATGAATTAGTTTAAATAAACAAACCCGAGAATTACCTATAGCAGGAAGCAATAAATAGGTAACCTTTAATATGATAGAATCAGGGTACCAAAAAATGCTTTAAGAAGTTAGAACAATGGACAAAACTAATAAGATTTTTTAATGTTATCACTTCCTTTTATTTTTATATTATAATTATTTCCAGAGGTGTCACTATCACCACCCTACCTTGAACTTGAACTTTCCTTTGAAACAAAGAAAAGCACTTCAGCAAAAATCAAGGAACATACCAATGCATATAACAGTGTATGCAACATTCCACACACATAGTCCCCTACCTCTCTAATGGAGTCAGTACATTTTCTCAATTCCTCTTCAGGGTCATAATCAATTATTATACTTACATAGTATTTAGCTTTCTTTTATTGTTCTTTTTTATTCACATTGCTATAGTCATTGTTTATGTTGTATTCTGGGTTCTGCTTCTTTCCACGTCAGTTCGTAAAAACCTTCCCAAGTTTCTTTAAATTCCTAATTTTCTTATTTTTATAGCACAATAATATTGCATTATAATTGTATGCCACAATTTGTTCAGTCATTCCCAATTAATCAGCATCCATTTTCCCTACTTTGGCACTCTGCTTCTGTCTATGTCCATCTCTCCTCCTTTCCCCCCTCTGCCCTTATTAGCCCATGTCTAACAGGAGGGTACTCATTTCTTTTCTTTCTTTCTTTCTTTTTTTTTAAATTAAACAAATGCTTTATTAATTTCTGGTTTACATCATTCATTTCCGCCAGGTTTTGAGTTACAATTTTTCCCCTGTTTTTCCCCTACCCACCATCCCAGAATAGCAGTCCCACAATATATCCCTTCTTCCAATCTGCTCTCTCCCATATCTTCTCCCATACCCCCTTCGACTTTTCCATCAGAGGAAGGTGAATCTCTGTGCTCCAATGCCTGCACATCTTATCTCCCAATTACATGCAAAAGAATATTGATAATAGTATTTATATATATTTGAAACATTTAATTTTTAGACCTCGAATTTCAGATCCATTCCCTTCCTCCCTTGCCACCCATTCCCTCTGGGAAGATAAGTAATTCAGTATGTGTTGTACATGTATAGCTATGCAAAATATTACCATAGTAGATATATTGGACAAGGCTGCTTATATTTCCCTCCCACCCAACCCACCCCCACCTGGTCCATTCCCTACTTGATCCTGTCCCTCTTCTATTGTGGGTACTTCCAACCTCCCCTCCCCACAAGAATGCCCTCCCATCCATCATCCCTCCTCTCATCCCCCTTCCCCCTATTCTGCTGCAGGTTGAGATATCCCATTTAGTACACACGTCATTCTCTCCCTTAACCAAATTCAATGAGAATGTGGTTTTGCCTTTTTGCCTTCCTATTCTTCCCCTCCCCTGCAGCCACTTCCCCTTGCTTCTTCTACATGAGATAGTTTACCCTACCCTGTTTCTCCCCATCTCCTCTTTCCTCTCTCACCTCATAATTTCACCCCTTAAGTATCATCCCTTCCCAACAAATTCAACCTATGACCTCTCTCCATATATAACTGTAAACATATATACACACATTCACATATGTATTCATATGACCATACACCCTTCTTCCATAATTTTCATACTGAGAAAGGTTTCATCAGTCACAGTTATTGTTTTTCCATGTAAATAGGTCAACTTTGATAAGTTCCTTTTGATTTCTTTTCCCTGATTACCTTATCAGTCACAGTTATTGTTTTTCCATGTAAATAGGTCAACTTTGATAAGTTCCTTTTGATTTCTTTTCCCTGATTACCTTCTCAGGCATCTCTTTCTTCTTGTGTCTGGATGTCAAATTTTCAATTCAACTCTGGTTTTTTCCTCAAAAATGCTTGAAAGTCCTCTATTCCACTGAATGACCATATTTTCCCCTGAAACAAAATACTCAGTTTTGCTGGGTAGGTGACCCTTGGGTTCATTCCCAGCTCTTTTGCCCTCTGGAATATCATATTCCATGCCCTTCGATCCCTCAGTGTAGAAGCTGCCAGGTCCTGGGCTATTCTGATTGTGTTTCCACAATATTGAAATTGTTTCTTCCTGGCTGCTTGTAGTATTTTCTCCTTGATCTGGGGATTCTGGAACCTGGCTATAATATTCCTGGGAGTTTTCTTTTTGGGATCTTTTTCAGGAGGTGATCGGTGGATTCTTTCAACCTCTATTTTGCCCTCTGGATCTAAAACATCAGGGCAATTTTCCTTGAGAATTTCTTGAAGGGTGATTTCTAGGTTCTTTCTTTGATCATAGCTTTCAGGTAGTCCAATAATTTTTAAATTGTCTCTCCTGGATCTATTTTCCAGGTCAGTGGTTTTTCCCATGAGATATTTCACATTGCCTTCTATTCTTTCATTTGTTTGGATCTACTTAACAGCATCTTGATTTCTCATAAAGTCATTAGCTTCTATTTGCTCCAGTCTAACTCTGAAGGAATAAATCTCCTCAGTGAGCTTTTGAGATTCTTTTTCCATCTGGCAAATTCGGCTTTTTAAGGCATTCTTCTCCTCACTGCCCTTTTGGGCCTCCTTTGCCATTTGAGTCAGTCTATTTTTTAAGGTGTTGTTTTCCTCAGTCAGGCTGTTGACCCTCATTTTATACTTTTCCTGCATCCTTCTTATTTCTCTTCCCAATTTTTCCTCCACTTCTCTTATTTGATTTTTAAAGTCCTTCTTAAAGTCCTCTATGGCCTGTAACCCACTCATATTTTCCTTTGGAGCTTTTGGAGCAGGATTTCTGACCTCACAATCCTCTTCCTGTTCCATGCTTCAATCCTCTTTGCCCCCAAAATAGGAGTCTAGGGTTGCATTTTTCTGTTTATTTTGTTTCCTTTGCCTTGACATGTTGCCACTTAATTACTTGACTTTTGGGCTTGTTGCCACAGTAGGACTCTGCCACCAGACAGGAGAGCTTTCATCCCAAACGTTGGGGTCTTCACAGCTTTCTGGCAAGCTGGATACCCACCGCAGACCTCCCCTCCAGATCACAATCCAGATCCAGGGAGGTTAAAGCAAGAGCGATTACCCCCCAAGACTGATCGCTGGATCTCCCTACAATTCTCAGGCCAGGAGCTGGAGCTTCCACTGAAAACTACAAAATAGCGTGTCTCCTCAGTGGCTTCTAGCCCCCAGGAGAGGAAGCCCACGCGTTCCTCAAATACTGATCCCAACGTCCATAGGGCACTAACCTCTCACTTTGTCCTAAGCATATCTGAGTTGATAATTCTGGAATCACCACAGCTGCTGGTGTTCTGGGGTCCCTCCAGCTGGCTGCTGTCCCGGCCGCCCTGGGGCTAAAACTGAGGCTCACAGGGACCTGGACTCAGGCTGTGCTTCTGGCTCCCAGAGCACTGTGCTAGTCCTTCCTGCAGGGCTGCTGGGCTGTCCTCAGTGGGAGGTTAGTTTCTCTGTGTCGTTCTGTGGGTGCTGGGGCTCCAGAAGTTGTTCAGAGTCCCCTTTTACATAGTTTGGAGGTAATCTGGGGGGAGAGTGCCTTGGACGCACTGTTTCTACTCTGCCATCTTGGCTCCGCCCCCCCCCTCCCCCAGGGTACTCATTTCTAAAAGCAAGGGGCATTGATAAGCTGAGGAGGTCTTTCAGAAGAGGGTAACCAGGATGATAAAGGGTCTAGAACCCATAATGCATGAGGAAAATGAAGATGTTTATCCTAGAGAAGTAGAGTCTCAGTATATTGAAGAGGGTGGGGCAGGGGCATAGTAGAAACAGCAAAACGTCTTGAGGAAAACCCAGAGGGGTGTATGTAACAGGCAGGCCAGAGTATAAGGCACCATTTTAGTCCCGTCCTACTCTTCATCACTTCATTTGGGGTTTTCTTGGCAAAGATACTGGAGCAGTTTGCCATTTCCTTCTCCAACTCATTTTACAGATGAGGACACTGAGGCAAATAGGGTTAAGTGACTTACCCAGGGTCACACAACTGGTAAATTTCTAAGGTCAAATTTTAACTGAGGAAGATGAGTCTTCCTGATTCCAAGCCTTCTATCCACTGTGCCATCTGGCTGATGCCACCTCAAAAACCACTTTCATTCTGACCCCATTGTGGGCTACCCAGGACCTTCTGAGCAAGAGTTCAGGAATAACAGTGACTCCCAGACTGATGGTGCTGCTTCCAGGCTGATTCTCCTATTCTAAGCCCCCAGGCTAAGCATCACCTGTGGGGCAAGCCCCGTGGAGCCATGCCTTTCACTTAGCTCGGAAAGTATTGCAGCTCCTCCTCTGAAGCCACTGAAGGCCTAGAAAATAGTCCTTGGCACTGCTGAGTGGTTCAATTTCACAAAAAGGTATGGTTTTATAAATGAAAATTACACTAATGATGCATTACCATCTAATTTGCTGCTGAAATCTCTGTGTGTTCTCTCCTCTATTGAGGGTAAGACTTTGTGAGCAGAATCAGTCTTACTTTTCAGTTTGGGCCTCTACTGGTTCGCACATAGTAAGGACTTAATAAATGTTCTTCCATCCATTCAAAGGCACTCCACAACCTTATCTTTCCAGCCTTGTTTCATTGTACTTCCTATCAATGCCCTCATCAGTCCTTCCTCATTCTTATCTTGTATCCTCACCTCTGTGCATTCTCCCAGACCATTCACCATGCCTGGAACACACTCCTTCACATATGGGGTCTGTTGAACACTTCAGTTTTCAAAGCCCAGGTCAGGGGCCTCTGGATTCATGAAGCCTACTTTATTCTTGGCAGTGAAGGGGGAGCTCTTCCTCAAATTTTCCCAAGAGGGCTTTGTTAGGATCTCTCTTTTCCCGTAACTACATTCTAAACCGTATCATACATGTTTATGTACATGCTATCTCCCCTCCCTTGCCCTGTTAAATTGTAAGATACTTAAGAGAAGGAAACATGTTATTTTTCATCTGTGTATTCCTGGTGGGTAACACTGGGCCTAGTGCACAATAAATGCTTCAAAAAATGTGAGCTTTCAAAAGTGAACCTGAGTACTGTGTAATTATATTGATCAAGCTTGGCCCCCCAAAGAGAAGAGAAAGTGCACCTCCTTTCCTTCTTTGCAGAGGGAACAATGCATATACCATTGTAAGGTTTACTCAATATGTTGGTTAATTTTGCAGAACTGCTTCCCTCCCCCTTCTCTCTTTTTAATTCATTGTTACTAGGGACAGCTCTCTGCCAAGGGATGGGGGTAGGGCATGTCTGGAAATGAAAGTGATTGAAAAGCACAAATATTATTTTTTAAATGTTGCTTTTGAATGATATCGAATATGGGAGAGGGATTAGATTTGTTTTATAAGGAGAAATCAAGGACCAATAGATAGTTTGGGGCTCCTTATCAGGAAGAGCTTCATAATACTTAAGGGTTGTCCAAGAATGGAGCAGGTCATTTGTCGGCTGGTAAGCTCCCAGTTGCTGGAAGAGCTCAAATAGACAATCAGTGACTCTCCCCTTCCCTTACTCCCTCTCAGTAATGCTGTGGCCCTCTGTGGTTTCTTCCTCTGTCTACAAGGGTGGAGAACTTGAAACTACATGTTGCCCTCTAGAACCTCAAGTGCAGCCTTTTGGATTCAAAGGACCACACTTGAGGACCTGGAGGACCACATGTGACTTTGAGGTCATAGGTTACCCACCCCTGCTAGAACCTCCATTTTGCAGAAAATTCCCCAACAAGCATATTTTCATTCCTTCCCAGACTGTGACCCCAAATCTTCATACTTTTTCCATCATACACCTGATACCTTCATCTTCCGCTTTCTCCCTTTTCAGCTCCCATTTATGGGTTACCTTTCTACATTAGAAAGTAAGCTTATTGAGGACAGGGAGTGATTTTATTTCAATTTGTATTTGTTTTTCCAACACTTAGCACAGGGCCAGGCACAGAGTAAGGTGCACTGATTTATTGACTAAAAATCTTGGAGGACAAACTCTTAAGGTCCTCCCAACTCAGAAAATCTATAGTGCTGAGACTAACAGAAAGCCCAGTCTTAAGAAACAGCATTCGGAAGTGGAATGACCTCTGGCCTTGGAGTCATCTATGTTCAAATTCCACTTCTGATATTTCTTTAGCTGCTATCTACAAAAGCAAGATAGTAACATCTTCCCTGCCCTATCTATGGAGTTGTTGTAAAAAACTAATGCAAGGGAGAGTGCTTTATAAACACCAGAGAGCAAAGGATATTTGAGGTCTATGATAGGCACATTTATGACTCACAATTCTGGGAGATTAAGTAACAGGGGGCATCACGAACCCTGTTTTATAAGCAGTGAAACTGAGATCGGCTAGAGGGATCAAGTGACTTGTCTCCTGTTCCACAGTGAGTCATGGTGTGGTGTAGCACCCAAGGCTCCTGGCCCCTAGGCTGGTGTCTATGAGGTTCACGCCACTTGGAAAGCCTGTGATCTCTACAGATCAGACCCAGTCATGCTTTTATGACGCTTCCTTGAGCTACGACTTGCTTAATTCACAAAGAACCTGCCCATCTTGACTAGGTGTCTAACTGGTGGAAATTTCATTTTTGTCTGTGTCCTCAGTTACACAGACTGCACATTCCTAGTATACGTTAGACCAGGAGTCCTTAACCTTTTCTTGAATCATGGACTGCTTTGGCTGCCTGATGAGCACTATAAACCCTGTGTCCGATTAATTTGTTTTTTTCACATTTGTTTATTTTATTTTTAATTTATGGAATAAACCAAGCATTTCCATAACATAGTACAATGCAAAAAATGATTGCACATGAAACTGCAAATCCATTGGTACAACTTGCTATTCTTTTAAAATATATAATGTTATCATGCAAATTTCTTTTTTTCCTTACCTTTTCCCCTGTCCTAGAGATGTTTTTTAAATATGTAAAGCAAAATATATAGAACTGTAGTCAATTATATTGAAATATAATTGACTTCCTTTACAATTCTATATATTATATATATATATATATACATATATATATATAATATTTTTAATTCACCCATTCCAAGTTAAGACCCCTGTCTAGAGGCTTCTTATTTGAGATTTCAATTATCTTGTGATGTTTAGGGGGAAAGAGCTCCATTTCTCAGCTGTTGCATAGCCATTAAGTATGATTCCCTACCTTAACAGCATGTATTGCACAACAGAAGCACAAGCCATGAGACCTGAGTTCAAATGCCATATTTGGTATTTGACTAAACATATAATTTTTTGCAAATCACTTACCTCTCTGATCTTTGGTTTCTTCCTCTTTGAAATGAGAAGGTTCTAATAGATAATTAAGTTCCATTTCAGTTCTAGATCTATGGTCTTCTGCTTTTTTGATCATCATCAGGCTTTACCAGGGAGACAGGAGTGCCCAGTGACTAAAATGTAGTTGCTTCTGGGGTGGAGTATTTGATACTTAGATGAATCTGTGATCTTATGGGTGTGGGCCCATTCTCCCACCAAGGTAGCCTAGCCATAACTTCCTGTAGGATTCTTATAGAAATCCCAGACAAAGGATCTATCAAACACATGGGAGGCAGGTGTGGCAAGGGGCTGAAGAGGGCCAAAGACAAGACTGTGGAAGGTCACTGAACATGGAGTCAGGAGGCCTGAGTTTGAATCCTGACTCTGCCATACACATCCTAGCTGAAGGACCTGGAGTCCCTCATTTAACATTCCTTAATCTCAGTTTCTCATTAAAAAGATAGGAATTAGGGCAGCTAGGTGTCACAGTGAATAGAGCACTGGCCCTGGAGTCAGGAGGACCTGAATTCAAATGTGATCTACGACACTTGACATACTAACTAGTTGTGTGATCTTGGGCAAGTCATTTAACCCCAATTGCCTTGCCTTCCCCCCTCCAAAAAAAGAGAAAGATAGGAATAATACTGCTTACATTATTCTACTTATAAGGAGATAAAAGGGAAATCCTTAATAATGCGGGAAAGGTTATAGAAACCTTTTATTATTCCTCTCGTGCTTTCAGTAGTTTCTGGATACATATAGAACACTCAGGCTGTCTGTCCATCTGTTATCTCAGACTCTCACAATATTACTGACCTACTGTCTTTTCCAGCTACACCTGTTGATATCAGATCTCTAGCTTAAGCTCCCACTAACAATAGCCTGCCTACCCCTTCCTAAAGGCAGAGCACAGAACAGGACCTGGAATCATGAAGACCAGAGTTTCAGTGCAGTCACAGATGCTCACTAATGATATAAGGTGGCCCACGTCACATTGCTGAATGCACAGGAGTAAGTTCACTGCATTCCCCAATTGTAATCCACAGATTACAGTTTGTCCAGGACACCAAGATTTGTGACTTTTTTTTTTAAGTTTTTTGTTTTTGTTTTTTTTTATAGAGGTCAACCTCTTTTCTGAATCTATCCTTCTAGCCACCCTTAGCCCATTATCCTTACCTTAAAATAAAGAATGCAAGAGAAAGAAAAAAAATAGAAACAGTGGAGTATACTAACTAATCATGGCCTTTCCCCCCAAATGGGGCTATGGGGTCTTTAACCATCATAATTCCCAGAATTCTAAATACTACATCTCTTCTCTCAGTCAGGACAACCCAAGGCCATCATTACTGCTAGATTTCCATTCCTTGCCTGGAAGAAAATATTAAAATGGTAGGACTTTATTTTTTTTCTTTCCTGACATTTTTCTTGTGCCAGTATGGCTGGCTTTTTATTCATCCTGGGAAGTAAATAGGTACTAACTACATGGGCTCCTAAATGAGTGTCCAACCCCTTTCATGGAACCATCAAGAGAGCTGCTCACCACATAATAGGAAAGACACAATGGCTCCCCTATCATTGAAGCAGACAGTGAAGGCTGGCCGGGCTGCAGATTATCTGCATTCAACCAAGACCAGTTGGCACCTATTGCTGGCCAGTTTACAAATGTTGCCTGCTGTGTCCTTAGTATAGGTTTAAAGGGACAGGGAAACACACACACACACACACACACACACACACACACACACACACAGAGGCACATTCAGAATTGTTGGGGGGAGAATGGGGAGTGGGTGGGTCATGAAAAGAGCCCTGACCTCAGGATCACAAAAATTGGGTCTGAATTTTGGTTCTGATACCATTTATGTAATATTGGATCAATCACTTAAGCTCTCTAGGCTTTAATTTCCTTCTCTCTAAAATGAAGGGATAGGACTAGATATTAAAGGTCACTTCTAAATCTAATTCCTATGAATTTAGAAGTCATCTATTGTTAAGCTCTCATTTTACAAAGGAGGAAACTGAGTCACAGAATGCTAAAGGGTATACAGCTTAGAAAGAACAGCATCAAGATTCAAACCTCAGTCCCCTGTCCCAAAGGATCAAACCCTTCCCACTGTAACTATCCTCATTCCTGACAGTGAGGAATTTGTCATGTTCTCTGCTTTTCTCCATTCTTAGCCCCCCAGGCCTGTAGCTCTCTGCACCTGACTTTAATGTCCTCTCTGAGGTACCCCCTAATGTGTCTATATTCTCAGGGTCACCCCCAGGCAGCTTCATGGCCTGGGACCATCCTTAGTGATCTAGGGCCTAGATGAGGGAGACTCTTCTATGTATCTTCCCACATATATAGACATTTTTATTCAGATGAAATCTAGTTAAAATAAGCATTTGGGACAAAAGGAAGGAAGGATAAGCAAGGTATGCAGCTGCCTAGGGCACAATATGCAAGAATGAATTCTTTGTAATATCAGTTTTTATGAATGCATATATTTTTAATGCCAGAAAATTCCACTCTCTGTGGTATGTTGCTATTTATATTGTAAGACAAACTGATACAGTGGGGAAAAAAGACACAAAACCTCAATCACTCAATTAACAAGCAGCTCTAAAGGGCCTACTATGGTGTTGCCCATTCTGGCAGAGATACATAAACAAAAATGAAATAATCTTTGCCATCAAGGAACTAAGAATTCAGTCAGAGAAGACAACAGAGACATTTACGGTATGAACAGGACAAATACAACATAATTCTTGGGGGATGACCTGGCAGCTGGGGGAAGCAGGGTGGGACAGGCAGTCTGCCAGGCCCAAAGAAGGTCTTGCTGATGAGATAGAAGGGAAACATTATTGTGGCTTGCTTATATGACTGTGAGACTTGGTTCCTTTTTAGCATCGGGGTCACCCCCTCTCAGCTGCTTCCCTGAGTCACTGCCCAGCTATGGGTAGCACAAGGCCCTAATGTATGACTCAGACGTGGGGTTATTGGCCACATCCCACTGACAGCTCTGACCCCAAGCCACTCCCTATAGATTAACTATTTTTCTCTGCAACCTAAAGGCTAATGGCTAGAAATCAACCAATCTCATTGCTTATCATAAGATGACCTTTACAAAAAGCCACAAACAAACCAGGGTCCTTGTCTCTGGGCCATCACCACCTGCTTGATTGCACAAGGTTCTATACTATAGTAGAAAATATTGGGCTCCACCCATGTGCTGGCATTTGAGTTCCTCCTGGGCTTGTATTGTTACAGCCTCCAGAACTGAAGTGGGAAACTTCTCCAGCTCAATGTTTCAAGCATTAGATGGAAAAAAATAGTTATCCTTATTTTGGATCACATCTTAAATTCTGAGGCATCATCTCAATTATATTGACCACTTATGCTAGACCATCTCCAGTAGTCCTGATGGATATCTTACCACTGGATCCAGATGTCTCTAAGAGGTGAAAGCGAGGCTGGTGACCTTGCACAGCCCCCCTCCCCCACTTAAATGCAATTCACCTGCAAGTCATGGCTTCATCTCCGGATATCATGTCTTCTAGAATGAAGGACAAACAACAAGACAGGCTAAATACTCCTTCTTTGAAGAGTTTTCTTGTTTTGAAATTTTTTTTTTGTCAGACTCATGATGGAAGATGCTCTCCACAGCCAGAAAAAGAGCTATGGAGTCTAAATGCAGATGGAAACATACTATTTGCTCGATTCTTTTGCTGTTGCTTGTTTCTTCTTTCTTGTGGCTCCTCCCATTGGCTCTAGTTCCTCTTTACAACATGACTAATAATGTGAAAATATGTTTAATGTGATTGTATATGTGTAGTGTTTGTGACTGTTATTCTGAGAGCTCAATCAAGAAAATTTTAATTATTTGTGACCTTCAGGATACTATAAGAATTGAAAACACACTCTTCACTGGAGAACTTGTCATCCTTTTGGGAATTCAAAGTCAAAGACAAAGGAACTTAAAGAACTCTAGGTAATGTTTGCCCTCTAGCATACACTTTTTTTTCTGCTTTTTGGAGGGCAATTGGTGCCCAGGGTCTCATGGCTAGTTTTTGTGTTAAGTGCCTGAGGCCGGATTTGAACTCAGATCCTCCTGACTCCAGGGACAGTGCTGTATTCACTGTACCACCTAGCCACCCCCTTTTTTTTCTTAATAGTATTTTTTCCAATTACATCTAACATTCATTTTGTAAAATTGTAAGTTCCAAATTTTTTCTCCCTCCCTCCCTTCTCCCCTCTCCCCTTCCCCAAGACAGCAAATAATCTGATATAAGTTATACATGTACAGTCATATTCAACCTATTTTTACATTAGTCATGTTGTAAAAGAAGAATCAGAACAAAAGAGAAAAACCACAAGAAAGAAAAAGAAAAAAAGTGAAAATAGTCTGCTTTGATCTGCATTCAGACTGTATCAGTTCTTTCTCTGGATGTGGATAGTATTTTCTATCATAAGTCTTTTGGAATTGTCCTGGATCATTGTATTTCCGAGAAGAGTTAAGTCTATCATAATTGATCATCACATAATGTTGCTAGTACTGTGTATAATGTTTTCCTGGTTCTACCCACTTCACTCAGCATCAGTTCATATAAGTCTTTCCAGGTTTTTCTGAAATCTGCTTGTTCATTATTTCTTATAGCACAATAATCTTCCATTACATTCATATACCACAACTTGTTCAGTCATATCTTAATTGATGGGCATCCTTTCAATTTCCAATTCTTTGACACCACAAAAAGAACTACTATAAATAGGTTTGTACATGGGGGTCCTTTTCCCTTTTTATAATCTCCTTGGGGTACAGGTAGATGCTTCTTGCCCTCCTACTCTCTGTGGTAATTACTCTGAGAGAGGGGCATGTGTGTCCTGAGAAGAGAGATCTGCACTGGTTTATAAAGGTGGAACATTAAGAGACTGAGACAGTGCTAGCTTGTGAGCCTGGGTTCTTGGAATTTAGTGGGAGAGATCACTGTGTATCCTGGAGTGCATATGGAGTGATCAGAGAAAGGCTTCATGTCAAGAGGGAATGGAGTTAGCTCTTGAAAGAACAGCAGGATTTGGGATGTTGGAGAGAAAATAAGGGAAAAGATATTCCAAGTGGTGTTCAGGGAGGAGGGTCTAGGAGGAAGGGTGTAAGAGAGGAACAGAAGAGGAAAGAAAGAAGGAAGATGGAAGAGCAAAAAAAGAAGGGGAAAAAGGAAGGAGGAAAAGTGAAGAGCAAAGAAGGAGGTAGAAAAAGGAAGGAGAAAAAGGGAAGAGTAAAGAAGGAAGGGGGAAAAAAGGAAGGAAGAAAAGGGAAGAGATTATAGTTAGAAGACCAATTTGATTGAGAGGTCCATCAATCCATACCATTCCAGTTTTGTAGATCTGGTGATTCAAAAAATACCCATTGACTAGAATCATATAGGCTTATCAGAACTATCAACTCTCCAGTCATTTAAACTTTTACATTTTTTATGAATTGGTAATTAGGTGTTTTAAGTAATGATGATATTGGTTGCCAAAGTGGGGTTGAACTAAATCTCTAAGCTCCCTTCTTCTGCTACTACTACTTTATGTTCCAATTCCTAAAAGTTCTTTCTAGATCAAAATCAAATTAATGTAAGTCAATCTTCAGTTTCTTTTAGGACTCAAATCAAGTTGTTGCCTTTTACAGAAGGCTTTTATAGATAAACAAGACACTTACAACTTTCTTTTAGTCTAATGCCAATTTTCATCTACTTTGTATTAATGATACCTAGAGAGAGAGAGAGAGAGAGAGAGAGAGAGAGAGAGAGAGAGAGAGAGAGAGAGATCACCCTTCTCTGTTACTGTTACCACCCTAGTACAGTGTCTATGGAACCATATCCAGAAATGATCATGAAATAAAAACAGATAGCATCAGTAAAGCCTTTTTCCTTTTTAAAAAGAGCATAGTAGAGTTGAAAGAACATGGAATTGGGAGACAGGAAACCTATGTTTGAATCCCAGCTGTCCTATTGTGTGTGACCTTGGCCAAATCATTTCCCTCCTCTGGTCCTCAGTTTATTTATCTGAAAAAGAAGACTGAAATAAGCAGCTCAACATCCTCCCACAAGAGTCATCAGCATCCCCCTAAGAAATTCAGAGAATCCTCAGGGCACTAAGCCAAAGGGGTGGAAGTGTCCTGGCCACTCCCGCCCTCCCAAGCAGCCCTTCTGTGCTTTTGTTTTTCTCCTTCAGGACTGACCTGAATGTTTTAATTTCATTTTAACAGGTATAAAAATGCTGAGGGAAGGGAAACAGGGCAGTTTCTCCTGGCCCTGCACTTCTAGGGGGAGTAGAAAGGAGCAAATAAAATCACTTTACAAAGGATCTTCTCACATATTAACTGGGGGACTTCTCACAACCACCCTGGGTGTTAGGTAGGTCCAGTATCATTGCCTCATTTTATAAACATGGAAACTGGGGTTTAGAGAGAAGGGGCCTCAAGGCCAAATGAAAAGTAGGGCCAGGACCCAGGCCAGGGCTGCTATCTTTAAGAACTGTCTTTTTGCAGCCACAACATGCAGTCTAGAAAAATGCAGAGCCAAGAAAAGTTTAACTTGCATCCTTACAGACTCAGAGAGGTAGTGGGTGAATTCCCTGTGGGCATGAGAGGCAAGGCCCTGTCATCCCAATGGGCCTAGTATTCTGTGTTTCCATCTCTTTCTTAATCCCTTCCTTGACACTGATTCTGGAGTCAAAGGACCTGGGTTCATATCCTTCTTTGATACTTGCGACATATGTGACCTTGGGAAGGTCACTTCACCAATTTGTTCCTCAGTTTTCTCATACATAAAATGAGAAGATTTTACTATATAACCTCTAAAGTCCCCTCAGTTTCCTCAGCTATAAAATGAGGGAGTTGGAATAGGCAGCCTTTCCAGTCCTTTCTACCTCTACATGCAGGGCCATCTCCAGTCATCCTAATCTGGATTTGGCCACTAGACCCAGATGGCTCTGGAGAATAAAGTGAGGCTGGTGACTTTGCACAGCCCAGCCTCATTTAAATCTAATTCTCTTACAAGTCAAGGCATCATCTTCCTGATATCATGGTGCTCTTTGAGAATGAAGGACAAACCACCAAACCTATAGATATAATTCTCACTGCTCACCATCTCAACTCCTGTCTTACCTCCCATAATTATACAGCAGCATAGAGCAAAGGAAAGATAAATCAGGAAAGAAAGAAAAAAGAAACAAAGAAAGAGGGAGGGAGGAAGGAAGGAAGAAAGGAAGGAAGGAAGGAAGGAAAAGGAAGGAAGGAAGGAAGGAAAAGGAAGGAAGGAAGGAAGGAAGGAAGGAAGGAAGGAAGGAAGGAAGGAAGGAAGAAAGACAGGCCCAGAAGTATAAATGTTTATAATCAACACAAAAATATTCTAACCTTTATCACCCAGGAAATGGCCTTGTCCTCCCATACCACTTCCCCTACACACCCATCTTCCTTTCTATGATTTTGGGTACTGCCTCAAGGCTGCCCTTAATCTGATTATGTCTACAGCAGGGGTTCTTAACTTGGTTGGATAGATTTTAAGATGCCCATGAACTTGGGTGGGAAAAACAAATAGATCTTTGTTTTCCACAACCTCTAGCTGAAATTTAGCATTCTCTTCATATATGAATGTAAACAACAATTTCCATTTGTTTTGTTTTGAGAAAGCCAATAGACTTTCAAGGCTCCCCTATGGGTTCATGGAACAACAACAACAACAAAAAAAAAAGGTTAAGAGCACCTGATAGAAATATTTGTTTATGTATTTGTTTTGGTTTATTGTTGGGCTTTTTTTCTGGGGGGGGGGGGTTGGGGAGGTGGGTAGGAGGAAGGCTACAGAGAAAGGAGACATAGTGTAATTTATCTAGGCCCTAGAGAAGCTAGATAAAAAAGAGCTAATAGTGCCTGAAAAAAAGAGAAAAGCTGGAGGCTTTAGCATTGCTTAATGATTTTACCTGGCCATTAGAGAAGGCCTGGCCAGGCTAAGGCTTAGACAAGAAAAACAAGGGTATCTGCAATGCTTTTTTTTTTTTTTAATGGAGAAGGTTGATGAGGGGGAAATGATCTGACCTTTCTCAGAGTTCCCAACAAGACATGAACAAAAGTTCCCTTTTGTTCTGGGCTTTCAGGCTTCTGAGGTTTTATTGTTCTCAATCGATTTACACTGGGGGTGGGGATGAGGGGGAGGGAGGAGGATATGATGGCCCATGGATTTCCCTGTTTTAAATATCAGCATCAGCAAGTTTCAAATCCGTTTAATACTTTTTTTTTTTAAACTTGTGGATCCATCCCTTAAAAACAACAAGGGTTTGGATAAACATAATTAGTAGAGGCCAGACTTTAAAGGCAGAGATGATGTCTCACCCCTTCATTTCATAGGCCTAGATCCTAGTTCTAGACATCTGAGGGATGTGAGTGTGGTGAAACAGCATCAATGTCCAGGCAGGGAAGAGAAGGGGCACTAATTTATCTCAAAGTGAAATGGCCAATAGAACACTTACAGCACAATTTAAGCAAGAGTTGTGCTATTGTTGTTGTTGTTACAAAGCAAATAGCAAAGCAGAATCTCTGGGAATGGGAAAAGGAAGAATGAAAGCCATTACTAAGATACCCAGAAAACACCATTCTTGCCCCCATTAATTATCTACTTCAGGCAAAGATGATCTTTTGAACTTAGCTAATCAATCATTCCACACACATTTCCTAAGTGTCCATTATATCAAGGCACTTTTGCTAGGTATTAGAGATATAGAAACAGAGAAGGAAACAACTCCTTTAGCTGCCTTAGCCCTCTACAGGCACACCTGGTTGTATTGTACTTGGCTTTGTTGTACTTGGAAGTTACTGGTGGGAATGGATTGGGGTGAGGGAGGAGGTTATTTTGGGTCTTGGTTTGTTTGTTTTTTCAAATTAAAGGTTTTTGACATCTCCACTTCAAGCGAGTCTATCGGCACCATTTTTCCAACAGCATGAGTTCCCATCATGTCTCTGTGTCACATTTTGGTAATTCTTGCAATATTTCAAACTTTTTCAGTATTATTGTTTCTGTTAAGATCTGTGACCAATGTGATCTTTGGTTACTATTGTAATTGTTTTGGGGCATCACAAACCACACCCATATAAGAAGGTGAGCTTAATAGGTAAATGTTGTGTGTGTTCTGACTGCTCCATCCGCCATCTCTCTTCATCTCCTCAGGCCTTCCTATTACTGAAATCAGGCCAATTAATAACCCTGTAATGGCTGCAAAGTGTTCAAGTGAAAGGAAGTGTCAATGGGTGTGGCAAACCTCATTGTCGTCTTTAAGAAATTGTCAAAATCATTCCAACTTTCAGCAACAGCCATCCTGATCAGTCAGCAGCCATCAATATCAAGGCCAACCCTCCACCAGCAAAGAGATTATGACTCACTGAAGGCTCAGATGATGGTTAGCATTTTTTAGTAACAAAGCATTTTTTAAATTAAGATACACAAATTTTTTTTCTCCAGTGAGTTTCTTTGTCATTATATCCTTTAACTTGAATATTTCACTTACATTGACAATTGTAATAGATCAAAATTTTATTGCCTATGTTAAACGTGTTATATTGTAGAGATCTTGTACGTTGCTCTTTTTTAAATCTATTAATTTTTAATTTTCTACATTCACTTCTATAAGTTTTAAATTTCCCTCCTCCGTCCCCCTCCCTCCAGTATATATTTATACATTTAATAGACAAAATTATAATGTAAATGTAACTTTTATATGTAATAGGAAACCAAAAAATTCATATGATTCACTTTATTGTGATCTAGAACCAAACCCTCAATATCTCTGAAGTATACCTATACTTCCTAAGGAGATTTATGTACTTATATATCCATTTATGTATATACAAACATATATGTGCATTATGTATATGGATATATACATAAGATATACATATATAGACTCTCTCTCTCTCTCTCTCTCTCTCTCTCTCTATATATATATATATATATATATATACATATTTATACTATCCAGTACTTAATAGCTTATTGTAAAGCTCTGTGATTCCACTTATGAGGGCACTCCCTCCAACTGACTCAGTTGCCTTATCTATAAAATAATTTGGTCAAACTTGAGGATCCCAAAGTCCCCTTTCATTTTAAGTCCCTTGATCCAAAGAGGCTTTCTGAATCAAGGAAAGGATTGGGTAGGAATCCTGAGAAACCATAATGATAGTGGCTGGGCCGTTTTCCAACAGAGGTTAAGATCCTAAATATGTCGAGGGAGGGGCAGCAGCAAGAGAGAGCAGTGTCCTTAAGTAGAAGGGTGTCAAACACAGGCATGGGGAAGTGCCTAGGGAGGAGAGGGGGGAGGGACAACATGCCATCACCCACACACCCACAGGCAGTATTTGGACACGAGCTCTCTGAGCAGGCGAGTTCTGCTGAAACCACATGGGAGTTGCTCATTTTCCAGTGGTCCGACTGGCAAAACTGGTTTTTCCTCTAAAGATACCATAGAGAAGTGCCAACTACAATAAATCATGCTTTAAAAAAAAAAAGTCCTGACAAAGCTATAGATATGCTTGTCTATGTGTTCCTGTGATTTCATTGGTATAAGGAACTCCCTCCGAGGAAACTCCCTCTATCAGTGTAGCTGGATACCTACTCTACAACTTAGAGTAGTACTGAGTTGTCTGGGGCACTGAGAGGTCAAATGACCAGTTCAGGGTCACCCAGCCAGAGAATGAGCTTGAACCAAAGTCTTTGTAACTCTAAGTTGGCCTTCTATCCATTATACAACTTTGTCCACTGCCTCTCTTTTTTGTTTCTTCAAAGAAAAAAAAATTTAAAGCCTGAAAGCAAGTCCAAGTAACTAATATTTCTGGTTTCTTTAATCTTATTTAGAACATTCCTAAGGTACTCAGAAGATAACTGAAGGAAGAGAAAGAGAAATTAATGGTATAGTGCACTGATCATTGACCTTAGATTAAGAAGACCTAAGTTTGGAGACTTTTCGGCTAGAAATTTCACCTCTGAATCTCACTTTCTTCCTCTGGGAATTAGGAATACCTATCCTACCAACCCTCTGGGTGTGTGTTATGAGGTCTTCAGAAGCATAATCTATATAAGAGTAGATAGAAGTGTCAGGGTTAGAAGAGATCTTAGGACACCTCTAATCAGATATTTAGAGTTGGAACCAATGCAGGACCACACAGGTTGAACTTCAAACTCCTATCTTCTGACTCCAAATCCAGCATTCTTTTCAATCAAACACATTGACCTTCTTAACCCTCTCATTTGACAGATGAGGAAAATGAAGACCAAAGAAGGAAAATTACTTGATCAAGTTCACATAGGTAGCCAGTGGCAGTCAGGGCTTAAACCTAGTCCTGCCCCATCCCAAACTCAGTGCTCTTTGGAGTCCAAGCACCTAGGTTTGAGGCATTCCTATGTTAATTATCCTATTAATTCAAGTAGGACTAGGATGGAACTCTACTGGGTAGCATTTCATTAATATAATTCATGTTATCATATATATTGAAGGTAGTAAAATCTCACCTCTTTTAAAATATTCTACAATTTTAAAAGTATTCTACAATCCATTTTTTCCTACTAATTCACACTGACTTCCCTTCATTTTGGCTGTATTACTTAGCTTGTATTGTGTGCTGAAGGGTAGACTAGTATATGCCCTAAATATAGATGATTATGTTATGACTCTGCCCTCATTATCTGTGTGTATTAGGAAAATTGCTTAACTTCTCTGGTCTTCAGTTTCCTCATCTGTTAAATGAAAGGGTAGATTAGATGACGTAAATGCTGGTGCGTATTGAACATCTGCAAACATCCAAACAAACAGACAAATGCATTTATGACATACTTTTGAGTTTAATCTTCATCATTAATATTTTCTCCAACACTTTCTTAAGTCTAGACTACCAACAAAATAACAAATCAATCCCTGATGCTTGGTGTTTGCTGATTTCTGAGAGGTAGATGTTCCCATTGAAAACTTAGCAATTGGTTCTAGAAAATGGGTGCCTCCAACACCTAGCAGGTCTTGATTCAAAGGTCTATTCCAGTTCCAGACTTTGGTACTTAATTTCTTGCCAGTGCTTGTAAATGTGAGAGCATTTAACTATAAAAGTACAGTATGACTTATTTCCTAGTAAAGCAGGGACTCTTCCAAACTGAAGCAAGAATACGGACAAAATACTCTTACTGGGATGATTTTAGGAGCACTGAGAAATGCTCCCATTCAAGATTATCTCTCTCACTGATGACCAAAATTCCACTATTCAGGCCCACATCAAGCACAGTTCTCTCTTATCAATTTTTTTGAAAACAAGAACATTACTACAGGGGACAATAGCTTAACTCTCAAACACCTTAGTTTAACAAATTGGCCTAGATGGCTCCAAGACTCTGTCCAACTCTCAAAGTGTATGTTCTTTCTTCTAAGTCCTAATTAGCTTTAATATTTCATGTTCTAAGATTCATTCCATAGAATGAATCTTATAGGCATGCTAGCTCAAAACACTCAAAATGGAACCCATGATCTTCCTCCCCAATCCTGCTACTGCCACCCCCAAATCTCCTCATGTCTCCTGAGAATAAAGTCACTTAGGTTCACGATCTCCAAGTCATTCTCAGTTCTAAGGAATGTGGAATGTTTTATAAATGTAGTCCTTCACTCATCCATACCTAATCATTTTTCAAGTTTTGTCCATTCCACTTCGACAATATAACTCTCATCTGTCTCCTTCCCTCCATTTACATAGCTTTCACTCTGGTTCAAATTCTACAAACTTTTCACTTAGAGCAGTAATACCTAACCTGGGGTCGATGAACATGTGTGTGCTTTTTAATTTTGATAACTGTATTTCAATATAATTGGTTTCCTCTGAAGTATTTCATTTAATACATTTAAAAGCTTTATTCTGAGGGGGCTTTACAAGACTGCCTAAGGGGTCCACCATGTAAAAAGGATAAGAATCCCTGACCAATACTCTTAAAATAGCCTCCTAACTGGTCTCCCTATTCCCAGCCTCTCCTTTATGCAGCTACCAAACTACTGCTCCCAAAGCTTAGATCTGACTAGGCCATTCCCCTGGGCAAGAAGCCCCATTGGCACCCCACTGATTCTAGAATAAAATTCAAATGCCTGGGATTGACATTTAAAGCCCTTCACAAGCTGGCTCTAGCTTATCTTTTCAGGATTAGTTTATATTATTCCCCTTTATACTTTCTGGGTTCCAGCCAAACTTGGCCAAATTGGTTGCGTTCCAGCCAAACTGGAACATTTCCCTATCACTTCTGTGACTGTGGACAGTCTGTCCTGCGTGCCTGGAATGTACTTCATAATCACCTCTGCATCTCAGGATCCTTACCTTCCTACAAGGCTGGCTCTGATGATGCCTTATATGCCTTTCCTAAACATTCTGGGACATAGTAATGTGTAACTCCTGAAATTATCTTTTATTCATTTAGCTGCTGACATGTTATATTTCCTCCCCTTGAAGACAGGGAACAATTTTGAGGGGCTTTTGTCTATGCATTCCCAAAAGTTTAACAGAGTACAATGAACACATTTGGTGCTTAGTAAATATTTATTGAGTTAAATTGAATCCTATGATTCTCTGAAAGAAGTGGGCACCATAAAAACATTGACTGCTGGGAAACAGAGGACAGGATATGGACATTGAACAGGATAAAAGGAAAGAATGAAGCAAAGACTGATGCAAAGAAAAACGTCATCTTTACAATTTATTGCCTAGGGCCAGTCCTGGACTAAGGTGTTAGAGCATTTTCCATTTTAACAAACCATTCATCATTTAAGTATGCAACATGACAGCAGCACTAATAAATGTGCCCTGGTCTCAAACAGCACCTTAGTCAAAACTTAAAACTTGATCAAAGAGAGATGAAAAGCCTGTCTGTGAGATCAAACAGCCCAACCCTGAATCAAAATACATTGGACTTTCATTTGACCTAGTAAATTTCACAAAATGCCTCAGACTCAACAGATAGAGTTTCTCTCCTTCACA
Organism: Gymnobelideus leadbeateri; assembly: GCA_011680675.1. Lineage (NCBI taxonomy): Eukaryota > Metazoa > Chordata > Mammalia > Diprotodontia > Petauridae > Gymnobelideus > Gymnobelideus leadbeateri. The sequence goes on along the minus strand of WOXC01006658.1, from coordinate 393,042 downwards.
GGATAAGGCCACAAGAAAAAGGATTAATCCTTTTGTCCCTCCCCTCACATATAACCCTATCAGGAGGACTTATAGAGTTAGGACCATTTGGTACAAGAACCCCCTCTAGACATCTTCCCAATGAGATACAACAATCCCCATATCTCTACAAAACTGATGATGAAATTTCTTGATTGTTTTTCATGGTTCTCATTTCAGTATGGATCTTATTACTAAAATCTTGGTCAAATTCCAACCTGGATGACGTGGTCTACTTCTGTATGGTGTGATGAAAGCTCTGGATTTAAAATGATGATAACAATAGTTAGCATTTGTACAGAACTTTAAGGATTGCAGAATGCTTTACAAATATTATTTCATTTCATCCTCACAGCAGCCCTTTGACATAGGTGCTATTATTCCCATTTCACAGGAAACTGAGGCAGACATAAATGACCTTCCCCAGAATGCATAGTTATTAAATGTCTGAGGCTAGATTCAAACTCAGTACCTCCTGATTCTAAGACCAGAGTTCTAGCCAAGTAGAGGACATTGGACTGAGTCCCTGCTCTGTGACTGTGAAGCAAGCCATTTACTACTCTTTCTTAGCTTCATTTCCTCATCTGTAGACTGGGGGATCACAACATTTTCATTACTTACTTCCTCATAGGATATTTTTTTTTTTTTTTTTTGCTTTTTGGAGGGGGGAGGGCAGGGCAATTGGAATTAAGTGACTTGCCCAAGGCCACAGGGGTAGTAAGTGTGAAGTGTGTGAGGCCGGATTTGAACTCAGGTCCTCTTGACTCCAGGGCCAATTCTCCATTCACTGCACCACCTAGCTGCCCCAACCTCATAGGATTTTTTGGAGGAAGGTGCCCTTTAAGCCATCAAGTTCTATATAAATGGGAGGCACACAGAAGGAGCTTCATAAGTGTTTTCAAATTGAAGCTTTTTGAATCAAAATAATGTTCTTCATTCCTACCTTGACAGGCTCTCCTTCAGCAGAGCCTGACTTTTAAGACTCAGCAGTACCTGACATTTAAATGAAGACTGTCCTTGATTTTAAAAGGTGCTTTGGGAAGCTGAGCAGAGGTGAGGCAACCTCTGAATACTTGGTTTGCAGAGACAGTAAAATATTTGAATATCCTTTCAGGATGAAAGGCACTGTATAAAGGACAGTCTAAATTGGCAGCCAGCTTTGAAGGTGTGGCTAAAATCAGAACAAGCAGTGTCTTTCATCCAAGGATCTTAAAGCACTTTACAGACATAAACCCTTAATCCAAGCTACCCTCCCTGAGGGTGACGTAGAAACTTTTATTATTCCCATTTCACAGGTGGAAAAACCAAGGCAGACATAAGCAAAAGTCAGAGAATTAATAGATGGGTGAGCAAAGACTCTAACCCTCTTGCTAATCTACTAAATACTAGGTGAGGTTTCAGTTCAAAATATGTCATTTGACCAGCTTAGCAGAGGCACAGAAATAGGGCCAGCCCTACATAAAAACTCAAAAGTAGGTAAGGACTGTTTTACACACACACACACACACACACACACACACACACACACACACACACACACACACACACCCCTGTGTTCTTTCAGGGACCTTTTCTTCTTTCCAGCTCCCCTCCTTTCTAGGTGTCCAACATTCTCCTGCCACTTTAACTCTCCAAACTCGCTCCACTTCTAATAATTTCATTTGGATTCATTTACACTTGGGATTCAAAATGTTACCCTTGTTAGGAGAATTGGCCTTTGTAAAAGGGGAGAAGGCAAAGCTCAATTCAGAAAGACTTAGAAGATTAGAGTTGGAAGAGGCTTGAGAACATAGAATATATAATGTTAGAGCGGAAGAGAATCACAGAAGCTAAGAGGGAAGATGTCTCTGCAGAGACATAACTAGGAATTTTTGTCCTGGGTCAAGTGGTAACATATCCCTTCTGTCCCTGAGCCCAGGTACCTAGTACCTCCCAGTCACAGAAAGATTCAAAGGCCACCTGCCAATCCCATCCCGGTTCCCTACTTCTTGCCTGTGCCTAGCCTGGGGGGGTAGGGTACTGGTGCCCCACTAGGCCTATAGGAAGAAGAGATACCTGGATATCCCCAGACCCTCCTGAACTTACAGTGGCATGCTAAAGTAGGGCCAATTTTATATTAGACAAAGTAGGTGCCAGACAAATCTGGAGCACCAGCACAAGGCATGCACTTTACATTCAATTGCACCTGGATCAAAGGCCATCTTGATTTTAGTTCTATGTTACAGAAACAATATAGTAAAACCAATACTCATCAAAGAATTCCCCTCAACAATATGTCTCATAAGCAGTCATCCAGCCTTTGCTAGATGATCTCCATTGGAGGGAAGCTCACCACATCTTAAGGCAAGCCATTTGGTTTTTGGATGGGTCTAGTGGTTAGGTAGTATATTTCTTTTAAAAAGGGGGCTAAATTAACCTTTTAAAAAATAGCCACCCATTGCTCCTAGTTTTGACCCATGGAGTTGAGCAGAAAAAGTCTAAAATATCTCAATTGTGACAGACCTTCATATACTTAAAAATGACTGTCATGTCTTTCCAAAATCTCTCCTCCAGGATAAAATCATACCCAGTTTTTCCAATTATTCCTTATGCAGCTGATATGATCTCCAGGAAATTCATTGACCTGTCTGTTTTCCCCTTATTTGTATACTCTCTAGCTTATCAATATCCTTTCTAAGATGTGCTACCCAGAATTGAACATAATATTCCAATTATAATATAACTTGGATGAAACAGTAGGAAGGTGATGTTAAGCTTAAATTATCTAGTGTTTTGTTTGCTTGTTTTAGGTTGATTACTATCAAACCATGCCTCCCCTATTGTGTTCCTTGAGGCTGATTTTTTGGACCCACATGTAAAACTTTATATATGTTCTCAAATCTTAGAGCATAGAACATAGAGAATGTCAGAGCTAGAGTAGAACACAATTCAGAGAGTGATAAAGCTGGAGCAGACCTTAGAATTCAATTCATTTAATTCACCAAACATTTATTTAGCTCCTGCTATATATAAGGCATTGTGTAAGAGCTAGAAAGAGCCTTGATGACAATCTAGTCCAAGCTCCTTGCTTTCCGTATGAGGACATTGGACTCTAGAGAGGGGAAGTAGATATGTTCAACATCACATATCCTTCTCTAAAAATATTTAATGATAAAAATCTAATCTCAAAATTCTGATAATCTTAAATGGTATCACATATACAGCATTTTCAGTCAAGCTTAGGGCTAAAGGCCTTCTCTGCTTGGAAGTAAAAATCAAAATTGAAAAACTTGATCAAAATAGTACATAGAGAAAAAAGCAACAACAACCAAAAATCCAGGCCAATTTACTAAATATTATTTTGAGTTCATTTCACTCCATATTTGCCTTTTATTCCTCTTGTCTTCATATTTGTTTCTTTCTTAATCTCCTCCACATTAGCCTTTGTTTACTGTTTCCCCTACCCCCACTCCTCCAGGTGTCTGACTTTCCTGCCTTCCCATCTCAATCTTCTGCCTGCATACAGCTAATGTTCTTTGCCAGAGCCCTAACATTTATCTTTCTCCTTGTATTTGATTTTCCTGCCAGCTGTCAGTGTTCATCGCTGGCTCTGCCACCCCCTTCCCAGTAGCCTTCTCCCTTCATCATTTTATCTGTACATTTGGTCTCCTTTTTCTTCGTTTTTTCTCTTACCAAGTTTCTCTCGGATTTCAAAACCTGTGTTCTCAATCATATCTTCCCCAGGCATCCCTTATGCTGTTTTCACTTCTTTCTTTCCCAATAAATCATAAAATTGTAGAATGGTAAAGATGGAAGGTACATATGGGGTTTATGAGCTAGACTAACATCCTTTTATTCCTCCTAATTAATACAGCTGAGAGGCATGTTGGAGGCAAGCAAACATTCTCCTATAAATGGAGGATGGGAGTTAGAGAAAGGGAAATAGGGCAAAAAATGGCTCCCATTCAATAGGAACTTGGTGTAGTAGAAAAAAAAAAAACCTAAACCAGTGGGCCTGAGGTCAGAGACCCTGGATTCAGAACTCAGATCTGCTACTATACTTTTCTAGGCATAAAACAAATCTCTCTGGACTTCAGTTTCCTCATCCAGAAAATAAATAAGGGATAGGCTAAACCAGATCATAGATTCAGAGCAGGAAAGGAGCTCAGAGGTCAGTTAGACCAACCCCCTGATCTTACAGTTAAGGAAACTGAAGTCCATAGAGGTTAAGCAACTTGACCAAATGCTAAGCATCAAAGATATGATTTGAACTAGGTTTTCAGAGATAATATCTCTACTACATGCTACATAAATCAAGTAAACTAGAACATTCCCAAGTGCTCATTTTCTGCTCTGGAGAGACAGGCTTAGCAGATTCTACATATCAGGGATAAGTGGAAAGAGTATAGGGCTTGTAGTTAGAGAACGAGGTCAGCAATTCAGCTCTACCAATGGTTAGTCCTGTGACTATGGACAAACCACTTCAACTTTCTAAGTCTCTGTTTCTTTATCTGTAAAATGGGGTTTAATAATAACGTTTGCTCTAACCTACTTAACAGGGTTGTTGCAAAGGAAACATTTCATGACCATCACATTTGATCCCTATATCTCCACTTTACTCATGAGGATACTGAAGTACAGAATGGGCAAGAGACTTACCCAAAGACAGTCAATGATTAAGTTTTGAAGGCAGGTTTCCAACCCACGTCATTCCTAACTCCAGATTCAGCTCTCTTTCCACTACAGTGTACGCTCCTCACAGAGGAGACTTATAATTAGCTATGATATAGAAAGCTGCTTCATTTTTTTCTCCGATATTGAGTTAGTATTCTTGGCTAAATATATCTTGTCTTTGTAGCCTGAGAGGCAGATAAATGGTATATTTAGACTGATGATTCAGCGGTAAGGAAATATTCCATTTGAATGAAAATTAGCTTGCTTGTCGGGACACTTAAATAAGGTTCTTCTGGCAAAGGACTTGAAGTCCCAAACTTCTGAATTGTGTTATAGTCAGAGCCATTGATTTAACCTCAGGCAGGTTATTTAACTAGCCTTCGCTTTAATATCCTAAACCATCTAATGAAAGCTACACACTTATATGGGTGGTACTAGGTTGGGGATGGGGAAGAAGCTAGTAGTTAGCTGAAAAATAGTAAATAGTTACTTAAATTCAATCTAGTTGAGATTCAATCTAGCTGAGATTCAATATGACCCTCTTGTCAATACAAGCATCACAAATGATTAGGATCCTTAAGAGTATAACCAATATAGGGGGCAGCTAGGTGGCACAGTGAGTAGAGCATTGGCCCTGGAGTCAGAAGGACCTGAGTTCAGATCCGACCTCAGACACTTAACGAACACACAAATAAAAACCTAGCCATGTGACCTTGGGCAAGTTACTTAATCCCAATTGCCCTCCAAAAACAACAACAACAACAACAACAACAACAAAAACAAAAATAGTATAACCAATATGGTGACTCCTTAATAAACTTTGTTTTCCTTTGAGGAAAAAAACAAACAGTAAATAGTCTCTATCCATAGAGTTCAAAATTGTTGAATGAAATAGGTATTCTTGTCCCATGGACCAGTTTAGAAAGCCAGAGATGTTATATGAATAGTGAAAAGGTGAAGATTTATAGTTCTTCTGAGCTCTGATAGAGTCAGAGTTCAGCCTAAGATGGGCAGTTGGTGGATCCAAATGGAATGAGGCAACTCTTAACTTGAACCTGGCTTGAACTAAGCAACCAGTAAGCCCTTCTGACCTGCTGCTGCAGGTTTGCAGATGGAGAGAGACATTCTCCTTTGGATATTGTCTCTCAGAAGGCTAAGTCATAATGCATGTATACAAGGCCATTTACATGCTAACTTTTAATCAAAGCCATTGGGCAATGAAGACAAAAGTGGGCCAACACAGTAGACAGAGCACTTTAGGCCAGCTTTAGAAAGCTTAACACTCTAAGTAGAAAAATGATGGTTCATTAATCCTTAATTCCATGCAATTCAATTCACTAAAGCAAATGATTATTAAGCATACATTGTACTAGGATCAGCAGTGGGGAACCTGTGACCTCAAGGCCACATGTGGCGTTCTAGGTCCTCAAGTTGGGGCCTTTTATTGTACCCAAACTTCGAAGATTTGGTCAAAGGGCCATATGTGGACTCAAGGCCGAGGGATCCCCACCCCAGTACTGGGGCATATATGAGGCTTACATAAGACACCAAAAGACTAGCCCCTGACTTCAAGAAGTTTACATCCTCTAAGATTAGACACACACAGATACCACAAAACTTCAGGAGTCCGGTACAGAGTCCAATCCCTCTGTAGTTAAGGAGGCAGTCTTCAAGAGTTGGTGTCGTCAAAAACTTCACCACTAAACACTTGACCTGGCCATAAGCTTCTCTGAATATCCTTTGGTTCTCTTTATTCCTTGTTTTTCTAAATCATCCTCCACAGAGCTGGTGGTAAAGTGATATTGCCACAGATCTGATCATGTATTGGCCCTGTTTAAAAAGCTCCAGGGACTTCTTTGTATCTTTAGGATAAAATAGGAATTCTTCGTTTAATATCTAAAGCCTCTTATATTATGACTCCAGCTTATCTTTCCAAACTTATTTTAAATTGGTCTCCTTGGTTCACTCTTTGGTCAAGGCAAACTGACTTGCTTGCCATTCTTCCCACACAGCATTATATCTTTTGCCTATAGGCCTATAGGTTTATAGGCCTTTGTCTGGGCCTATAATATTCTTCTTCATCTCCACCTCTGAGAATCCCTAGCTTCTTTCAAAGCTCAGCTCTACCATACATGAAGCCTTTCTTGATAATCCCAATTGCTAGTGCCTCTCCCCTCCCCACCTCCAAAAAATTGCCTTGTTTTTACATAATACCTATTTGGTATTTACATATATGTGCACAGGTCTTACTGAATGCAAACTCCTTGAGGGCAGGTAATGCTTGATTTTTGCCTTTATATCCCCAGAGCCCAGCATGATGCCTGCCATTAAGTAGGTACTTAGTGAATGTTTGTTGATTTATTGATTGGTAGTCTGATCCTGATATGGCAGTCACAAAATGCTACACAGATCCAAAGGTACTCTAGCATGGGTGGTTCTCCTAGAGCTTGCCCATTGATCTAGCCTTGGAGAAATCCCAGAGGACACACCCATAACAATTGGACTCCAATTCAGCCAACATGAAGACAAAATGAAACTGTCCCTATCTTAAAGCAGCTCCCATTCTACTGAAGAAGAGCTATAATACAGGACCATATGTGCATAATAAATGCATTAGAGCATTAACAAAACAAGGTGATAAGAGAATTGTGCAAGGGGAGGGGGAGGGAATCAGTACCACAGGGTGAAGGTGAGGGGCAAAATCAGGGAAGGCTTTGTGAAAACAGCTGGTATTTGGAATTGAAAAGAAAAAAGATGGAGGATAGACACTCTAAGTAGAACGAATAGAATGAACAAGTTCAGGGCATGTTTGGGAGACAGAGAATAAATCAAAATTGACCAAGACAGGGGGCAGAGCCAAGATGGCGGAGTAAAAACAGCATTTCCAATGTGCTCTGCCCCACACAAATTTCAAATAATGTGAAAGGGGACTCCAAACAACTTCTGGAGCCACAGCACCCACAGAATGTCACAGAGAAGCTAACCTCCTGCTGAGGACAGCCCTGCTGCCCTGCAGGGAGCGACCAGAGCAGCACTTTGAGAGCAGGCAGCACAGGGCTCTGAGAGCAGGCAGCACAGCATGCTGGGAACCGACAGCACAGCGCGCAGAGCCGTGCCCAGGTCTGCGGTTTTAGCCCCAGGGAGGCCAGACCTTCAGCCCGCTGGAGGGACCCCAGAACACCAGCAATTGTGGAGATTCCAGAATTATCAGCACAGATATGCCTAGGACAAAGTGAGAGGTTGGTGCCCTATGGACTTTGGGACCAGTATTTGGGGAACTCAGCTGCCTCCCCTGGGGGCGAAAAGCTGCTGAAGAAACAGATGCACAGAAGCCATTTTGCAGTGTCAGTAGTGGCTCTAGCTCCTGGTCTGCGAACTGCAGGGAGATCCAGCAATCAGTCTGGGGGCTAATCGTTCTTGCTTTAAACTGCCTGGATCTGGATTGTGGTCTGGGGGGGAAGTTTGGGGTGGGTATCCAACTTGCCAGAGTGGGTGGAGGCTTTACAGAGGCCACCCAACTGGCGGAAGTTATGAAGACCCCACGTTTGGGCGGAAGCTCCCCTGTCTGGTGGCAGAGTCCTACTGTGGCAACAAGCCCCAAAAATCAAGTAATTAAGTGGCAACATGCCTAGGCAAATGAAACAAAATAAACAGAAAAGTTCAACATTGGACTCCTATTTTAGGGGCAAAGAGGCTCAAAGCATGGAGGAGCACTGTGAGGTCAGAACTCCTGCACCAAAAGCCCCAAATGAAAATACAAGCTGGCTACAGGCCATAGAGGACCTTAAGAAGCAGATAAGAGAAGTGGGGGAAATTTTGGGAAGAGAAATGAAAAAGATGCAAGAAAAATATGAAATGACAGTCAACAGCCTGACTGAGGAAAACATCATCTTAAAAAATAGACTAACTCAAATGGCAAAAGAGGATCAGAAAGGCAATGAGGAGAAGAATGCCTTAAAAAGTCGAATTTGCCAGATGGAAAAAGAATCTCAAAAGTTCACTGAGGAGATTCATTCCTTCAGAGTTAGGCTGGAGCAAATGGAAGCTAGTGACTTTATGAGAAATCAAGATACTATTAAACAGATCCAAACAAATGAAAGAATAGAAAGCAACGTGAAATATCTCATGGGAAAAACCATTGACCTGGAAAATAGATCCAGGAGAGATAATTTTAAAATTATTGGACTACCTGAAAGCCATGATCAAAGAAAGAACCTAGAAATCATCCTTAAAGACATTCTCAAGGAAAATTGCCCTGATGTTTTAGACCTAGTGGGGGAAATAGAGGTTGAAAGAAGCCACCGATTGCCTCCTGAAAATGATCCCAAAAAGAAAACTCCTAGGAATATTATAGCCAGGCTCCAGAACTCCCAGATCAAGGAGAAAATACTCCAAGCAGCCAGGAAGAAACAATTTCAATATTGTGGAAACACAATCAGAATAGCCCAGGACCTGGCAGCTTCTACACTGAGGGATAGAAGGGCATGGAATATGATATTCCAGAGGGCAAAAGACCTGGGATTGAAGCCAAGGGTCACCTACCCAGCAAAACTGAGTATCTTGTTTCAGGGGAAAATATGGTCATTCAGTGGAATAGAGGACTTTCAAGCATTTTTGAGGAAAAAACCAGAGTTGAATAGAAAATTTGACATTCAGATGCAAGAAGCAAGAGATGCTTAAGAAGGTAATCAAGGAAAAGAAATCAAAAGGAACTTATCAAAGTTGGACTATTTACATTCCTACATGAAAAACAATAACTGTGTTTGATGAAACCTCTCTCATTATGAAAATAATTGAAGAAGGGTACATGGCATATGTTCACAAGTATACATGGATAGAGGGCACAGTTTGAATTTGATGGGAAGGGATGATTCTTTTTTTTTTTTTTTGGAGGGCAATTGGGGTTGGGTGACTTGCCTGGGGTCACACGGCTGGGTTTTTGTTTGTGTGTTCGGTGTCTGGGGCCGGATCCGAGCTCGGGTCCTTCTGGCTCCAGGGCTGGTGCTCTGCTCACTGTGCCACCTAGCCACCCCAAGGAAGGGATGATTCTTAAGGGGTGAAGTCAAGAGGTGAGAGAGGAAAGTGGCAAGAGGAGATGGAGAGAGACAGGGTAGGGTAAACTATCTCATGTAGAAGAGGTAAGGGGAAGTAGTTGCAGGGGAGGGGAAGAACAGGAAGGCAAAAAGGCAAAAGCATATTCTCATTGAAGTTGGCTCAAGGAGAGAATCACATACATACTAAATGGAATATCTTACCCTCACTCACTCTCCTGAATAGGGGAAAGGAGGATGAGAAGAGGGATGATGGAGGGGAGGGCATTCTGGGGGGAGGGGAGATTGGAAGTACCCACTATCAAAGAGGGACAGGATCAAAGTAGGGAATGGACCAGGTGAGAGGTGAGACCGGTGGGAGGGAAATATAAGCAATCTTTTACAATATATCTACTATGGTAATGTTTTGCATAGCTATACATGTACAACACATACTGAATTGCTTATATTCTCAGAGGGAGTGGGTGACAAGGGAGGAAGGGAATGGATCTGAAAATCGAAGTTTTAAAATTAACTGTTTCATAAGATGTCCAGGCTTTGGGGCCCAGAGATTCACCTTGCCCTAATGGCAAAGTCAAAGGGGGTATGGGAGAAGATATGGGAGAGAGCAGATTGGATGAGGGGATATCTAGTGGGACTGCTATTCTGGGGTGGTGGGTAGGGAAAAAATGGGGGAAAATGTAACTCGTAATCTGGTGGAAATGAATGATGTAAACCAGAAGTTAATAAAGCATTTGTTTAATTTAAAAAAAAAATTGACCAAGACAGAGTATGCAAGAGGGATAAAATAAAGTTAGAATAGTAGGGTTATACCCAAGTGTAGAGAGCCCCAGTCAGAAACAAAGGAATGTGAACTTTGCTCAACATGGAGAAGATAAAGATTTTTCAGCAGAGAAGTTATATGATGAGGTTCATGTATATGGGAAGTCAGTTAGGCAGTGGTCTAAAGGAAGGGAGAGTAGAAGGAGGAAGAATGTGAGAGGCCACTGACAAAATCAATGTTAATGAAGGCCTGTAGTAGGTAGATGATCAGGTAAATAGAGAACAGGGGATGGATGCAAAGAGTTAATATTAAGAAGGCTGCCTGGCCTTGTCTCTGTTTCTATGGATATCTACCTTTATTTTTTTCTTGCATTTCTGCTTATTTTCATTAAAAATTATCAGGTGTGGTGCCTAGTATATTTCCATATAGATTAATGCATTAAATTTAGACACAAATGTTTGTTTAGGAAGCTTCCTAACATCCTCAGTGACAGATAAGAAGCTGACTTGTATTAGGACAGGGAGTTTCCTCATCTGGAATTTTCCTATTCCAGTGAAATCATCAGTTCAATCCCCATTTTAGGCCCTTTACTTACTTATAGAAGCTGCCTTAATAAATTATATTTTTAAAAGTTATTTTATTACGGAAGAAACGACAAAAGGAATTAGTTGCAATTCCATGGAAAAAATACTATATATATGAGCAGAAGAAATGGGTTGGTTCCTTGCTTTGCCCCTTCCTTGTATGTCCTTAGACAAGTTGCTTAACTTCTCTGAAACTCAGTTTTCTGATCTATAAAATAAAGATGAGGATACACTACCTACATCATATAGTTATTATGAAGATCAGATGAGATGATGGATGGAAAACCTTTAGTAAACCAATAAGTCCAATGTACATGTCAACTACCCATAAAAATGCAAATCTGGAAAGTTTCATTAATTAGCAGACTGGGGAGTCCTATGGCTTAAATCTTTGTTCTGCTATTCCTTTGTGTGAAAGAATCGATCATTCAATTGCCATTTTTAAGGTCCCTAAAAATGTGCAGAACTCAATAATAAATATTGTAATCAACAAAGAAGAAACAAGTCCTGCCTTCTTGGAGTTGACATTCTTGTAAGGGCTATCTACATAATATACACAAATAAATTACAAATATTCCGTGATGATAGTCAGTCAACTTAGCAATTACTAAGGGCCTACCATGAAGTCATGCATGATAGGAAGGGTAGGGATACAAAGAAAGATCAGATAAGCAAATAAACAGTCCCTGCCCTCAAGGAGTTCAGTTTAATGGCGAAGACAATACACAAACACCTATGTATGAACACAATGTAGACAGGATAAATGATGAGCAATCTTAGAGGCAACACACTAAGGATAAAAGTGGACTGGGAAAGGCTTCATGCAGAAGGAAATAGGTTAAAAAAATATTGAGGGGTTTTTCAAAGTCGAGAATCACAGGATCTCAGCACTGGAAGAGACCTCCAAAATCAGGGAGTTTCACCTATATGAAGAATGTGTTTTCAACTCATCCTCCATTCTTGTTTGAAGACAAAGATGGTGGTCATGAGGATGCTAGGATTTGAAGCAGATCCTTTCACTTCAAATCTAGTATGAGCTTATTCATTCTAACAGGAAGACAAAAGTATAAAAGCTTTGGTTTTGATTTTTTATAGATTTCATTTGAAAAGCCCTATCGGACATAGGGTCAAGAATATTGGCTTTGTAGCTGTAAGACCCGAGTTTGAATCATAGTTCCATTCATTGTTACCTCTGCAACATTGGGTATGTAGGTTGTCAGTTTCCCATTTGTAAAATGAAGGAGCAGGATTAGAAGACCTCAAATGTCTCTTCCAGTGCTAGATTCTATGTTAATTCAGTCTTTTCTTAGAAGAAGCACAGCTTGGCTTTGGAATCCTCAATTCAAATAACTCAGGGCAAATATAACAAGGATAATCAATCTCTCATTCTCTCCTGCAGATCTGAATATTCATCTAAGCAGCAGCTCCACTTTTAGAAATTTCCATGATTTCTTCAACTTGAATTCCAATAGCACAATGCCAGGCTAGTAGTCTTTCTGTGGAAACTATCATTCATCTGCCTAATTTGGTTTATCCAGACAATTGAATTTTTTCTTCCTTAAAAATTCCTCTGAGTCTGGCCACACTGAATTTCTCACCATTTCCCATATAACTTTGACGTCTTCCTGTCTCTACAGCTTTTATCACTCACATGAAATGCCTTTCTCTCCTCTGTCCACATAGTGAAGTCCATCTTTGAGACCTAGCCCCATTATGTCTCCTTCATGAGACCTTCTCCATTCTCCCAGTTGTAAATGATCTTTCTTTCTGCTCTGCTGGTCCTATGTTTCACTTTACCCATCAGTAAAATGGAGTGAGACTAGACCAGGGGTTCTTGACCTGGGGTTCATGATCTTACTTTTTAAATATTTGGATAATTATTTCAATGGAATTGGTTTCCTTTGTAATCCTATGTGTTTTATTTTATGTGTGCTTCTATATTACATTATATTATTTTGTATTATATTATATTGTTATGTTATGTTATACTATGTTGTGTTATACTATGTTGTGTTGTGTTATGTTTGTTGTGTTGTGTTATGTTTGTTGTGTTGTGTTATGTTATGTTAGTTTATGTTATGTTATATTATATTAATGCGTTTTATTTTATTTAAAATGTTATTCTGAGAGAGAGCCCAGAGGTCTCACCAGGCTGTCAGAGGGAGTCCATGATGAAAAAAAGGTTCAACACTCCTGTACTAGAAAACCTCCAACGTCCCTTCCAGAGCTAGATCTAGAATCCTGGTTTCCAGTTACATTTTGTCCAAGGAATAATCATAATTTTAAAAAGCACTTTAAGGTGTTGGCTAACAACAACTCATTGAAGATGACAATGTAAGATTTATTACCCTCATTTCATAGATGAAACTGAGGCTCAGAGGTTAAGTGATTTGTCCAAGGTCACACAGCTGGTACTTACCAATCAACTGACTCAATGTTTCTATATAGGAGATTCCATCTTCCTACCTCTAGGCTTTTTGCACAGACTGCACCCCATCTCCCTCTGATCTCTGCTTCTTGGGACTCTGGGCTCTCATGAGGCTCTCATGAGGTTTCAATTCAAGTGGTATCTCCCACAAGAGCATTCCTGTTTCCCCCTGCTGTTAGAGCTCCAATTCCCTGAATTACTTTGTGATATGTGTGTGTGTGTGTGTGTGTGTGTGTATATATACATACATACATATATGTATGCATATATCAACATAAATATGGTGTGTGTGTTTGTGTTGTGCATATGTGTGTATGTGTATATGTGTTTGTGTTTGTATATATGTGTTTATGGGAGTGGCCCTGGACTCTCCTCAGATTTCTGGGATTATGGGTCTTTATTCATTTCCCTGGACAAGAAATTATTTACTGATGTAAATAACATGAAAGGCCTAGGGGTGAGCCCTCAAAAAGAAAAAGAGAGAAAGTAAATGAGAGTGAGGGAGGGAGAGAGAGACAGAAAGACTGAGAGACAGAGAAATACTGTAGGGCAGAAAAGTGATTGGGAACAGTATAGCAATGAGAGCATCAGGTTTCCTCTCCCAGGTCCATGAGAAGTCAGGACAATGGGGGATAATCATGTATGTGGCTCAATATATTCTTTCTAAGAATAGAGGAACTGAATTGTCTCTATGGAACTTCGATACCCGCCTTAGCTTTCCATTCAAGTGTTTAATTGTGGGGTGTTCTTTCTTTATGAGGTAAGCTATTTTCTTTGCACTAATTTTTCCCCCTACTTTTATAGGAACAGGGTTGGCCAAGCCATGTATTTACATGCATGCCTTTAACTGATGTCCAAGAGCAAGCTGAAGTAGCCAGAAAGGAGTCTGTGTTTTATGTTTTATTTTTGGAGGTAACCAGGGTTAAGTGATTTGCCCAGGGTCTTACAACTAGTGTCTAAGGCTGACTGAACTCAGTTCCTTCTGCCTCCAGGCCTGGTGCTCTATCCATTTCTACAAGTAGCCTCCCTTCAGGGTGGAGTCTGTGTTTTAGAATGACTTTCTGTGCTAAGACTCTAGTTCTGACTTGGGAAGTTAGAAGACCTCCCTGAGGGCTATAAAGTCAACATTTAGTTTTATTTTCAATCCTATAACTCTCTCACCCAGAACCCTAGAACTTGGACTAGAGACTCACTTAGGTTTCTCTTAATAGAAAGAGCTGATTGAAGAAATAGAGCAGGTGAGGACAAAAGAGCTGATCCCAGATGCTAAAATCTGCTCCTTTTTTGCTAAAGGAACTAGAGAGTTTGCTAGTCAGTCAATAAGCATTTATTAAATGCCTACTATATGCCAGGCATTGTGCTAAGTATTAGAGATACAAAAAAGGCAAAAGACAATTCCTGCTCTCAGATTTTATACTCTTAAAGGGGAAAAAACATGAAAATAACTATGCTGAAACAAGTTTTTCATATATATACATATATATATATATATATATGTATATATATATATATATATATATATATAAAATAGGAAATAATTAACAGAGGAAAGGCACTAGAATTCAGGGACAGGGGAGGTTGTCCCTTTCTGGTTGGGAGGAAGAATAAAGGAAAGCATAGACCCCACAATGCTCCAAGCACATCACACTGAGTGTTGCATTTATCTGGGTAGATTTTGCTTCTCTCCAGTGGAGTTTAAGCTCCTCAAGGGAAAAGGCTGTTTTTGGTCTTTAGCTCTCCAGCACCCAGCCCACTGCCTACCACCACAGCAAGATTTAATAAATGCTTGTTGATTGATTAGTAAGTACTTGTTACTTGATTCAAAGTGCTTAGCTCATTCTCCTTTTTCATCATTATTCTCTGATCCAGTCCTAACTTTCTGTCTTAACCTCCACTCCTTCAAGGGCTATCTCAAATTTTAATAGCTCCTATCAATACTTTTCTCTCCATTTTTTTTTGCTTTTTGGAGGGGGTAGGGCAGGGCAATTGGGGTTAAGTGACCTGCCCAAGGTCACACTGCTATTAAGTGTTAAGTGTCTGAGGCCGGATTTGAACTCAGGTCCTCCTGACCCCTGGGCCAGTACTCTATTCACTGCACCACCTAGCTGCCCCCTTTTCTCTTCATTTCATGACCATCTATGGCCTTCCTAGTTCTCTATTATTTTCTCAAAGTGCATTTCTTGTATCTAAATCTTGTTTCCCTAGAAAGATTGTGAGCTCCTAAGGGTAGAGGACATGTCATATCTTTTCTCTTCTGTTCTTTATGTTTCTTAACACCTTTATAAGTACAACAACAGTACTCAATAAGTACTCCTTGAGAGGAAGGATTTTGTGTGTTGCAGCAAGAAGGACATGTCATGTGGAATAAACTAGACCAGGGGTGAGGAACCCACAGCCTTGAGGTCACATGTGGCCCTTTGACTAAATCCAAACTTCATGTGGTCCTCAGGGTCCTCAAGTGTGGCCCTTTGAATCAAAGAGCCACACTTGGAGGACCTCAAGGGTCACATGTGACCTTGAGGCCGAAGGTTCCCCACCCCTGAGACACTGTTCTGACCAAGTTTGAAGTCCTAAAACTAACTGAGCTGGGTCAATTTCCTATTCAAGTTCAGGGTTTCAAGTAAATGAATACTAGAAAAAAAGGGTCAGGATTCCAAAGAACTCTGAGGATGCAG
The DNA here is from genome assembly GCA_011680675.1 of Gymnobelideus leadbeateri. Taxonomy (NCBI): domain Eukaryota; kingdom Metazoa; phylum Chordata; class Mammalia; order Diprotodontia; family Petauridae; genus Gymnobelideus; species Gymnobelideus leadbeateri. The sequence goes on along the minus strand of WOXC01006658.1, from coordinate 376,870 downwards.
AGTAGTTAAAGTATCCCTGAACCAAATCAGAGATTCTAATGGAAAAGTTCTGGGAACAGTCCCATTTGGGTTTTATCAAACAGAAATGTTTGCTAAACCCCAGATTCCTGCCAAGTGCAGACAATGTGCCTTTTAATCCCTTTTAAGTTGTGAATAGAGGACCATGCTACATAAACAACAGAAGCCTGAACACACATGAAAAGTTCAATGCTATAATCAAATAAAACTTACAACAAAATTAATCTGACATCTCTCAAAGCTCTGAGTAAGTTATTGTGCATGTGATATTTTGCCATAAAGGGTAAGCCGTTCTCATAAATGGCTGTAATTAGTACTGCCTTTACACAGACAAATCAAGCCTTTGCCTCAGCCTGACATTCAATGTTCCCCCAACCCTGCCAAATCTCTCTCTCTCTCTCTCTCTCTCTCTCTCTCTCTCTCTCTCTCTCTCTCTCTCTCACACACACACACACACACACACACACACACACACACACACACACACACACTCTTGCTTTGACCTGTTATTCATCTCACAATATGTCTGCCCTCCCAGACTTTGCTTACAATATTCCTTATACCTGAAATGTCCTCACCCCATCTTTAATTCTCATTCTGTCCTTCATAACCCAGTTCAAATGTTACTTCCTCAATGAGACTTTTCCAGCCTCTACAGCCCCAGAAGTGATTGATTCCTCCCTCATGTGATCTCATAGCACTTTAAACACTTCTTAGATACATTTTCTAATTCATATTAAATTTATCAGTTGATAAATATTTATTTATTGAGTTCCATTCACTTTTACTGGGAGCTAGGAATACAAAGAAAAAAATTGAATACAATTCAATCAGGATTTATTTTAAATTCACTTATTTAGATGTCCTATCTCTCTGTACTGAATTGATTACTTTTTGAGGGTAGGATTGGGGTTTTATTTAACTTTATTTCTTAAGACCTAGATCCAATAGTGCCTGATAAATATTTGTTTCAGCTTTTCTGTTCTCTTTGTCCTCATATGATAAATGACTAAGTTGTTCTAGAAGGTCTTTAAGGTCTTTAATTTGATAATCTATATAATCAATCAACAAACATTAATTGAGTACCTACTATGTGCAGGCACTATAATAGGCCAAAATGGGGGAAATGACCCAAAAAATGAAGTAATCTTTGCTCTAAAGGAGTTTATAATCTATAGAGGATATAACATGTGCATTTGTATGTATGTGTGCATATGCGTGTACATGCAGAAAACATAAAATAGCCATAAAGTATTGAAATTCATATTAGGGAGGAAGGATACTAGCCCAGAGGAAGTCAAAAAGGACTCAGTATAGGTGATTGAACCACCTAATACAAAAGGGAGGATTTCTATGAAGTATTGATGAGGAGAGAGTGCTTTTCAGAGAAGGGAGTGTCAAATGGAAGGTACAAAGACAGAAATAGAGTGAGGAACAGAGAGCGTGCTGGTTTTTGGCCTAGACCAAAGAGTGTGAGAAGGGGAATAATGTATAAAGGTGGAAAGACAGGTTGAAACCAAGTTTTGAAGGACCTTTAAAGCCAAAGTGAGTTTATATTTTATCCTAGAGGAAATAGAAGTGTATTGAGGATGGGAGTGAGCTGGTCACTCACTTTCCTTCATTTAAGGTAAAGCACTTTGGCAGACAGGATGTGGAGAGGATGGTTTAAACTGGGCAAAGACTGGAGGTCATTGCAATAATCTCCTGTGTTTATTTCTCATGTATCTCTAAACAGATCGGTGTTTGCTACCTTCCTTGATTTTCTCTATAATTTAATATTAATTTCCCATACATTAGCACATTCATTAAAAGATAACAATCCTGGATCTGACTCCCCCAAAGCTCAAGGTTCTTTGTGCATCCCCCACCCACACCAGCGATCGATAAGATCTGAGATCTAGAGCTAGAAAGGTCCTAAGAGTTCATGTAGTCCAGACATCTCATTTTACAAATGAGATTCTTGAGGTTCAAAGAAATGTATTTAGTGACTTTCCCAGCATCACACACACACACACACACACACACACACACACACACACACACACACACACACACACAGAGTAGCAGATTCTAGATTCAGACACATCTCTCTGTTACAGCGTGAAGTCAAGGCACCCTGTGCCTTCCCTTGCCTGCCTTTACTCCACCCCCTCCCCACATAATCTCCAATTCTTGCAGATCTGACATATCCTTAAGCAGCCCTCCATTCAGAAAGGCCATCAGCTCAGGAGGTCTGGGTATCCCCCATAGGGCTACAGTGAGTACAAATTTGGGCATAAAACAATGACTGACCCAACCCAATCATCACACTTAAACTAAAGAAAGAAGAGGAAGAGGGAACTAGAAAGGGATGGTACCCCAAAGTGTCATGAGACAGAGAGATGAGACTTTTGGAGTTTTAAGATAGAATGGAGACTGGGAAAAATCTCACTATTGTGAGATCTCTGGAATGTGTTCATACTGCTACCCTCTCTAAACCTCAGTCTCATCTCCTAAATGAAGTTCTTGGTCTAGATCACAGGTGTTAAAAACATATGTGAACTCCTGAGGGCTGCCTTGCCCAAATTAAAATGTAATTGGGAAATATTTAGCAAAATAAATTAAATGCTATAGAACATAAATAATGTTAATATATGGTTTTCAGTCAATATGCAATCAGTTACGCAATTTAGGGACCTCAATTTCTATCTGAATTTGGTACCACTGATCTCAATTTTCTCCAAATTTTCTTTCAGCTCTAAAACCTAGGAGCCCATGAACCTGAAGTGTGAGTAAATGCCCTCAGAGGAGGGCTATGATCTGAGAGCTAGGGAAAGGTGAGAAAGTTATGGGTACAGTGGAAACCTAAAATGTCCTCAGAGTAGGAAATTAAGTCTTCACCTTAGCCCCCACTAGCCTTTTTCCTATGTTACTGCTCTTAACATTGTACCCCCCCCCCTACTTTTTTTTCTTTTTTTATCCAATAGGGTCCCTTCCTTGAGACTCAGGTCCCAAAGACCAAAGATTGAAGCAAGTGGTGATGTAAAGGAATTAGAGGTAGACAGGAAGCTTTCTCTAGGTTTCTCTGAGCTAGGCAGGCCTGTTGATCACATGACCTTGGTCTTGACAGGCATAGGGTGAGAAGCAGCCAGCCATATCATAAAGGCTTTTCTATAACTTCTCTGAGCCGTAGAATGAATGTCAAATCTGGAAGATGCTCCATCCATCTCTCGACTTTGGCCATTCTCTGACTGTCCTCCAGTCCCTCCTCCCTGACTACTGACCTCTCTGGCTTCCTTTAAGTCCCATCTAAAAATCCCACCATTACAGGAAGCCTTCCCTAATCCCTCTTAATTCCAGTGACTTCACCTTTTTAATTATTTCCTATTTATTCTGTATATAGCTTGCTTTGGATACATGTTTGCATGTTGTCTCTCTCATTAGAATATAAGCTACTTGAGGTTTTTTATCTCTTTTTATATTCCCCAGTACTTAGAATAATGTCAAGTACATAATAGGCATTTAAAATGATTATTGATTGATTGGAAGAAAATTTAAGACAATATCAATGCTGACATCTTCTCCGCCTTCCCACTCATTCCACAGTTGTGGAGAATATGTCCAGGACAGAGAAAGAGGCTTGCTTGAGGACATTCAGGTATCGAGCAATAGGTCTGGAATTTGAATCTAGATCTTCTAAACCAGTACTTTTACAGCTCCATCCAATCCCACAAAGCTCTGCTTTCCTAAGCCACAGGCTGACTGGAGGCCCCTCTGATCCTGTTTCTATCTCATTCTTATAGAATCATTGCAATTCAGGGAGGGAAGAGTCCTGAGAAATCACCTTCTACAACCTACTTTTCTGCAGAGGAGGAAACCAAGGCCCAGAAAGGAGAGGCCACTTGTTGTATGGTTCCGACTGTGATACTTTGGGGCTTAAAACCCTTCAGTGACTCTCTAATGGCAAAACATTAATACAAACGTCTTACCCATTCAAAGCCTCCCTCTCCAGACCTATCCCATATGTCTATCTGATGTACTTTACATGATATACAATGAGGATCATAATGCTAGAGCTAGAAGAGGCCTCCAGGGCTACACCCTCCAGAGCTTTCATTTTACAGATGAGGAGACTGTCACATGGGTAGTGAGTCAATGGTAGGAAGTGAATCAATCCCTCTGACTCCAAATGTTTCCACTCTACTAGGCTGCAACGGAATATTACATTTCTAGGTCTGGTCCTTGTCCCCTCCTACCTCCATATATTTGCCCCACTTTGCCCCCATGTTTGGAATGCCTTTCCTCCTCATGCCAGGCTTCTGGGGTCCTTCAAGCCCTAGCTCAGGGCCTCTTCTGCTGGGAAGCCCTCCCTGATCCCCCCAGCTGGATGTAATGTCTCCATTCTCAATTTCCCTTAGCACTCATTTGCTGAGATTTCTCCTGGCACCTCAGGCCTCCTCTCATACTTAATCTGCATTGGTCCTGTCTCCCCAGCAGATTGTCAGCTGTGCTCTTTGCCTTCATCCCCAGGGCCAGATGTACAAAGCACTAAAGCCCCCAGTAGACTCTTGGGAAATATCTGTAGAATTGTAGGACTGCATTTCCCAAGGTTCCATAGCTGGCGAGTATCAAAGTCAGAGCTGGAACCCCAAGTCCCCTGACTTCTGATCTAGTTCTCTTTCCATTACATCACAAAGCCTCTCTGTTTACCTTCAGTGTGACCTGGCAAATAAAAACTTCGAACAAAGATATTCTTGTCCGGTGTGCCCAGGCTAAGGGGCAGGACAGAAGCTTAAGGAACCACTGAGTCTAGGGTGCCCTAGCTGAACATATCTCTGTTCACAAAATCAATGCAAAATGCTTCCTTCATTATAATTTCCTCCCCCTCCACTCCTGCTAAATATTATATATTCAGTTTTTTTTTAATACTGTTCTTTTTGTCTTGGTCCTTCCCTCCCCCCCCCCCCCACCATCTGTTGACACAATCTAGTGTGTGTCTGGGTAAGGTCCAGCTGGAACACGCAGAAGGTGCACAGCCTTCAGGTCCCTTGAAATAGCTGATTCAGGGAGGAGATACTCACTCAAAAGGCCTGCCTCTGCCCAGCTGAAGGAAAAAAAAAAACCTATCATTCCAATCAGAGATAGTGCCAAATGTTATCAATACACAGACATCCCTAGGTCCTCTCTATCCTTCTCACTCCCCTCCCCCTTCCCATCCCAGCTCTGGACTTGTATGGTGTAATCAGGGAAACAATGGGAGAAGCAGAATCCCAATCACAAAGACAGCAGCTGCACTACAGGCCAGCAAGGCTTTGCAGGAGGGGCCCTCAGTGGTCATGTGTAACCCCATCCTAGCTCCCAGCTCTTAGTAATTTATTTATAGATGCAATATCTCTTTTTGTGGCCTATTTAAGAATGCCTTTTCATAAATGCATGGAAATGGAAATTATTCCATACCCTACCAAAGATTAATGTATCTACTCTTTACAGATGTCTGCCATCCCCCACACCCCACCCAAAAAGAAAAGGTAAAGTTTGCTCATTGTGAAAGCAGTTGTGTGTGTGTGAAATCTTTGTTTCTGTGCTTTTGCCTTTTTTGGTATCCACGGGTATTAACACAATGCTAAACACATAGTAAATAATTAATAAATGTGTTTTGACTGATTGACAGATAACAGTTAACTAGCACTTTGTAGCTAAGAATGTCAGAATATGGCATACTAGTAATAGTGGTTGTAGTGATACTTACACAGTAATGGCAACTGGAACAAAAACAACAATACATTGATATAGTGCTTTGTGGTTTGCAAAACAGTTTACAAATCACAATCAGGAACACTAGACTTGGGAGTCAAGAGGAGTCAAGTTCGAATTCTAGTTCAAATACCAGCTGTGTGAAATCTCTTTACCTCACCCAAGCCTCAGTTTCCCTATTCATTAAATGGCAGTCATGATACCTCTACCAACTAACTCACAGGGTGGTCATAAGGGAAAGGCCTTGGTCAATCTTTAAACTCTGGGTAAATGGGAACTGTTGTCTTTTATCCTTTCTCTGGGGCCATTTTGGGGAACAAAAATGAGAATAAGGAGAATTCAAATCAATGAGTTGCAAAAAGAATTATTTTAGCCTCTTCTGTTCAGATATCTCCACCACTTCCTCTTTCATTCCATGTACCATCAGCACACAGCATCTGTGTAAAGCAGACAGCTTCCTACTAACGAGGTGATAGGTCACATTTCCCAGCCAAATATGATTTGAAGGATTTCTTCCAGATCCTATTGATTTGCTGGAAGCATCGGGTTGGTGTCTGTGGTTGCCAAGCCAAGGGCCCCAGAAAGAACCAGATCAGATGGAGCTCTAAGACAATAAGAAGTTCCTGGCTCTTTGCTGTTTCTTTAGGGGAATTCTAAAGCCTTGTGACTATATTGTCCCTCTATATCCTGGTTCTTCCTTTGGTAAATATTTTCTGTGGTCAGTCAGTTAGCAACCATTTATCAAGTGCTAGATATTATGTACCACACAGTGTTCTAAATACTGGGGACACAAGGAAAGGGGGGAACAGTTCCTGCTCTCAAGGAGCAAACATTTTAATGGTGGAGACAATGTGTAAATAACTAGGAACATCATCTATGTCTATGTTATCTAATCTAACCTCATTCCTTTACTGATGAATAAAAAGATCCAGAGAAGGGACTTTTCCAAAATCACAGGATTATGTGATTGTCAATATAGAGCTAAAAGGAACTTTAGAAGCCCTCTGCTACGGTTATTATAAACGAGGAAACTGAGACCCAAGGAAGTTAAATGACTTGGCCAAGAACACACAGGTAGGAAGTGGCAAAGACAGAATTAGAACCCAGGTCCTCAGGTGGCAGAACCAGTATTCTGACTGAGATTTCCTGTCTTCAGACCTAGTACTTTTCCCACTACATCATACTTATTTTTTACCATCTAGAGACAATGTGGTATTAGTCTTTGCTATCCATGCCAATCATTTTACCCCTCTCTGCCTCAGTTTCCCTCATAAGCAAAATGACAGGGCTGAACCATGACCTAAAAGGTCTCTTCTTAACTCTTTTTGTTTGTTTGTTTTTGCTTTTGGAGGGCAATTGGGGTTAAGTAACTTGCTAGGTTTTTGTGTGTCTGAGGCCGGATCTGAACTCAGGTCCTTCTGACTCCAGGGCAGACGCTCTACTCACTGCGCCACCTAGCTGCCCTAAAAGGTCTCTTCTTGCTATAAATCTATGATCTTTTCCCTTTATTTGACAAATGAGGAAACTGAGTTCCCCAAAAAAGGAAAGTGCTTCATGTCCAATCTAGGATTGAAACCTAGATTCTCCAAACTTCCTATTCTTTCAACTCTACCAAACTGCAAACCCTTCTCACTTTTAAACTCCATGAGGGAAAGAACTGATCTTAGCTAACCTTTGTACTTATCCCAGGTCCCAACACAGTCCTCTGCACTCAGCAAGCCTTAATAATGCTTTTTAAATGCAGAATGAATCATCTTAAGTGTAGCTAACCAATTATATTAGTGCAAATCTAGCACTTTATCAGTTACAAAGTACTGTTCTCACAATAGCCTTAAGTAGTAGGTAGTGCCAATATAATTAACCCCATTTTACAAATGAGTAAACTGAGCTCAGAGAGATTAAGTGATTTTCCCAAGTGAGCCTAGACCTTGGGTCTTCTGATTCTAGGTCCAACACTCTTCCCATAGGGCACAGCCCCCCTCGTGACCTTCAGGAACCTTTCTTTTGCTGATGAAGCATACGTTTTTCTTTATCCCCTTTTCTCAAATTTCAAATTTTTATTTTTCCCTTTTGTTTTGAGCATACTTTCTTCATAATTCAAAAAACATTGTAGGGATTTTGATCCAGATATAACCTACTAAAGGGTTGCCATTCTAAAAGGAAAGTAATAAGCTTTTTAAAAAGCATGTTTGGGGGCATTTGTAAGCAACCTGAAAATGTGAGTTGGGATGGATGTGGTTACCTAGAACTGTCACCCTGGAAAAATAATAAACAAATATTACCTTTTGTGTTGACTCTTCTCTCAAACTAATCTGCTTGGATTTTAGGGCTAAAATGATGATAATGAAAAACAGTTTCTTCTCTCATTCTCCTTAAATAAGTTCACAACAGCCTCTGACTAGCATGGGTTTTGAGCTGAAAAGGTACTGTGGAGGTCACTGGGTTATATCTCCTTTTTTGATAGATGGCAAACTGAGGCCTAGTGAGAGGAAGTAATTTGTTCAAGGTTATACATTTAATAGACATCAGAGCCCACATCAGAAGCCAGGTCCTCTTACTCCAGACCCAGCATCCTTTTCATTACATTGTCCATTTGTGGGATATATTTTTACTGAACAGCTGCATTCCAAAACAGAGCATAGCATTAAGCAAGAGACAGCAGAAGCATTGAACACAGAGTGCTTTCGACTTTAGGCTTAAAAGATAATACTGAGGGAAAATGTAGCTTCTTTTCTGGGTGAATTCCACCTATCCCAGGTCTCCCCCCATCTCTTTTGCAATCCATAGGAAAAGTCACATGACCATAACAGGCAGCTGGCCCCCTGCCCTATTATCTGAGCCTGCCTCTAGTCTGGTTCATTACAGCCAATGATTACTCAACACAGCATAACACTGTCACCTGCCTCGGCCTGACAGGATCATACCATCTGTGCCACATGGTCAGGGTACAAGGGGGTGTAAGAGGTCACAGAGAGGGGGCAAATGGGCCTGAATGGGAGGTAAATGTATGTTTACAGGCCTGACAGATGACTGGGTCATTAAGGAGGTTAGGTATATACTCAAAGCTGAAACCACTCTCTTGGGAAAACAAATCCAAGAGGAAATGAAAATCTATAGCAAAACTAGTCAGAGCTCCAATTCTGGGTCTGGATATAATAGCATTGTAACCTCAACACTTGTCAAGCCCTGTCTCCATCATTTACTAGCTATGTGACCTGGGAGAAATCATTTAATATCTATGAGCCTTCATTTCCTACTATAAAATTATGGGTTTAGTTAGACCATATTCCCTTTATGATCACTTTTTCACTCTGGTATCCTCTGATCCTGTGATGTGCAAAGGTTCATTATAGACCACATTTATGTGACACTTTGATGTCTACAAAATACTTTCCTCACACCATCCCTATGAACAATGTAGATAAGTAGTGAAAAGTATTATCACCCCCATTTTACAGATGGGAAAAGTGAGGCTCAGATGGAAGTGTCATATCTAAGAAATATTAGAACTGGGACTCAAACTCAGTTCTTCTGATCCTACTTCTGCTCAACTAGAACAGAGGGATGCAATACATATGCCATAGTAACAATAAACATTACTAGAGAATAATATCCCATTGCCAAAGTGATCAGAAAGGGATGTCCAAAGTGTTTTCAATTTTAATGATTGTTGTGTGATTTTTGCCCCCTTTTCAATCACTTGGCATGGGTATTTTTAGAAACAAATGGAAACCACACAGAACTTGGGGTCTCTTATTTTGGGAAGTCTCCATGGACAAATATCAGTTACGGAGATAAACCTGATGCTGAGGACAGTCCTTCTCTGTCTTCTCTCCCAACTTGAACTAAAAAAAAAAAATAAGAGAGCTGTGAAAGATGAACCAGGAAAGGTGGAGAAAGTCCAAATTGTGCCAGGAGTTAGCATAGAAAGAGCTTGAGTATGTGATAAATTCATCAATACCTCAACGGCTGGCAGGTTAAATAAAGCACTCTCCAAGAGTTAATAGTCAATGGATCTGTGATCTCGTTGATGTGGCTTCCTCCCTCCTCTGGATGGGGTGGCAACCAATGCAAGGCTGCTCTGTTTAAAATGTTGGCAAGGAGAAAGCTCTCAGCTTCCCCTGTCCCCACCCCCCAACTAGAATCAGTTTTTGCAAAGCTAGACTCCAATCACCAATTTCTCTCTACAAAGTTTTGAGGGTCTATCAAGTCTATGTGTTTAACCCTGCCATTGAATAGAGTTATTCTCAGGGCAACAGTTACGTTCACAGGATGATAGGTTTTGAGACCTGAAGTAGATCATAGAGGTCATGGGATCAGATCTTTCTTCCTCCCATACCACTCCCACCATTTGTGAAGATGAAAAAACTGCGGCACAAAACCTCAGAGTCTTGCCCAGTCACCCACTGAGTAAGTGTATGAATCAGGCTTTGAATGAACATCTCCCTGACTCCCAATCTAGTGCACCATCTCCTCCACCATACTGTCTCTCAAAGCAAAGCTCCTGCTGGAGTTCAAATGCAGACTCCTCTGTCTAAACCACAGAGTCAACTGAATGCAAGTATGCCTCAATTTCCTCTTTTATTTCAGCTACCTCTTTTTTTTTCTCATCTGTCAGATAACACTAATCATGACTACACTACCTATCCCATAGGATTGTTTTGTGGAAAGCTCTTTATAGACACAATAGGAATGAGGTGCCATTAATATTATTGTCATTATTTGTATGAAAATTTAGAAGGCTGAAGTTCAAGTCTGGTTGTGTGACTGAGAAGTTTCTTAATTTACATAGAAAATAAGAAAGAAAAAGAAAGAAAGAAGGAAAGAAAGAAAGAAAGAAAGAAAGAAAGAAAGAAAGAAAGAAAGAAAGAAAGAGAAAGAAAGAAAGAAAGGAAGGAAGGAAGGAAAGAAGGAAGGAAGGAAGAAAGAGAGAAAGAAAGAAGGAAGGAAGGAAGGAAGGAAGGAAGGGAGGGAGGGAGGGAGGGAGAAAGGAAGGAAGGAAGGTGGGAGGGAGGAAGGAAGGAAGGAAGGAAGGAAGGAAGGAAGGAAGGAAAAAAGGAAGGAAGGAAGGAAGGAAGGGAGGGAGGGAGGGAGAAAGGAAGGAAGGAAGGTGGGAGGGAGGAAGGAAGGAAGGAAGGAAGGAAGGTAGGAAGGAAGGAAGGAAGGAAGGAAGGAAGGAAGGAAGGAAGGAAGTGAAACATTTAAAACGTATATGAGAAAACAACGGTTCAGAAGGGGATATGAAAAAGTAGGCAGTTTTGTTACTATCATGTCAAATGTAATCAACACAAAAAATTTCACATAAAAGTTCACTGTTTCATACAATTCTATTCTTCACTGAATGTTGAAGTGGTTGTGTTTGTTTAGTTCATAAGACAAAACATTAAGATAGAGAATTAAAGAGCACTGGTTTTAGAACCAGGTGATGTAAGTTTGATCTGTGGCTCAGACTTTTTTTGGCTGTGTGACCTGGGACAAGTGGTTTACCCTCTCTGACTGACCCCTTCACCATCTGCTTCAGAGGGTAGTTGTGAGAGGAGAGCTATGTTAAATCTAAAGGTGTGATGTTGGAGAGTTGTTACAATCCCACTATGAGCCTCAGAGTGACAGGAGAGGATTGTCTGGCTCTTGCTGATTCATACCTTACATCTCCTTCAGTATCTAACCCAGTGCTTTGCACATAGACACATTTAATAAATGTCTGTTGAACTGAAGTGGATGCTTGATAATAGTTGATGAGACTCTCTATCCCTAGTGATCATCTTCCTTGCCATTGGATAATGCCGATAAAATGCCTTCCCAAAGTTCTTGCAATACCAGCTTCATGGGGATCATCCCAGAACAAAATTCCAGGGCAAGGTGGATTCCAACTCAAGGGCCATCCTTCTTTTCTCTTTCCTCTGCCACTGTTAGAGTTCAGACCCTATCACCTCATTTTTGTCTTTTTTTTCCAAAACACTCTTTATCAAACTCTTTGTGACCCTATTTTGGATTGTCTTTGCAAAGATACTGGGGTGGTTTGCCATTTCCTTCTCCAGTTCATTTTGCAGATGAATGTAGTGTCAATGTGGGATATTCACAGTACTGACAGTGACTATGAATATACTGGCATAGTTTTGAATCACAAAATATAATAGAGGCTCCATATAGAAGACAGAAGCAAAACATTTGTTCTGACACCAGAAAGTCAAATCCCAACAACCAGAAAGTCAAATCCATCATAGCAACAAAGAAGTTAATATAGCTTATCACCCCAGGAAGCAACATCATACAACATCATGTCTCCTTATCTGTGTCCTCTCTCCTCTCTCCTCCCTCCTTTCTGACTGCTCTGGCTCCCAGCTTTCTCTGGGCTCTGTTCCACCTGTTCAGCAAGCTCCTCCCACCACAGGCTCCATGTGATTACATTCAGCCGATTAAGGAATATGGAAGTTCTTCAAATTCCCTTAGGCCTATTAAGGGGCAAGGAAGAACCTCAAACTCCCATTACCATTACAATGAGGAAACTGAGGTAAACAGGGTTAAATGACTTGCCCAGGGTCACACAGCTAGTAAGTATCTGAAGCCACATTTGAACTCAGAACTTCCTGACTCCAGACCTGGTACTTTATCCATTGTACCCCCTGGCTGTCCTCATCACTTCACATCTGAACTATTGTTATAGGCTCTTACCTCTAGTGTCTTCCTCCTTCCATTTCCTTCTCTAAGTGGCTGCTAGGAAAAAAAATCTTTCTTAGAGACCATTTTCATTACCTCAACTCAGAGATCAGAGATCTAGAACTAGAAAAGGACCCCAGAATTTTGTAATTTTGTAGATGAGAAAACTGACATGCAGAGAAGGCTTGGGGACTTGTCCAAGGTTATACAGCCAGCATGTAGTGGAGGTAGGATTTGACCTGGTCCTTCAAGTCCAGTACACCATGGTGACTCAAAATCTTCAGTCTTTGGGATCTTCAGAGGTTCCTTGCTATCCATAAGATAAGGTCCAATTCCTGAGTCTGTTGGAAGACATTACACAATCTGTCCCTGAGCAACAAATCCAGCCTTGTTTTCCATCATGTTTGCTCAATTGCAGGTAAATGGACCTATTCTTCATCTCACAAACATGCCTAGTGCTTTTGTTCTTCTGTATCTGAGGCATTTCACACCACCCAGAAAGCTCATCTCTCATCTTTCTGTCTACCGAAACAATACCTGCTAATTAATTAAAGCATGCTTCTGGGTTGGCAAATCACTTGACATATATCTCTCTTCCTTTGGGCCTTATAGTATCCCTGTGAAGAAAGAATTTCAGGTATTGTTATCCCCACTCTAATTATAAGTCTCTGAGAGTTTTGAGTGACTTGTCCAAAGTCCTATGGCTAGCACATATCAGAGGTGAGATTTGAACCCAAATCTCTTATTAATTTCTCCATTGTACCATGCTGCCTGACAAGTAGGTCAATTTTCATGCTGAATTCTATGCAAATCCTTCTCTGACCTCTCTCTCTCTCTCTCTCTCTCTCTCTCTCTCTCTCTCTCTCTCTCTTTCTTTCTCTCTCTCTTTCTCTCTCTCTCTCTTTCTCTTTCTGTCTCTGTCTCTGTCTCTGAGGCCTCTGAAAGCCTATACCACTTAATCCTTATGCCACTCATTGGGCCTAGCCTGCTTTGCATTCTTGATTATCTCTCCATTTATTGATAAATGGTTGTAGTATCGTGTGTGTTTGTTTACTGTCTCCCCATCTAGAACCATAACCAGAGCTCCTTGAGACCAGGGCCCCTGGATTATACATCTCCAGATTACCCACCGGGCCTGGTATAGTACTATGTTTTTCATGTAGAAAGTTCTCAATAAATTAAGTTCTGAAAGATTGCTTCTTATCATTCATCATTTTCTATCTTTTCATAGGATATTGTCTTCCTCCTTTTATCTGATTGACATAACTCAGGATTTAGAACCGGAAGTCCAAATCAAGCCCAAATCCATTAATACTGGAGGGGATGCCTTTCAACTATAATGAATTTGGGAAAATCTTTATCTGCAGAGGAAAACCTACTGTACACTAGAGATTTCATACTAGAAAGTAACTTGGTGGCTAAGTAACACCATTGCATAGAGCCCTGGGTGTGGAGTCAGGAAGACCTTAGTTCAAAACTTGCCTCAAATTAGCTATGTGATCCTGGGCATGTCATGTCACTCCTATGGTCTCAGTTTCCCCATCCACAAAATGTGGCTAATGAGAGCACCTACCTCCCAGGGATGTTCTGAGGATAAAATGAGACAATATTTGTAAAGTACTTTGTAAACTTTAAAGTGCTATTATAAACACTATCTGTCAGTATTGCCTATGTGGAAAAGCCTTCAGCCAGGTGTGCTCTCAGATTATTGCTAGGAATGATGGGTGGAAACTCCAAAGCTACACATTTAAGCTTGATATAAAGAAACACTTCCTAATAATTAAAGCTAGTCAAAAGTGCCTTTTGAGGTAGTAGGTCCCCTGTCAAAGGAGTTCTTCAAGCAGAGGCCATTGATCAGGAATGTGGAAGAGAGAATGTTTACTCAGGGACAGGTTGGACTAGAGGGCCACCACTGAAGGCCCTTCCAATTCAGATTCTTTGAGGAAATTGAGGAGCAGAGAGGTTATGACTTTCCCAAGACAGTGACAGCAGGATCAGAATTCAAATTCAAATCCTCTGATTCCATTCAGATCCAGTGGTCTTCCTACTTCTCTGTGATTTCTGAAGTGTTCTAACATGATTTTTTCCTCTGGTTTCATAGTTTCATAATGTTCCATTTCATTTATAAGCGTCATCCCTTTTCTGATCTTATTAGATGAATGCTGAAAAAATAGACAAGAGAATAGCAGTATTTAAAAAGGGACAGAGGGAAGGAGAAAGGAGAGAGACAAAGAGAAGAGAGCAGAATTTTTTAAAGAAGAAAACATTAAAAACACTGTGAAATGTTTAGTGAACACCAAGAACCCTAAGATGTTTTACAATTTAATATTGTTCCATTAACATTTTGTAAAATGCCAGAGACAAGTTTGCAGAGCAAAGAGTACATGAGGTGAACCAATTAGTTTGAAATAGCTTAGATGCTCAGAAATGAAAGGAATTTCCAAGCAGTGAGCAATCACTGAATGCATTCATCTCAAAGAATTCATTTGGAATCCTTAAAAAAAAAAAAAGATCACTGGGTTCCACTGTTTTAGCCTAAACATTAAATTTAGAGAGTTTATTTCCCAGTGGACTATTCCTTAAAAGGAGGGTCTTAACAAGACAATAGAAAATGAAAGTAAAGTTGAGAAAATTTGTATAAATGAACGTATGAATGAATGAGCATTTATTAATGTTATGTGCCAGACAATTTGCTAGGCACTGGGGATACAAATACAAAAGTGAGATTTTCTGCCCTCCAGGAGTTTATAGTCTAATTTAAAAAGACAACATTTATCAGAATGTGGCAGCCAGAGAAGAGAATTTTGGTCTGAAGTATCCTGCAGATTACATGTCTCTACTAGGTGATTGGCGCACCTTTTTCCATTATCAGTGCTAGTATTATTAATTTTATTATTATTATGAGAAAAATAGGTGAAAGGAACAGGAGACAGGGCAGGTGCCAGGAGGCCTGGGTAGGCCCTGGTTTCCTAGTAGGTAGCTGGATGGCATGTACACCCTAGTTTGGGACTGGCTAGATATAATTCGTCAGGTGAGTTTGGACCTACTCACTCATCAAACTCAACACTGGGCAGAGTTCCCAAACTGAGTGTGTGTAATGGTAATGGGAATCTGCTATATTTTGCAATTGAGAACTATGCTGGCATATTCAGGGTCACCGTCAGTGCTGTGAATATTACGTTGGCCTTACAGTGTGTTAACTGTACAATAGGTCAGACCAGAATGGTCTCTGGAGCTCTGGGGATGAGTGAGTTGTTGTTACCAGTAGGAAGAAGATAGGGAATAGCTGAGAAAATGTCAAGATGCCATTAACTCCAAATTCTATTAAACCCACATGTAACAGGGGCCCACACAGATCCCTCTTCTGGAACATGTAGTACCCAACACCCCTTTCCTCTGAGTAGAATGAAGAAGAGGCAAAACCCCAAACAGGAAAGCAATGATTATCTGTGGGAGGAAACATACCTCAGCAGGAAAGCCTCAGACAAGAATTTCAGGAGCTATGAGTTCTGAGGCCGGTTGGTCAAGACAGAAGTGTGTTGCATGACCTCAGGCTAATCCAGGTGCCTTGGTTTCCTTCTTCCTGAAAGGAGGGCAACCACCTGCACATAGCCATCCCACATGGCAGACCAGTACTGACAGCACAGACCTCAGCAATGAAGTCCTGAAGGTCTTGACTTGTCCATAAAAAATTATCTCATCTCCCTCTATACTTCCCAAATATTTCTTACCATCAGAGTTGAGTCTTGCTAAGAGGCAGAGCTAAAAATTAAATCCAGACCCTCTGACTCTAAGTCTAGTGATTTTTTCCATCACAGCCAGGAATGTGCTAAAGCCAACTAGTACCAGCTCAGACCCAATTGTTAAATCTTCAGTACGAGCATTTATTTATACTTCAGAATTTTGCAAATACTTTAGATCAGGACTTGGTTTATTGTTTTGTTGATTATCCAACTTAAGAAAGTGATAGAGAAAATTTTACCAATGTAGATTTAAGCTTAAAAGTGCACCAGCACAGGGCGGCTAGGTGGCAGAGTGAATAGAGCACCTGAGTTCAAATCTGGCCTCAGACACAACACAAAAACCAGCCGTGCGACCTTGGGCAAGTTACTTAACCCCAATTGCCCTCCAAAAAGCAAAAAAAAAAAAAAAGTGCACCAACCCCTCCACTCCCAACCATTTTGTTAAACATTTAACAGCATACCCTGAATGTACCACATTGTAAACTTCCCCCTTCATGCACTCTTTCCATTAGACTTCAAGTTACTACCTCTAGTCTGGACTATTATAAAACCCCCCTCCCTGCTTCCTGTATCTCCCTTTGATGATCCACCCAATCATCCAAAGGCATAGGTCTAACCATCCTGTCTGAGGTTGACATCAGACAATCAAGCATTCAGTAAGGCCTACTATGTGCCAGGTACTGGTCTGCATGCTTGGCAGAAAAATATAAATAATGAAACAATCCTTACTCTCAAGTTATATTCTAACAGCGGAAACAACAAGGACATATGTAAGCATATACAGGATAAACAGAAAGAAAATGAATACAAATAAATGCAAAGTAGTGAGTGAGTGAGGGAATATAGCAGTTGAGGAAGGAGAAAGGAAACAAGCATTTATTAAACATCTACTGTGTACCAGGAACTGAGCTAAGTACTTTACCAATGTGATCTCATTTGATCTTCACAAACCCCACCCTCACCCCCAGGAGTTAAGTGCTATAATTACCCCCTTTTTACTGTTGAAGAACAGAGGGGAAGTGACCTCCCGGGGTCACATAGCTAGAAAGTATCTGAGGCTGAATTTGAACTCAAGTCTTCAGGACTCCAAGCCCAGTGCTCTATCCACTGTACCACCTACCTCTCTCGGGAGTAGAGGCAATGGTGTAGGGTACAAGAAAGCTGAAAAGCGACACACAAATTTCAAACAATGTGAAAGGGAGCTCCGAACAACTTCTGGAGCCACAGCACCCACAGAACGGCACAGAGAAGCTAACCTCCTGCTGAGGACAGCCCAGCAGCCCTGCAGGGAGCGGCCAGCGCAGCGCTCTGAGAGCAGGCAGCACAGCCCACTGGGAACCGACAGCGCAGCCCTCAGAGCCTGGCCCAGGTCCGCGGTTTTAGCCCCAGGGCGGCCGGGCCTTCAGCCTGCTGGTGGAACCCCAGAATACCAGCAATTGTGGCGATTCCAGAATTATCAACACAGATATGCCTAGGACAAAGTGAGAGGTTAGTGCCTTATGGACTTTGGGACCAGTATTTGGGGAACACGTGGCTTCCTCCCCTGGGGGCAAAAAGCTGCTGAAGAAACAGCTGCACAGAAGCCATTTTGCAGAGTAAGTAGTGGCTCTAGCTCCTGGTCTGCGAACTGTAGGAAGATCCAGCAATCAGTCTGGGGGTTAATCGTTCTTGCTTTAAACTGCCTGGATCTGGATTGTGGTCTGGGGTGGAAGTTTGGGGTGGGTATCCAACTTGCCAGAGTGGGTGGAGGCTTTACAGAGGCCACCCAACTGGCGGAAGTTGTGAAGACCCCACGTTTGGGCGGAAGCTCCCCTGTCTGGTGGCAGAGTCCTACTGTGGCAACAAGCCCAAAAATCAAGTAATTAAGTGGCAATATGCCTAGGCAAATGAAAGAAAATAAACAGAAAAGTTCAACATTGGATTCCTATTTTAGGGGCAAAGAGGCTCAAAGTATAGAGGAGGACTGTGAGGTCAGAACTCCTGCACCAAAAGCCCCAAATGAAAATACAAGCTGGCTACAGGCCATAGAGGACCTTAAGAAGCAGATAAGAGAAGTGGGGGGAAATTTGGGAAGAGAAATGAAAAAGATGCAAGAAAAGTATGAAATGACAGTCAACAGCCTGACTGAGGAAAATAACACCTTAAAAAATAGACTAACTCAAATGGCAAAAGAGGCTCAGAAAGGCAATGAGGAGAAAAATGCCTTAAAAAGTCGAATTTGCCAGATGGAAAAAGAATCTCAAAAGCTCACTGAGGAGATTCATTCCTTCAGAGTTAGGCTGGAGCAAATGGAAGCTAGTGACTTTATGAGAAATCAAGATGCTGTTAAGCAGATCCAAACAAACGAAAGATTAGAAGGCAATGTGAAATATCTCATGGGAAAAACCACTGACCTGGAAAATAGATCCAGGAGAGACAATTTAAAAATTATTGGACTACCTGAAAGCCGTGATCAA
Organism: Gymnobelideus leadbeateri; assembly: GCA_011680675.1. Classification (NCBI taxonomy): domain Eukaryota; kingdom Metazoa; phylum Chordata; class Mammalia; order Diprotodontia; family Petauridae; genus Gymnobelideus; species Gymnobelideus leadbeateri. The sequence goes on along the minus strand of WOXC01006658.1, from coordinate 358,263 downwards.
AGAAAGAACCTAGAAATCACCCTTCAAGAAATTCTCAAGGAAAACTGCCCTGATGTTTTAGATCCAGAGGGCAAAATAGAGGTTGAAAGAATCTACAGATCACCTCCTGAAAAAGATCCCAAAAAGAAAACTCCCAGAAATATTATAGCCAGGTTCCAGAATCCCCAGATTAAGGAGAAAATACTCCAAGCAGCCAGGAAGAAACAATTTCAATATTGTGGAAACACAATCAGAATAGCCCAGGACCTGGCAGCTTCTATATTGAGGGATAGAAGGGCATGGAATATGATATTCCAGAGGGCAAAAGAGCTGGGAATGAACCCAAGGGTCACCTACCCAGCAAAACTGAGTATCCTGTTTCAGGGGAAAATATGGTCATTCAGTGGAATAGAGGACTTTCAAGCATTCTTGATGAAAAAACCAGAGTTGAATAGAAAATTTGACATTCAGACACAAGAAGCAAGAGATGCTTGAGAAGGTAATCAAGGAAAAGAAATCAAAAGGAACTTATCAAAGTTGGACTATCTACAGTCCTACATGGAAAAACAATAACTGTGTTTGATGAAACCTTTCTCATTATGAAAATAATTGAAGAAGGGTACATGGCATATGTTCACAGGTATACATGGATAGAGGGCACAGGTTGAATTTGATGGGAAGGGATGATTATTTTTTTTTTTGGAGGGCAATTGGGGTTGGGTGACTTGCCCAGGTCCACGTGGCTGGGTTTTTGTTTGTGTGTTGGGTGTCGGGGGCCGGATCCGAGCTCGGGTCCTCCTGGCTCCAGGGCTGGCTCTCTGCTCGCTGTGCCACCTAGCCACCCCAAGGAAGGGATGATTCTTAAGGGGTGAAGTCAAGAGGTGAGAGAGGAAAGTGGCAAGAGGAGATGGAGAGAGACAGGGTAGGGTAAACTATCTCATGTAGAAGAGGCAAGGGGAAGTAGTTGCAGGGGAGGGGAAGAACAGGAAGGCAAAAAGGCAAAAGCATATTCTCATTGAAGTTGGCTCAAGGAGAGAATCACATACATACTAAATGGAATATCTTACCCTCACTCACTGTCCTGAGTAGGGGAAAGGGGGATGAGAGGGGGGATGATGGAGGGGAGGGCATTCTGGGGAGAGGGGAGGTTAGAAGTACCCACTATCAAAGAGGGACAGGATCAAAGTAGGGAATGGACCAGGTGGGAGGTGAGACAGGTGGGAGGGAAATATAAGCAGTCTTTTACAATATATCTACTATGGTAATGTTTTGCATAGATATACATGTACAACACATACTGAATTGCTTATCTTCTCAGAGGGAGTGGGTGACAAGGGAGGAATGGAGTGGATCTGAAAATCGAAGTTTTAAAATTAAATGCTTCATAAGATGTCCAGGCATTGGGGCTCAGAGATTCACCTTGCCCTAATGGCAAAGTCGAAGGGGGTATGGGAAAAGATATGGGAGAGAGCAGATTGGATGAGGGGATATCTAGTGGGACTGCTATTCTGGGGTGGTGGGTAGGGAAAAAAATGGGGGAAAAATGTAACTCATAATCTGGTGGAAATGAATGATGTAAACCAGAAGTTAATAAAGCATTTGTTTAATTAAAAAAAAAAGAAAGCTGAAAAGCAATGGACTTGGAGATATCAGGTCAAATCTCAGCCCTAACATTGACCATCTTCGGGGCTTTGGGCAAGTCATTTTCTCAGCTACCTTCTCTGTTACAATCACATTGCCTACTCCATAGGTGTATGTGGGGGGGGGGGGGAGGGATGGATATTTTGCAATCAATGGATTGTAGAATCATAAATCAATAGGGCATAAGCTGAGCATGAGTCAGAGTCAGAAGTCTCTGGTCCAGTTCCTCCTGTTAAATAGATGAGGAGAAGAATGAGGAAAGGAATGTGATTTACTGAGTTAGGTGAGGGTGTTGTTCAGTTGTTTCAGACATTTCTGACTTTTCATGACCCCATTTAGGGTTTTCTTGGCAAAGATACTGGAATGTTTTGCTATTTCCTTTTCACAGCTTGTTTTTACAGAGGAGGAAACTGAGGCAAACAAAGTTGAGTGACTTGCCCAGATCACCTAGCTGCCTGAGGTCAGGGTGAACTAAAGTAGAGATAAAAAGCCTTGAAAATTATTAGAAACTATCTATAATCATATAAAAATGCTCTAAATCACTATTGATTAGATAAATGCAAATCAAAAACAGCTCCAAGGTATCACATCACACCTCTCAGATTGGCTAACATGACAAAATAGGAAAATGATAAAAACTGGAGGAGATTTGGGAAAATTGGAAGACTAATGCATTATTGGTGGAGTTGTGAACTGATCCAACCATTCTGGAAAGCAATTTGAAATTATGCCCAAATGGCTATAAAACTCTGACCCAGCAATACCACTTCTAGGTCTGTATCCCAAAGAGACCCCACAAATGACAACAAGATCAACATGCACAAAAATACTTATAGCAGCTCTTTTTGTGGTGGCAAAGAATTAGAAATTGAGGGATAGCTAGGTGGCACAATGAATAGAGCATGAGCCCTAGAGCCGGGAGGACCTGAGTTCAAATGTGACCTCAGATACAAAACTTACTAGCTGTGTGTCTCTGGGCAAATCACCAAACCCAATTGCCTTGCAAAAAGGAAAAATTGGAAATTGAGGGGATGTCCATCAATTGGGGAATGGCTAAACAAGTTGTGGTATATAAATGTAATGGAATGCTATTATGCTATAAGAAATGACAAGCAGGTAGACTGCAGTAAAACCTTGGAAAGACTTATATGAACTGATGCTGAGCGAAGTGAACAGAAACAGGAGAACATTGTATACAATAACAACCACATTGTGTGATGACTGACTGATAAATTTAGTTCTTCTCAGCAATACAAGAATCAAAGGTAATTCCAAAAGACTCATGACAGAAAATGCTATCCACATCCAGAGAAAGAACTTTGGAGTCTGAATGCTGATGGAAACATATTATTTACTCTCCTTTTCTTTTGTTGTTTCTTCTTTCTCATGATTCCACCCATTAGTTCTAATTCTCCTTTACCTCATGACTAATGTGAAAATATATTTAATATGAATGCATAAGTAAAGCCTATACCAGATTATGCAACGTTTTAGGGAGGTAGGGGAGGAGAAGAAGGGGGAAACTCAAAATCTTATGGAAGTGAATGTTGAAAACTAAAAATAAGTAAAGAAAATTTTAAAAAGAAAAGAAAAATTATTAGATAAGGATTAATTCTTAAAATTAAACAAAACAAAATAATTCTCAATCATGAAATGTTAGAAACCCATTTTGTGTCATGTTGGAGAGATTTTTTTTCTTTTCCTCCATCTATGTAGTTTAGTTGGGGAGAAGAGGCCCAAAGAAAAACAGGATTCTGATGTTCATGACAGGCTTCATGAAACCTTTCTAGGGACACTTGCTACAGGCGCCACCATCAGAGGTAGGGCAAGGCTGCAGGATGAGGAGCTGAGCCCAGGAGTAATGAGGCAAAACTTGAAAGACTGGACAGGCCTCTCAAGTTAGCATAAGAAACAGGTCTGCAATCTGTAGAGAATCTGGACAGCTGGGATAATAATGACTTCTGTGTGACACTTTGAAGTTGATTTACCAAGAGCTATTATCACAAGATGTTGGGTAATAGCAGGATCCCCATTCTACAGGTGAGATGACTGAGGTCAGAGAAGTATTTAGACCCAGGGCTCACGACAACAAGGCCAGTATTGTTTCCTTCCCCCACTCAATTTTTAAAAATATAAAAAGAGTAACCATCAACTGAAACAAAAATTCTCAAAATAAGTCTCAAAACTCCATCAACAAAATTAAAATGAATAGAATTTAAATAATAATGTGTTTGAATAAACGAACTACAAATTAATTTCAATTTGTGGGGGTTTTTAAGTATATGTGAGTTTTCACAAGTTCATTAAAAATCCATAGTCTCTTCGAACTTCTTTTTATTAGGAGTATTTTCAACATTTTTCTTGTCATACTTATAGTCAATGTGTCTATTTTATGCTTATTATTGGTCTATTTTTTTATTCAACTTTATGTAAAGTTTTATACATTTCTTTGTATTCTTCACATTTCTTATTTCCTTTGCCACAATAATATTTTCCAACCTGTTTGTCCAATTCTCTCATTTTTCTCTTTTTAGGCTGTTTCAGATTTATAGTTATTGTATATGAAGCTAAGTCCAGAAGTCTTTTAGTCATACCATTTATTTTCTTTTAAAAAGAAACTTATTGGGGCGGCTAGGTGGCGAAGTGAGTAGAGCGCCGGCCCTGGAGTCAGAAGGACCTGGGTTCAGGTCCGGGCTCAGACACTCAACACACACAAACAAAAACCTAGCCGTGTGACCTTGGGCAAGTTACTTAACCCCAGTTGCCCTCCAAAAAGCAAAAAAAAAAAAAAAAAAAAAGAAACATTTTTTTCTTTAATATAGTTTTTACTCCCAAGGTACCCCCCCCCACACACACATTTATTATATTTAAAACACATATGTAAAATCAAGGAAATCAAATCATTCCACTAGTCATGCCTGCAAATGTATGCCTCATGCTGTACCCATAGTCTACTACCAGTAGCAGTAGTGACTGGCCCTTGGAACACAAAGACACTGGGCATCACCCAGGCAGGACCAGGTCAAGCATCTGGTCAGCAGATCAAAAACCAGCAAAAAGAAGAAGCTGGATTTTAGTCCGGGATACTTCTCAGTTCCCCCTTTTTGCTGGCTCCAATGGTAGCAGGTCCCAAGTCCAACATGGCCACCCCAAGCTTATTTGTAGGGGCACCCAGTTGAGCTGCAAAGGAAAAGGAAAGGGGAGTCATGCACTATGCATTTGCTCAGATGATGTGCCAGGCAGCAGAGCAGGCAAAATAGCCACAATTTCAAAAACTCACTGCCTAAACTCTCAATCAAAAACTTGCTGGATAGAGTTCCAAGATTAGGGATGTATAGCAATTTCTATAAAGACATAAAGTGCTTGAGGAAGGGTAGGAACTATTGTTGTTTTTAACATCCCCAGCAAATAGTACAATGCATTACATGTCAAAAGTGTAGAAAATAAAAAAAGAAACAAGATAAAGTAAAATAAAAGACATAATAAAATAAAATTGAAGATAAAACAAAATAAGACAGAGCAAAACAATATAAAACAAAATAAAATAAATGTTGGATAAAATCAAACACTGTTGGGGGATGTGGGCAGCTTTCACAAAATTTGCTTTCATCAGGATGGGTACCCCTATCACTGAAGCAGACAGTAACCCCAAATTATAACTAAGGCAGGGTGATGGAGGCTTTTCCCTAGGTGCCAAAATGATAGAGGTAGGTTTTCTCCCCCATTCTTCATGCCTCATGTCTACCAGCCCTTTCCCCACAGCGAGAGTGAGGGAAGGTGAATCCTGGAAAAAGGAGGAGGAAAAAGTGGGAGATCAGGGTCATTGATGGGCAGAGGCTAGAGAAGGGGGTAGATCACCCCTTTACTAGCTCCACTGCACCTGCAGCCAGATTATCCACTGTAGCACAACAATAATAATAGATAACATTTAAATGGAACTGACTATGTGCCAGGCTCTGTGCTAAGCACTTTACATTTAATTATCTCATCTGATCATCACAACAACCTTGGGAGGTAGGTGAAAACTAAGGTTAAGTGACTTGCCCAGGGTCACACAATTAGGACATTTCTGAAGCTGTATTTGAACTCAAGTCTTCCTAATTCCAGATCCATGGTCCTAACCACTCTACCACTTAGCTGCCTTGTATATCACTTATTGACCTACTACAGTCATCTTCTGTACATGGTAACAAACCCACCTCTCCCCACCAAACAAAACAAAACAAAAAAAAGAATCTGTCCTTTGTGATATTGAGGCTCTCCTGAAAATATGCTTTGTCTCAGGTGAAAAAAATCTCTGATGACGCTTCTATCATAAGCTCTATATGAGGTGGAACAATTATTATTTCGAAGGACTGATAGTGGCACATTCTTCCCACCCCAGGTACAACATGACGAATGGCCTAGTGGCTACTTGGTGTCACATGAGTGTGGGACTTGTAGTCAGAGGACCCAGATTCCAATCCTACCTGTGTCAATTACTGACTTTGGGAGTCATTTAATCATCTTAAATCTCGGTGTTGTTTATTTTTAATCATAAAGCAAGAATTTGGATTGGTGGGTTCTCAGACCACTTCCCGCTCTAAATTGATGCATCTCTAAATCCATTCCTATAATATTTCTGTTTGACTGTATTTATTTGCTATAAGCATAACAGATACTTATAGTAAATATTTGGGAGGGTAGTCATTCAAAAGTACAATGATAAAAAAAGGAAAGAGTGTCTTTTTTTTTAAACCTAATAAATGAATGTGTATATATATATGTCTATGTATACATGAGTGTATATGCATATATGTATATATGCATTGTGTATGTATGTGTGTATATTAGAACATACAATTTAGTATAGGTTTTCCCACAGCTCTCTAGAAGCTGTCGGAGCTGATGCTCCATTGGTACAGTATCAGAGAAGTCAGGATCACCTCCTCCCCAAGATTAGCCATCAGATAAGGACTTTGGTCATAAAACAGACAAGGGAAGTTCCCTTGATACATGTTACTGGGCAGAACCTCCAAGGACCAGCAAATTATTTCCTGCTTCCTTGTCACCTCCAAAAAAATCACCCAAGTATCTGGTTACTCCACAGGCAAATAGGTTATTGCCCTCAGGGGTTGGTCTTACCCTATTGTTACAGGAATAAAGAAGAAACAACTCTAAACCCCCAGGAGACCTCTGGTTGGGAAAATTGGGCTGGAGGGAGAGAGGGTTAGACATGCTCACCTTTAATGTTCTGTCTGCTGAGCTTGCTGGAAAGGAGAAAGTCAGGGCTACATCCACCCAAATATGGAAGCAAGTTTAAAGAGTCTTACATCCTCTGACTGGAATGCAGGAACAGTGCAGAGACAGCAGGGTGGGTGTGGGTGGGAAGGTCCATGGAGTACCACCCTCAACAGTCTTGCATAGTATTTATTATTATTATTATTAATTATTAATACTTGGTATATAGGTCCTACTGTATTATTAATTGCTTTAGAGTTAGTAATTATTCCTTACCATGGGTCTAAGTGGTGGGTCACGTCACATTTCAGATGAACCGAGGCTAGGCAACTCCTTTAGTAAAAACTACAGCTGTGCTAAACACTCTGGCTTCCTGAGGCACAAATGTTGCCTTGACCAAGAGCCATATACCTTTAACTCAATATCTCTAAATGCCGACAAGAATTAGACACATGTTGGGTGCTTAACATTGACATGTTTTTTGGTTAGTTCAGCCATGCTATGTTGCATGATCAAAAAAGCAATGGGTTGAGAAATTAAAAGACCTGGGAGCAAGGAGCAAATATTTATTAAACTCCTATTATATGCTATGCACTGTGCTAGATGCTACAGATAGAGCTACAAAGAATAAAACAATCCTGACTCACAAAAAGCCTACATTCTAATGGAGAGAGACAAGTATGCATGAAAATGTAGTTAGCATAAAAGTGAATATATATTTTGTTCAGCCATTTTAGTCATTTCTGACTCTTTGTGACCCTGGCTCCATTTGGGGTTTTCTTGGCAAAAATACTGGAGTGATTTGCCATTTCCTTCTCCAGCTCATTTTACAGATGAGGAAACTGAGGTAAACAGGTTAAGTGACTTGCCCAGGATCATATAGCTAGTAGGTGTCTGAAGTTGGATATGAATTCAGGTCTTCCTGACTCCAGGTCTGGCACTCTATCCTCTGTGCCTAGATGTATGTGTGTATATATGTGTACATATGTATATTTATATGTACACGAATATGCATGTGTATGTTGCATACATGTATATATGCATGGCATATATACACGAATATATTTACTTTGCATGAATATATTACATATCTCATATCATATTATACTATATATTATGTGTAATATATTCATATAAATATAGTATATAGGGGTAGCTAGGTGGTGCAGTGAGTAGAGTGCTGGCCCTGGAGTCAGAAGGACCTGAGTTCGGATGTGGCCTCAGATACTTAACACACACAAACAAAAACCTAGCTGTGTGACCTTGGGCAAGTTACTTAACCCCAATTGCCCTCAAAAATAAATAAATAAATAAAATATAGTATATATTATGTGATATGTGGTATATGTAATTGATTAAATTATATATAATACATGTAAATTATATGTAATATAGGTATATATACATATTACATAGGTATATATGTATTATATTATATTTAATATAGGTATATATACATATTACATAGGTATATATGTATTATATTATATTTAATATAGGTATATATACATATTACATAGGTATATATGTATTATATTATATTTAATATATGTATATTATAATATGTAATATATTCATATTATAGTATATATTATATGTAATCATATAAAGTATAGAATATATTGTGTGATATATGGTATATGTAATTGATTAAATTATATGTAATATATGTAATTTATAGTGTATATAATATTATATACACTATATATAATATATAATACCACATATTATTGTAATATATTATTATATGTAATATATTCATATATTATTTGTAATATATTCATAGAAAGTAAACAAGTACAAATAATTCAAGAAGTGGTTAAATACAACATAGTATAGAAGGGAGGATACCAGTAGTTTTTAGGGTTACTAGGCAAAGTCTCAAGCAGTTTGGGATACTTTTCTAAAGGCCAGGAAGGACTCTGTGAGACGTAGGTGAGGAAGGAGTACTTTTCAGGCCAGTTCAAAAGCACAAGATGGGAGACAAAGTGTGTGTGAGGAACAGAGATCAGCTTGGCTGGATGGTAGAGTGCAGGAGAGGGAGTAATGACCAACCAGACTCCATAGATAGGTTGGGGCCAGGTTGTGAAGCACCATGCAGAGGAGCTTGTATATTATCCTACAAACAATAAAAACCCACCAGAGTTGCTTGAGCAGGGGAGTCTTGTGGTCAGATCTATATTTAAGGAAATGAACTTTGCCACAGTGCCTAGGAGTGGGGAGAGACTTGAGACAGTGGGACTAATTACGAAGCTGTTGCAGTAATTTAGGTAAGAGGGAGGGAGGGCCTGAAATAAGATGGCAGCTGGCTACTGGAGAGAAGGGGACAGGGGCAAGAGATGGGGCAGAGGTAGAAATGGCAAGATTCAGCACCTGATTGCATGTGCCAAGGTTATGAAGCTGGGAGACTGGAAACAGAAATAGGGATGTTTGGAAGAAGTTCGGTGTTTGGGAAGAGGTAGCGGTCAGGGGCAAAGATAATGAATCAGTTTTAGATGTGTTGAGTTTACTAGTTTAAAATGTTATTTAGATCTGGGAATCATCTACATAGAGATGACATTTAAATCTATTTTATCATGAGAGAGTGTGGAAGGAGAAAAGAAGAGGGCTCAGGACAAGACCTTGAGGAAGACCCATAATTAAGACACCAGCAAGAACCCACATCTTTTGGCATCAGTCTCCTCAGGTGTATAATGAGGATGGGCTGGATGATCTCTAAGGCCTCTTTTAAGTCAAGCATTCTAAATCACAAGTCCCTGCCAAGACTCATTTTTCTAGGTTCCAAGGTCCTTTCTAGATCCTGATGTTTCTCCTATTCTACCTTTCTAACTACTGGGGCAGCCAGATGGCACAGTGGATAGAGTGCCAGGCCTGAAGTCAGGAAGACTCATCTCCCTGAGTCCAGACATTTAGTATCTGTGTGGCCCTGGGTAAGTCACTTAAACTTGTTTGACTCAGTTTCTCATTTGTAAAATGAGCTGGAGAAGGAAATGGCAAACTATTCCAGTATCTTTACCAAGAAAATCCCAAAAGGGGTTGGTCACAAAGAGTTGGATATGACTGAAACAACTGTACAACAACAAATCTATAGTGGACAAGGAGCTTCCTAAAGGCCTTTAAAGAAGCACATAACACAATGATTTCATCTTCTAGAGAAGGTATGACACTCTATGTTGTGTTTGCTTTTGTGACATTCTCTACAGCCATGCTCTCCTCTCTGAAGGAAAAAAAGTGCTCTGGGATATATCATTTTTCAAAATTGAGTGAATTAAAAATAACTTAGTTTGAAACATGTTTTAAGGAATTTGAACCGACCCTTGAGATATGAGAGACTTCAAATAGGTTTGAGACTTAACAGGCTCAAGGACTGAGGACTACAAAAATAAGCCAAATCTTAATTAGGCTGCTCCTTAGTGAAATGGGGGGGGGGGGAGGTTTGAGGATATTTGCCAACTTTTAATGCACCACAGACTAAACTATCCAATTTTACTTTAATATCTAGACAGTAGCTAGGAAAAATTGACACCCCTGTCCCCGGAGAGTTTAACCTTTTGAGCCTAAGATAGGATCTTAATTCATACAAGAAGAAATCACTGTATTTCCAGATCTGGGGAGTCTATTTTAGAAGGCAAACTCCATTTATACAAATCCTCAGAATTAGAGCTGTCCAGCAATGGAATAGATTGTACACAAGCTATTTTATAGCTCATGTCACTGGGCATAATCATGGCCCTGGGCGACCTCTAGCCTGATGAACCATCCAAAAACGGTCATTCCTTCATCATATCTGCTTTGGAACTTTGTACTTCTCATAATTCTTATTATGTTCTGTCATGTATTTATGCATTAAAATTATTAAGTAATTAGTATGTTTGTGTGCACATCATCTCTTTTCTGCTAAACTGCAAGATTCTTGAGGGCAAGAGTCATTCCTTATTTTTTTTGTGTGTCTCCCCCAGCACCAGTGTTAGGAGGGAGGGAGGGAGGGAGGAAAAGAGGGGGGGAGAAAAGAAGGAAGGAAGGAAGGAAGGAAGGAAGGAAGGAAGGAAGGAAGGAAGGAAGGAAGGAAGGAAGGAAGGAAGGAAGGAAGGAAGGAAGGAAGAAGAGGGAGGGAAGGAGAGAGGGAAGGAGGGAGGGAGGAAAGGAAGGACAATAACAAATAAAAATTCACCCAGAGAAGTGTAATCAAAATGATAATGGCATCACATGAGAAATGGTTGAAAGAACTTTATGAATATTTAGCCTAGAAAAAAATTAATGGAGACATGAGAGCTGTCTTCAAATATCTGAAAGGTTCGTTCTTTTGGATACCAGAGGGTAGGACTGGACCTAACAAATGATGTTTGCAGGTAAGCAGATTTCTGTTCTCTATAAGAAACCAGATCTCACAGTAAGACCTAACCAGCAATGGAATGTGCTGCCCCATGGACTAATGAACTCTTTGTCACTGAAATAACTAAAGCAGTCACTGAATAACTATTGTTCTGAGACAAAGAGGAGAAACTTGCTTTGAGTGGGAGATTGCACAGAATAGCCTTCATAACTCAGCTTAAGCTCCATGCCTTCCTGGTTCTCCCTACTCCCCAGCTGCAAATGCCTCCTTTCCCAAAACTGCCTTGTATTTATTTTGCATGTATGTCAGACCCATGCACACATATGTACATATGTATGTGTGTGTGATTTTCCTAGGTAGAATATGAGTTCCAAGAGAAAAGTAGGATTTCGTTTTTATCTTTATATCTCCAATGCCTAGGACATAGTAGATACCCAATAAATATTTGTTGATTAATTCTTTTGTACCAGGAAAAGTAATAGAACAGCTCACACATGTGTTCTTTTGATCCTTACAACAATTCTGTAAGGTGGGAGCTATTATTTCTTGCATTTTACAGATGAGGAAGCAGACTGAGAGGTAAAATGACTTTTCCAATGTAACACACCTAAGCTAGTTTCAGTTTTGAATCCAGGTTTTCCTAATTCCAGATCATTTTTCTCTATGAAGCCACAGGGCCTCTCAAATAAGTCCAACCAAGCATAGAGTTAATAGAATTAAGAAATAATTCGTCCTCTAAAAATCCTTCTTTGCATTTTGTTTTTGTTTTTTCCTTCTATCTTTATTGGATTGTTGAAATGCCTTCTCGGTACCAGCAGAATTCCATTTTAAATGTGTGTGCTCTAACACAATTATCACTTGGGCTCCCTCTACTAGGTAACAATGAATCATGAGATGCATGTTCTTAACTTATCCACCCAGCCACAGACAGGCTTGTTTCATTTCTAAATGATACACTCCTCCACATAAAATAAAATCTGACAGTTTTATTTTCCAGGCCAACATACTTAGCATTATAGAGCAGCACCTGGGCCCCTGTAGCCTCGGAAGACTTGGCAATATATTTCTTTCTACCACATAGTAACTCAGGGATCACCTTGTGACCCTCTTTATCCAGCTCTGCCCTGCAAGATAATGAACAGTGGCCTTCTAAAAATGTAGAATGTACCTTGTCTATGAAATGGCCTTCTTCTGTGTTATAATGCAGATAGCATTGAAGGAAGAGCCAAGAGACCTGGTTTTTCTTCAAGCCTTGCCTTGGAGAGGCAAGCTGGGGTAATGGAAGGAGGGCTGGACTTGGAATGAGCCCTGGGTTCAGCTCCTGACTCTGCTCCTACCTCTAAGTGTAACCCAGAACAAATTATTTCCCATCTCTGATCTTCAGTTCCCTCATTTGTAAAAAGAGGAGGTGGGACTAAAATGTATGGTATAACACAGGGGTGTCAAACTCAAATAGAAATGGGGACCACTGATCCATATATGAGGTACCTTGGGGTCCATAAATTGACAGTTTTAAAATGAATACTTTATTGTATTTATATTTATTTTGTCAAATATTTCCCAATTACATTTTTTTTTTGCTTTTTTGGAGGGGGGAGGGCAGGGCATTTGGGGTTAAGTGATTTGCCCAAGGTCACACGGCTAGTAAGTGTTAAGCGTCTGAGACCAAATTTGAACTCAGGTCCTCCTGATTCCAGGGTCAGTGCTCTATTCACTGTGCCACCTAGCTGCCTTCCAATTACATTTTAACCTGATTTAGAACACACTCAAGAGTGTTGCAGGCCACATGAGGCCTGTGGGCCAGCTCTTTGATCTCTCTGTCATAATGGACAGTTCATGGGATTTGGAATAAAGAAAATTTGGATTTGAATCCCACCTCAGACTCTTACAAGTTGAGTGACCCTGAACAAGCAATCTAACTTTTCTAACCTTCATTTTTCTCATCTTTAAAATGGTATGGTTGAACTAGATGCCTTGCAAAGTCCCTACCAATTCTAAATCTATGGTCTGTTTTATCTCCTTTTGACAGAGGAGGAAACAGACCTGAAGACATTAAATGGACTTGTCAAATTCACACAGTCAATAACTGATAAGGTTAGAGCCATGACTCCTCCATATTTCTGGACCTGTCCTCTGTACCCTAAGCTATACTGGATATCAACCTCCTGGGGAGTGGGAAGGAAGGCTTTTAAAGAGCCAAAAAATAGCAAAGTAAAGGGTCTTCCTTAAAGAAGCAGGAAATATATTAGAGCAGGACCCTGGACAGGGTCATTTCATTAAAATAGAGAAAAGAGAAAGCATTACTCTGGAGATATCAATGAATCTCAATACAATTATTCTTAAATCATTAAATAATTGTGTAGGGGGAAAACTTTGGAGTGGCTCTTTAGTTGATCAATGCCTAACATTCTCTAAGGACCCTTCCAGCTCTAAATATTAGACCTAGAAGGGACTTTAGGCTATAAAGCATAAATTATTAGAGTTGGAAGAGGCTCTGTAAGATGTAGTAGATAGAAGACTGATTCAGAGTCACATACTTCTGTCGGGATACCAATTCTTCCACTGGCTAGTTTACAAAGACACTGAGCAAAAGCCAACATCATAATGACCATATCAGATATACATGCTCCACAATTCACATCTATAGTCTGCCAAGAGGAGGAGGACACATGCTTCCTCATCAGGACTCTGGCACTGCCATTGCTCATGACAATTCACCAGAGGGCAATTGCTACTTAGCACTCTTACCACTTACACTACTGGAATCTTTGGCATATTGTTCTTAAGGTTCTGCTTTCTTCAGTGTAAACCACTTTACCCAAGCCTTCCCATGTTTCTCTGAATACCTCATATTTGTTCTTTCTGGCACTAAATTATAGTTTGTTATATTTTTATACCATAGGATATTCACTCTTTAACTGATGGGCTCTCAATTTGTTTCCAGTGTTGTGTTATCACAAACCTACTTTGAATACTCAGGTGTATGAGTATTTTTCCTTTCTACCTTTGACCTCCTTGGGTTATATGCCTTTGGTGGGATCACTTGGGTAAAAAGCATGAATGGCTTAATGACTTTTCTGAAATAACCTAAAACTGATTAATTCATATTTTTGTAGTACTTTAAGGTATACAGTGTTTTCTCCAGTATAACCTAAAAGGCAAGATAATTTGAAGCATAAGGTTCCTATTGTAGGAAAAGAGGCTTAGAAAGGATAAGTGACATGTTCATAGTCATACAGGTGGTAAATGTCAGAGTCTGACTACTTAATGAAGACAATTCTGCTTAGAAATTGAAATAATTAACTTAATTTTTCCTATAAATGAGGTTGTGCAGAAGGCAGACATGGAGATGCATAAAAAATTAGCTGTGAATGGGCAACAAAACACAAACACATGAACAGTCAACCACTCCCCCCCAAAAATTTTTATTGATAAGAAGTAGTTGAGATATTTCCAAGGTTTTGGATATGGCTTATGAAGTTATTCACTCCATGTTTAAGATGGGAGGGAATGGGGTGAGAATGGTCTCCCTTTATACAGTGATTAGTCATTAATTTTTATATTTTATTTGATATTTTTAATATTAGTTTTGATTTTTTCAAGTGAAACAGACAATGGCCTTCCAAGAGGAACAAGAACAAAGTACTGAAGGCAATGAAGAAAGCTAGGTTGATGTGCAAAATGGCAAAGCAGGATAGAAAGGACAGAGAGTGGAATGAGGCCTAGACTTGGCCTCAGGAAACCTGAGTTTCAATCTAGTCTCAGACACTTCCTTATAATCAAGGAAAATTTTCTAAGCCTCAGTTTCACCATCTGCAAAACAGAAGACATGATGCTGGCAAGCCTTCCTTCATAGCACTGTTGTGAGCTAGGCTCTTTGGAAAGCACTATCAAGAGGTAAACATTTTTTTCAGCCCAGAAGGACCTCAGATGCCATCAAAATCCAACCATTTCTCTTTATGGCAGCATGGCATGGTTGATATATTCTGGGCTTGGGAGTCAGGAAGACCTGAGACTCAGATACTAGCTGTGTGACTCTGTGTAATTCATTTACCTTGTTTTAGCTTCTGTTTCCTCATCTGCATGTTGGGGATAAAACTAACATCTTTGTCCAATGTTATGAGGATGAAATGAGATGATGATATTGCAAACCTTAAAGTGCTATATAAATGATAGCTGTTTTTGTTGTAGATCTTAGAGATTAGGAAGCCAAGACCCAAAGATGTGAAGGAATGCCTAATTTATTTGATGGCAGGGTCAGGAGCTGAAAGATCCCCTGACTCCCAGGGATTTTTCCTATTACTTTGCTTGGTGAGCTGGATGCTAAAGCTTAAGGAATGCTCACTAGGAAGGAAGGAAAAAGAAAGGAAAGAAGGAAGGAAGAAGGAAGGAAGGAAGGAAGGAAGGAAGGAAGGAAGGAAGGAAGGAAGGAAGAAGGGAGAGGGAAGAAATAAACATTTATTAAGCACCAACTACATGCTAAGCTCTTTACAAATATCTCATTTGATCCTTACAATAGTCCTAGAAAGTAATATTTTAAAGGTTTTAAAATTAAGGAAACTGAAACAAAAGAAGGTTATGAGACTTGCCCAGGGTCATACAGCTAATGTCTGAGGATTTTAAATCAGGACTTCCTGACTCCAGGAGCAGTGCTCTATCTCCTATATCACCCAATGCTCAGGCAGCATTGGGGTAATAGGAAGAGCCCTGGATTCAGAGACAAAAGACCTAAATCTAGGCCTGACTCAAACATTTACCAATTATATAAAATTGGGTAAACCTGGTCACTTCTCTGTACCTCCACTTAACCCTCTATAGAATGGAAGTGATCATATTCATCTTTCTTCCCTCACTGGTTGTTGAGAGCAAAGCACTTTGTAAATACTGTCAAGTTCAGGTAAAAATAGCTTTGACTTTTTAAGTCAACAAAATACAACAAGGAAGGGGTCACCACATTAGATCTTCTTGTTTTCGGTATGTTAGATTCAAACAATTAGATTTTTTAAAATGATCATTATTATTTAGGTTTTGGTACATACTACCTCATGCAGGTCACTGTACTGACCCAAAGGACTGGGAGCAGACCAATACAGGGATGAGAAAGGGTACATTCAGTCCCCAATTACAGCAGCCCCACTGCCAAATGGAAAAAATTAATTCAAGGTAACATCATGAACCTCTTGCCTCCAAGCTAAGAGTCTATGGAGAGAGAATGTTATGAAGGTGAGGAAGGGGTGGGGGATAAAGTCATTTTAGAATGAGTGATTGGTGCAATTAAAGTAATTGAGAATGAAGGGCTCAATTGTTGAAAGACAAATGAATCAGCAGACAAGCCTAACAATGAAACTCCATGCCATGTGGTGTCTCTCAAATCCTCATTTATTTTCAGAAAGCTGATTCACTGATGAATGAATACCTTAAATCTATTTGCAGTAAATATTAGTGGCAGATGATTCTTAGAAGTGCTTATATAAGCTTACATATTTCTAAAATAGAGAACAATATTGCTACCTACATCAATGACATGTAAAAATTATCTTCATGTTTGTAAAGTTAGCAGCAAGAGTGGAGAAACCCACTTGAGGGTCTTCCTTCTGCTCATGCCACAGAAGACAGCCTCCTAGGGGATGTTATACCCTAAATTCCACATTGGTACATGCCAGTGCCAGCATGAGAACTCTAGTCTTCTGATTCCAGGTTTAGCAGCCCCCTTGGAAAAGGAAGGCATTGGGCATCAGAGAAGCTGGAGGGAAGATGAGCAGTGTGAGGTTGATAAGGGAATCCTGGGTACTATCATATCATCTACAGCAGTTTAATTACATTCTTGATGGAATTTAGGGAATGTCATGTCTGGATTGGATTAGATTGAATTGAATTGAATTGAATTGGATTAGATAATCTCTAAGAAATGTTCCAACCCTCTGGTTTTGTGCCACTTTCCATTCTGACTGACATTTCTCAATGATAAAAAGCCTAACCATAGTATAATACAAAAAGCAGTCATAGTTATACTGAGATGTCTGAGAGCTGGAGAACTGGAGGGGAAAAAAAACCATACACCCCAGTCTACTACATGTGTTCTCCAATCAAACCATTTGCTGATGAGACAATTGTGTGGGATGCGCAACCCGTGGGACATCAGATATGGATGGACAGATCTGTGGGCTTGCTTCCTGTAAGAAGAGTCATCTTGCTGAGGTTCCTGTGTGGTTGTGTTCGTGCTGCGAATCTGATGAGAGTCCATGGAAGGCTCCTGTGGGAGGACGGCACTTTACTATTTGGGCTTTTAAGCTGCTATGCTGGGCTTTTCCAGATGATATAAAAGAATAAATATTCAGAGTAAATGCTGTAGAGCCTGACACTCAGTAGCTTTCAGGAAAGTGAGTGTTTAAAATATCTCTCTATTTCATAATTTATGAGCACAATTGAAATGATGGATAAAATTTATTCATATGCAAATCATTTTGGCTTGGCTACAAAGCCAAGCAAGGGATTGTCTGCAGAATTGGGACAGCATTTATATAATTTCTATCAAAGGAATATGGGACACAAATGGAGACTGTCATAGGAAGGGGGAGCAAGTTTTACACAGAAGTTAATGGTATTTTTTAAAGCCCCAGTTCTCAGTATGATCCTCTTGGAATCAATAATTGGAAGCACTGTGGCTAGCAGGCTAGCTTTAGGAACAAAAAGATCTGAATTCAAATCCTGCCTCTGACACATAATGGCTATGTGACTATACATATATATATATATATATATATATATATATATATATATATATATATATATATGTCACATAGATTCTCATAAGACTTAAAGTTACAGAGCAGTTGTTGGTTGCAGGTGTGGGAAGAGTTTCCACAATGGGGAGTTCCCTCTACAGATGAAACCACAAGTACAGACCTATCCCACCCCACCCCAAAATAACAGTGATGTTGACACTTACTTAGGTTGTATACAAAAGAGATTCTTCCATTTTATGAATAGGTGAGGTTTCTGCCTTTTCACCTTCAAACGATTCATGGTTTCATCACTGTGGCGGATTCCCCTCCTTAACTTAGTATATGATCTTCATGAGTTTCTGTGGCCAAAAATAACAATAATAACCCATCAAGTGGTGCCCAACCCTTCAATGATGAGCGTCTCAAATCTTCGCCAGGTTGGTCCTTGGGAAACATATACCCAGTCCATCTTTCAGTATGTTCTAGAAGATTTTCAATCTTGGCATGACCTAATAACATAGATTTTCAGAGTAGAAAGGACCTTTGGGATTATTTCATCCATTTATTCTTTTTATAAATGAGAAAAATAAGACTCAGGGAGGCCAAATGCCTTTCCCCAAGGCTACACAGGCATAGTAGTAAACAACAGAGCTTGAGTTCAAACTAAGGTCTTTTAAACCTAAGTCTAATACTATTTTATATACTCTACTCATTTAGCCTTAGAGAATCCAAGGCCATTTCTATTTTGCGATGTCAGTACAATAAAATTTTTGCATTGAGTAGGACAATTTATGTTTAGAGATCACAAAATATACTATATAATTCAATTTAATTCAATTAAAAATATTTCTTGAGTACCTACTAAGTGAAAAACCCTGAATTTCATGTGGTATAAATTCTAATAAAGCCATTACAAGCAAGCAACAAAAAAGTCTAAAGATATCATTAATAACCTCACATTTCCAGTTGTTCCAGGAATGCTAATTCCATTCACCAAGAAGAATCACTGAATTTAAGAACTGGAAGAGACCTCAGCAGTCATCTACTCCACCCCATCCAGGACTTCCCAGGTTTGAAGACTCCAAGGGAGGAGAATCTACTGCCTCTTTAGGCAACCCATTCCACTTTTTGATTGTTAGGAAATTTTGCTTTTTGGGTTTTTCTTGTTCCTGACATCAAGCCCAAACTTGCTTCTCTGTACCTTTCCATTGCTCCTGATTCTGCCTTCTGGGGCCAAACAGAACAAATCTAATCCCTCCTTTCCATGACAACTCTTCATATACTTGAAGTCAGATTTCATGCTCCTCACTCCCTAGTCTTCTTTTCTCCAGGCTAAGCATGCCCAGTTCCTTCAACCAATCCTCCTCTGTCTCAAACTTAAGGCTCCAGACTATCAATGTTCTTCCTAAATAGCAGTGCCCCCTACTAAACACAATATTCCAGATGAGGTCTGATAAGGGCAGGCACAGTGGGATTATCATCTCCCTATTTCTAGATGCTATGTCCTTCCTAATGTAGCCCTAAATTACATAAGTTTTTGTGTCTGCCACATCACTGTGGCCAACTGATTTTGAGCTTGCAGTCCCCTGAAATGCTCAGATCGTTTTCAGAACAACTGCTGTCTATCTATGCCTCTTGAATTTTTAATTTGTGGAGTAGATTTTTTGGTACTCACTTGCATGACTTTACGTTTTCCCTATTGAATTTTATCTTATTAGATTTGGTTCAAATTTTATCTTATTAGATTCTTGAACCCACTTGCATGACTTTACATTTATCCCCATTGAATTTTGTCTTAATAGATTTGTTTCAAATGCTCTAGCCTGTTCAAGATCCTTTTGGATCCTGACTCGATTAGTTTTCCTTCCCAGATTTGTGTCATCTGGAAATTTGATGAGCATTCCATCTATGCCTTTATCCAAGTCACTGATAAAAAATGTTAAGTAGCACAGAGCCAAGTACGGTTACTTTGGGCAATCCCCTGGAGACTCCTTCCTACATCGAACGATTCACTACTCTTTGACTCTAGATTGTCAGTCTAGAGTTCTGCATTCATCTGATGGTATTATCTTCCAATCCATATCACACTATCTTCTTTACATCAATGCTATGAAATATTTTATCAAAAGATTAGCTAAAATCTAAGCAAGTCATATACATAATGTTGCCCTCACCTGCTAGTTTAATTATCTTGTCCAAAAAGAGAATGACTAGCTCATCATGAGATCAGAAGACATACAGAAAGGTTGTTTCATCTGTTCATGGGTCATTTAAACTGTCCTATTTTTAAAGACCAACCCTCCCCACCACTACCTTCCACCAAGAAGAATGATCTACATTTCTATCACACATTTCTATGGTTACATTCTATAGCATGTAACCACCTCATTGCTAAAACTTCTTCATGACTAGTCTAAATTTTGTCTTGTCACATCTTGGCTCTTAAATTTGCTAACTATGTAACAACCCTGAATAAGTCACAAAAACTCAGAATAGGAACTTCAGAAGTAATGCAGTTGAACTCATAACTGAACACAAATTTTCTCTACATTACCCAAACCAGTTCTCATCAAAAGACTCTTAAAGACCTTCAGTGAATGGGAGTTCACTATCAGAACAATTCTACCTTGGGGCATTTCTGCTGGTAAGGAAGGTAACTTTACAATTTACACCAAGCCTAAATCTACTTTAACCTTTCTGAGACTCGGCTTTCTTGTTCTTAAAATGAAAGCAATATTTGCACAATCTACCTCATAGGAGTGTGGTGAGAAAAGTACTTTCAATCAATCACTCAAGAAACACATATTAATCACTAACTGTGTGTCAGGCACTGTGGAAGACTCTGGGCATACAAAAATACAGAATGAAACAATCTTTTGTAAATCTGGTTCTGCTCTTTAAGCATGAATTATTGTTATGTTCCAATACTTTAAAAGAATGGTGAGGTCATCAATGTGGATGCTACCCTCACCCATGCAGTTCCAGTCCTTCTAGACCTACATATGTCATGGGTCTCTTGTCCATTTCCTGCCAGAAATCCTCCTCTGGAGATTCTCCCAATGAGCTAGGGACTTCCTTTAGTTTTATTGGTATTAGGTGGGTACCAGTGCAACATGTGGGTCCTCCATCTGTTCTCCTTCATTCTTGCTTTCATTATATGAAAGCCCCACCTCTTTTTCCCAGCATACAAGTCTTCTCTGTTTTATTACATTTTTCCACTCATACATATTTTAGATAGACAATGAACTGATTCCAGAACTGAATATTAGCAAGAGATGGGCTGGATTGCACTAGGGAAATTATATAGCATTGTGGAATAACCTCAAGTTTCTCTCTGTAACAACAACAACAACAAAAATTTTTTTAGCATCAGTATTCTTCCAGGGATGATTGTGAATCATGGAATGCCACAGTCTCTGAAGAATAAAAATTGAAGGTTGCCCAAAGGGTAGTGAAGAGAAATGGGGTGGGCACAGACTGCAATATATAACCAAGAATGAATTGCATGTAAAAAGTTATTATTATTATTTCCTATTCATTCCTGTGTCAGATGTAGACTTCAGTTGTTCAGTCATATTTCAGTTGTGTCCAACTCTTTGTGACCCCATTTGGGGTTTTCTTGGCAAAGATCCCTAACTGGTCTGCCATTTCCTTTTCCAACTCATTTTGCAGACAAGGAAACTGAGGCAAACAGGCGTAAGGAGCTGCCCAGGGCCACTCAGTTAGTAGGTGTCTGAGGCCAGATTTGAGTTAAGACTTCCTGACTCTAGGCTCATCACTCTATCCACTGTGCCACCCAGCTGACTGTCATCATTTCCTGAATGATAATCTTCATATGTTTGAATACTATTATTAAGTCACCCACAGCCTTTCCTTATGTATGCTTATTCATCTTAATCTTCTCCCACCTAGATTTTGTTTGATTCTTGAACTTTCTGAACTACATTCTCTCAGTTAACCATCTCCCCCTAAGTTGTGGAGGCCAGCAAAGGGCAGAGTTCAAGCAAGATTTGGTCTGCATTGAGTGTTTCAGTATTATTTCATAATTTTTATAGCTATGCATTTCCCACATGTTTCAATATTTTCTTTTAAAACACTAGCATTGTATTAATGATGCATTACCCCTGTAAACCTCTTCCTGCTGTAACCCCACCCTTATACCTACACAGAGCCCACTTGCACTGGGTCAATGTTTTCCATTTGGGATTATTTTAGCCATGAGTATGATAAGCATCTCCACCTGCCCCACTTGTCTTCCTTTTCCTTTCCCTCCCCCGCCCCCACTTGTAGCAGCTGCTCGCCATCATTTACTAGCTTAATAAATGTGTTTGCTATTCCACATTAAAACGTCTGCCTCCTCTTAGCTTTAATTGTGCTTTGCTCGAACCGTTGATGTGGTGTTCGCCATGTTTTGCTTTGGAGTTATTTAGGTATATGTGTCAGTCTCTCCTACTCACTCTTTGATGGCAGGGACTGTGTCTTAAGTTTATTTTTATTCCTCCCCCCAACCTCATCCCCTGCTTAGCATGATTCCCTGTCTATGGTAGTTACTCAATAAATGTCTGTTGATTGAATGAGTGAATGAATGAATGAGTGAATGAATGAGTGAACATCATTAATTGCATTATGCAACATTAAATCATAGTTAAATCTAATAGGAAACACATTCTTTATATATCTTCCAAGATTACCAATGAAACATTGACAAAAACTGTTTGATAGATTTTCAGGAAGGTCCCACTCCCTAGCAGTAGAAATCCTTCATCATGAAGTCCCAACACCACTGGAACCATAGTTTAAAAGAATAAAATAAAATAATCTTAACCAACTCTTTCATTTTATAGATAAGGAGCTTGAAGTCCAAAGAAATTAAGTGATTTTCCTGAAGTCATGCAGGTGCTGACAACCCACAACCCAAAATATAGACTTCATCCTGCTCCCTGTACATCACTACCCCTAGTATCTCATATTCTGTCTTTAGATATCTATTCCTTTGCATTAAGGCAATAAGGGTGAAGGAATCCTCTCTTTAAAAAAATGCTAATATTTCTAAGGAAGGATAACACATTAATCTATCATCAAATATCAATTATCAATATCTTATCTTTGATTAGTTTATTCAACAAATGTTTATTGGGTACCATGTATGTATACATATATTCTATATTATACATATATATACGTGTGTATATACAATACATATACACATATGTATACACACACACACACATATATATTTCAGGATTCATTGGTAGAGGAAATTCCCAGATGAGGAAACTCCCTCTATCAATATCAATAAGTACCTTATAGAGTTGCCCAGGATACCTAGCAGCCAAGGGATTTTCCTTGGCTCACACAACCAGGTTATGTCAAAGGGAGGATTTAGAGTGTGGCCTCCTTGATTCTGACAGCAGTTCTCTGCCCACTATATCACACTACCTCAATCTAGCCTGTGGCTATAAAGATATATAATAATATTAATAGATAATATTTATATAGCTTTTACTATGTGCTAAGTGTTTTGGAAATATTTCCTTATTTGAAAATCACAATAAGTCTGGGGGAGAGGTATTATTATTATCTCCACTTTTTTGTTGTTGTTGTTTGCTTTTGGGAGGGCAATTGGGGTTAAGTGACTTGCCCAAGGTCACATGGCTAATTTTTGTGTGTTAAGTGTCTGAGGCCAGATTCGAACTCAGGTCCTCCTGACTCCAGGGCCGGTGCTCTATTCACTGTGCCACCTAGGTGCCCCAATATTATCTCCATTTTACAAGGAAAGAAACTAAGGCAGGTAGAGGTTAAAGGACTTGCCACAGCTAGATTTGAACTCAGTTCTTTCTGATTCTAAGTCCAGTGTTCTATCCCCTCGACCACCTAGCAATGCCTAGGGTTTACTCCCTATGTTTAAGGAGTCCATGATTTGTTTGCAGAGATAAGATGAACATGCACCAGAAGATAACAGTATAAAGCAGTCAGTAGTTGAAAATATCACAGGACCTGGAAAAGTTGGTAGATCCTTAGAGGAGCTCCAGGAAAGAGGATTGATCATGGGCTGGGATAGTCAAAAAAGACTGCCCAGATAAGGTGTAACTTTATGCCTTGGGTTTTGAAGAACTATCAGGACTCAGACAGAAGAGGAGGAAAGGGGATGCATTTCCAGGAGCAGAAGAAAACAATGCAGAGGAAGAAAAGGTCCTGAATTGTTCCAACAAGAATGACTAGAGGAGTCTAGATAGAGTGGAGGTTTCCTGAAGGGAGAAGAGTAGGAGATAAGGTTGGAGATAGTTGACTCCTTTAAGCCAAAAGAGATCATAGGATGCTCATAGGATATCAGGGGCATAAATTTAGAGCAGTGTGTGCTAGAGCCAGCTCAAATTAGTTCTAGACAGTCAATAATTAAATTTTCAGTGTGAGCTTTATACTTTAGAAATGGATAAGCCCCACAAATCAGAGCTTAGTTAATTTGTTGTTGTTGTCATTCTTGATTGTCTATCCTTAAGAAAGTAATAGACAAAATGCTAATAACAGATTAAACTGGAAAGTGTGTCTCAGAGAAAGTGACTTGTTAAACATTTACCAGCATGCCCTTGATTTAGGACTGAAAAGAACCTCAGAGGTCATTTAGTCTAACCTCTTTATCTTACAGATGGAGGAAGTGAGACTCAAGGACGTTAAATGATTTTCCCAAGGTCATATGGACAGTGAGTGTCAAAGCTGAGATCTGAACCCAGAATAATAACACTCATCAATCGCTTCCTCTTAATCTACCAGTGCCAGAATTTAGACACGGGGGGAATGAAAATTAGACGGTATTTTCTGCTGCAAACTCATGTTGCTCCTTACCCAATATCTTAGTCTATTTTTGCTGATTCTAAATTCCACACCCCCCCAAAAAAAATTTTCCAAAGGTCTGACATGATCTATTTCCCCCTTTTAAGATATAAAGGATACATTACCAGTTTAGTAAAGCACATTTATTTTTTTCATATACATTTCTGTAGACTGACTCTCACAAAAAAAAAAAGAAAGTGAACAAAAGGTTTATGGAGATAGGCAAGTAGGTAATAATCACCAACTATTACCAAGGGAAATAGCAGATTTTAAAGGCTTGTTCTCTTTGCCAAGAGAACTTCCACAGATTAGATTCAGTCTGTTAGCCTTCCCAGGCCAATCTCTGAGAAGGATTTCCATTGAGATGTCACCTTCACGACTTTCAGCACCAAGAGTGGCCTGGTAAATGTTTAACAACTAACTGGGGGGAGAAATGAGTAATGTACACACGGCACACTTTTGAATTTAATCTGCATTATTAACATTATCTCCATCACTTTCTAAAATCTAGGCAATCAACAAAACAATAAACCAAGCCCTAATTTATGGTGTTTGCTGATTGCCAAGGTATAAATGCTCACGCTAAAAATTTTAACAATCAGTTTTTATGCATGGTAAGAGTTGGCCTCAGCAAACCATAGCTAACTGCACAAATTGAGACCCTAGATTAATTAGAGAAGATTCATAGAAAACTAGATTGGTATAATAGAAAGAAGGCTGGCCTTGGAAGGCATAATACCCGCATTCAACTCCCAGCTCTGATGGTTCCTAGCTGTGTAACGATGAAGAAATTCCTTTTCTTCTATAATTTTGTTTCCTCATCTATAAAACAGAAGAAGAATATTTGTAATATATAATTCAAATTCTTATGGTAAGAAAAGCATTTTTCAAATCTTAGAAGTGCCATATAAATGTTAATTAATATCCATCAGGCACAGAGTTAGACTAGATAATTTCTAAGATCCCTTCAAGATATATGATTCTAGAATATTTAAACCATTTTTGATACATTTCTGTGATTTCATTTGTGTAGGAATTCCCAGTGTGAAAAATCCCACCAGTGACACAGATCAGCAACTCCATTGTAACTGATAGAATTACATAAGGGACTGAGAAGTTGGGACTTGTCAATGATCGCAAAATTAGTATGAATCAGTCAGAATTTCTACCCAGATGTTGCTGACTCCAAGCCTTCTATCCTTCATGCCACTCATTATGCTATAATTTTATGATCAATTCATTTGCAATGTATTTTTTTCTCCTTCTAGTATGTGTGAGCCAATGATATTCAGCCTTTCCTTGTGACCATAGAAACTGTTCAACTACATTTCAGGTTCACACTTCTTCTTCTACAGCTTGCTTGTTCAAAGCATGGTGAATGACCGAGGTTACAAGTAACTGAACTAAAGAGCATCCCTAGAAAGAGGTTCAGGAAGAGTAGCTCATTGCTCTCTAAGGAAAAGAAAACCAAGGACTAGTCCCCTCAATAGTCTTCCAAGACTACTAAGCAATATACAAAAACTAATTATGAAAATTCTTTAAGGACGAACTAGAATTCTGGTACTTAATTAAATTTTCTTTATTTTTAATCTCTGTACATTTTCAACACACAAACACGTTTTCATCTGTCTCAGCTCCTATACATTATTTTATTTTAATTAGAGAAATAAAATTATCAGTTCAGAGCATATAATATTTGGAATGGGAAGGTGGGTCCGAAGAAACAAAAGTCCATTTCTGCTAACTGCCATATGTCTTACACACACATACACACACACACACACACACACACACACACACACACACACACACACACACACACACCCCACAGGAAAAAAAAACCCAGAAAATTTCAGATTTTCCTTACTTCAACATGTGTTTCCTGATTTTGAGTGGAATGAGAAATGAAAAGCACAAAAAGACTGGTACATTTCAGGTCAATCAAGGTAATTTCTTAGGTCATTACTTAAAATCCCAAAGGGAAGCCCCTTAAAATATCCCAATGCCACCTTCTGGTCAGAAAGTCTGAGTCATGCACTTAAGGATGCATGTCTAAATTAAGCTTGCACATTGTTTCCTGTTCAGGATATGTTTTTATTTCCATCCACACCAATATCTAGTGCAGCCCTCCCTTACTTAAATCCAATGCTATGGTCAAGAACTCTGAAAAACCCTCTTAACACTATTCTCAAAGCCACGACTTAACCATGTCATAGTTGAAACATTCTCATATAGAATGTAAGTTCCTTGAATTTAGAGATTGCTTGGTTTTTAACTTTGTATCCCAATATCTCAGGGCAACTAGACAGATAGAGTGCTATGCCTGGAAACAGGAAGACCTGAATTCAAATTTGATCTCACACACTTACTAGCTGTGTGACCTTGGGCAAGTTACTTAACCCTGTTTGCCTCAGTTCCTCACCTGTAAAATGAGCTCAAGGTGGAAATGATAAACCACTACATTTTCTTTGCCAAGAAAACCCTATGGGAGAAGCTAGGTGTTGCAGTGAATAGAACACTGGCCCTGAAATCAGGAGGACCTGAGTTCCAATCCAGCCTCAGACATTTGACACTTAACTAATTGTGTGACCTTTGGCAAGTCACTTAGCCCCAATTGCCTCATCTTCCCCACTCCAAAAACAAGAAAAGAAAAAAGAAAAGAAAAGAGAAAAGAAAACCCTATGAAAAGTCAGAAATCACTGAAAACAACTAACCACGCAATAGAGAAACAACCAGCCTCAGTCAGGAAACTTGGCTTTAAATCCCACTTCTGACAGCTACTGTCTATGTGACTATGGGTAAGTCACTGAACTTCTCAGAGTCCCAGGCAACTCTCTAAGACTATTTTCTGCAGAAGAGCTGCTGATCTACAGAGGTAGAAGGATTTCCTTACTGGATAAATTATATCTCTGAACAACAACAATCTCTAGTAATTAACACAGTGCCATAGAGTAGGCATTTAATAAATGCTTACTGAATTTCACTGGATTGTAACTGTGTTAAGAATAAGGTTTTAGGGCAGCTAGGTGGCAGAGCACCGGCCCTGGGGTCAGAAGGACCTGAGTTCAAATCCAGTCTCAGACACTTAACACAAAAACTAGCCTTGTGACCTTGGGCAAGTCACTTAACCCCAATTGCCCTGCCCTCCCCCCTCCAAAAAAAAATAAGGTTTCACATCTACTTAATAAGGCACTTTGAGGAAACTTTTACATAGATCCTCACAACTCTTGGACAGAGTTACTGCAACTATAATTGTCTTCCTCTTACAGACAAGGAAACTGAGGCTCCTATCTAGGCATATATCTATAATGGTATGACCAATTCACTCTTATCCTTGAGCTGATTTACCAAAATATTTCATGGTAGCCTTGGCCATAAGTAGTGACATATAAGTCATGAAACCCGAAAGAATCAATAGTCAGAAAGAATATTAGAAGCTATGGAAAATGATTTCTCATCCATCACGATTACCTCTATAAGAAAAGTTGAGTCAAAATCCTAGCTCTGTCACTTTATTACCTGTGTGACTTTTAGCAATGTCCTTAACCTCTCTGGACCTCAGCTTACTTATCTGTAAGATGGAGTTGGACCAAATGACCACTAAGGTCCTTTCCATCTCTAAATCTAGGAGACTATTCCTGTCCAGTAGTCATCTAGCCTCTGTTGGAATGCCTCCAGTGATGGAGAATTCATTGACTTATAAGACATCCTACTAATTTTTTGGAGAGCTCCAAATGTCTTTTTAATATTATTATTATTAGAATTTTTAAATTTTTATGCCATCTTCCTTTCTGAACTTATCCCTCCTCCCCTACACAGCAAACCATCCATTGTAACACAAATTTTAGAAATAAAATTAAAAAGTATTAAAAAAGCAAAACTAACCAACACATCAGTGATACCTAAAAACATATGCAATATTCCACACCCATAGTCCTCCATCTTGGCAGAGAGGGAAGGAATGTGCATTGTTCTGCTCTTTTCTTCAAGGCCAACTTTAGTTATTATAATGATATAGCATTTAGTCTGGGGAGTTTCTGTTCTTCCTGTTTTCATCATTGTAGTCATTGTGAACATTAATTCCTGGTCCTGTTTCATCACTTTACATCAGTTCATATAAATTTTCCCATATTTCTGTGAGCTTTCCATATTTTTTGTGTCTGGTATTCTTCACTGTGTATTTCACAGTATTTTCACTGGTATTCTATTACATTCATGTGCCATAATTTGTTCAATTGTTCCCCAGTCAATAGGATTCTACTTTGTTTCCAGTTCTTTGCCACCACAAAAGGTGGAGCAGATCTAACTTTTAACTTCTTCATATAGAGCAGCACCATGCCTCCCTGTATTTTCCATCAACTGATGGGGTCCGCCCTCTCTTGAGCTACACAGATTAAGTTCAAACCCTCTTCCAATGAGAGCTCACACCAGCTTTGAAGACATTTATTCTATCTAGCCCAAGTTGCCTTTTTACCCCCTGGGCTGACCATTTCTATTTTATTCTGCAGTTCCTCCATTACCCATGGAAGGCTCAGAACATCCCAGTAGAAAATTCCACTTTAATACTACTCCACTGATAGTGTTCATAACCTCTACAAGCCTTTTCAGTCAATTTAATGAATTGTGTGTCCCCCAGCAATTCATCCCTTGGTGGTCAGCCTTCTGGAGATGAACCTTAGCTAGGCTGGTCCCTTGAAGTCAGGCAATATTCCATCACTAAGTCTGCATTTAATGATAGAGTCAACAACTGTAGTGAGGCTATGTATCATTTACCAGTCACGTTAGGAAAATGTCAAAAATAATGCAAAACATATAGCACAGGAACTTAAAATATAGTTGGAGAAATAAGACTACACAGATAAAGGAGAGGAACCAGACCTGTGATTTCATTGGTACAGGGAACTTCATAGTATGAGGAAACTCCCTATACTGATTAAGACTGGTACTATCTTTGCAACATATAAGGCTTAGAAAGTTATCTAGAGTGCTATGGGATGAAGTGACTTGCCCAGCGTCACCCAGGCAAAATGTGTCAGAGATAGGACTTAATGTTCCTAGATCTTCCTAGTTTTAAGGTCATCTCTCTATCCTCTATAATACATTTTTGATTCTGTGACCAAAGTAGCATATGATCAATGTAGTAAAGGCCACAGTCATAAGAATTCAGAGAAGACATCGGTATGGGTTAGGTTAGTCAAATAAGTTCTCATTGTAAGAAACAGGACTTAAGCACTGGACAAAGGAAAATGGGAGGACCATTCCTTGTGAGAGAAACAGGGAGAACTACCATCCAAAGAGGAAACCAGTCTGGCTAAAAGGAAAGGTGATTTTGGAGAGTAGTGAGAGATGAGGATGGAGAAATCAAGTCTCAGATCACAAATACCCTCATCATTTTATCCTTCCACCAGGTCATAGTGGAATGGCCTCCAGACATCACCACAACAAATACCAGGGACACTTGTGGACATAACAGTAGCATGATGCTGGCATCACTGGAGCACATAGACTTTGTAACATCCAGACTTCACTTCTCATTGAGTAATAGAGCAGATCCTCTATAAGGAAAGATCATTGGATTTAGAATCAAAGGCTTCAGATCCTCCCTCTGATATTTATTAATTATATGATTTTCACTCTTCAGACCTTAGTACCCACATCTATGTAATGAAGGTATAGGACAGTGAAGTTTATCTGCTAGAACACTGGATTCAGAGTCAGGATGACCCAGGTCCAAATCTCACCTCACACATTCACTAGTTGTGACCCTAGGTAAATAACCTAACCTCTCCAAAACCTCAGTTTCCTCATCCACAAAATAGATAGAATGTATCTGATGGCCTCTAAGATTTCTTCTGCTAAATCTCATGATTCAGCCAAGACATAGCCAGAAAAGGGGAATTTGATCCCGCATTGTCCAGAGGGATTTTTACCCTGGGGTCTGTGATTATATATATTCAAACTTAAATTTATATTATACATATATATGTACATTTATGTGTATAGATATGCACAAATATTGTGTGTATACCTATTTTATCTATATATCTGTATATAATATATATACATGTATACATATATACATATATATTCAATCCTTATTGAATTGAACTGAATGTTCAATTCAACCTTCCAGTCTAGTGTGTGACACTCCCAGCATTTAGTGTAATGGTTCCTATTTGTCTGCTGTATCACCTGACTGTGGGTGGTGCAATAGGTTACAGATGCCCTGACCTCTGGCTGTGGGTCCAGGCTGGGGAAACGTGGCCTTAAGAAAGGGGTAGGGGTGGGGAATCCTGCCATCAGACATTAGAGACAGACCAGTAAGGTTGTTTAAATGTAGTACCTCCTCGCATAAAACTCAAGGTGTCCAAACTGCATTGTCTGAATAATAAATCTCTGAGTTAGAATGGATGTAGAGATGACTTAATTTAATAATCTCAGATTCAAATTACATATTTGTTTAAAATGTATAGCACTCATCTATCTGAACTGTTACCCAAATCTTTTTTTTCTGCTTCATAAAACTTTGTTTGGATTAATATGAAAGTGAGAGGGACAAAAGAACTAAAAAAAATCCTAGGATTTAGTGACAGAAAGCATCTAAGAGACAATGTCGTATGACTTTTTGTTATACAGCTAGGGAGCCTGAGGCCCAGGTATCTGCTATACAGGTAGGAAGCAACAGAGATCAGATTTAAACTTTGGTCCTCTGACTCAAAATTCAAGGTTCTTTCTGGATCCAAAATCCAAGGTTCTTCTCTGATTTGAGGGTAGCTGGAAACAATACAAAGAAATCCAAGTCTGAGGTCTTTGATCTATCTGGGTCTTTTCAACTAAAGCCTGGAAAGGCATCAGTGACTAGCCAAAGGTCACTCGTCTTGTAGACAGCAGAGTTAATAAAACTGAAATCCAAGGCTCGACTTACAACCAATGTTGGAAGTGGTCCACAGTGCCACTCACCTGCAATTGGATCATATCATGTACAATTTAAAGCAATCAGAGATGGAACAGGCTTTAGAGGCTCTAGTCCAGACTCTGGCAGACACTGGGTACAACAACTGTTATTATTACTGGAAAATTGTCATCATTGTGTTTAACCATTTTCAGTTGTGCCTGACTCTTCATGATCCTATTTAGGGTTTTCTTGGCAAAGATAATGGAGTATTTTGCCATTGCCTTCTCCAACTCATTTTACAGATAAGGAAACTGAGGCAAATTTGGTTAAGTGACTTGCCCAGGGTCACACAGCTAGTAAGTATCTGAGACCAGATTTAAACTCAGGTCTTCTATGCTGTCTTGCTGCCCCCCAAAATTATCATCATAGACTAATAAAATGTCAGAGTTAAAAGAGGTATATAAAACACAGGAGTCTTTGACCTGGAGTCTCTGAGCTAGATAGATAGATTATTGCTGTTCAGCTGTGTCCAACTCTTTATGACCATGCACCATATCACAGCAATACTACCCATGGAATTTTCTTGACAAAGATACTGGAGTGGTTTGCCATTTCCTTCCTGGTAGAGAAAGGCAAACAGAGGTTAAGTGACTTGCCCAGGTTCACATAGCTAATAAGTGTCTATGAACATATTTGAGCTAAGATCTTCTTGACTCTAGGCCTAGCACTCTATCTACTGTGCCATTTAGCTGCCGATAGATAGATAGATAGATAGATAGATAGATAGATAGATAGATAGATAGATTATAGATAGATAACAGTATTTCAATATAATTTATTTCCTTCATAATCTTCTGTACTTTATGTTATAGATTTACACACATTACTTTAAAAAGAGGTCCACAGGTTTCACCAGACTTCCAAAGGGTCTCATGACTCACAACCAGAGCTTCTGTACTGGATAATCACATGATTGAATATAACCCCTCATTTTACCAAAGAGAAAATAATCTCAGTGAGGGAAAGTGATTAGTCCAAAGTCATAACAAAGAGACAAAGTAAAAGAATCAGGAGTCAAATCTTATGCTTCCAAATCTCACAGCAATGATTTTTCCACTGTTCAACCTAATAATTCTAATTATATACTATAGGATAAATAATTTGAAACCTTAAAAAGCTATGTAAACGTTATCATTGTGATGTTGAAGATGATTATGGATCACCATAATTGATTAAATTGAATGGATAAACCACTGTGCAGAGCATAAAAATGTATAGTATCCCTGGGAACCTACATTTCAGTCTCCTACAGGGCCATTCAGTCGTTCTTGGCAGAGGTTCTGTTCATTGGTCCCAGCTTTTTAAAAGCCCCATATAAGTTTATAGAGAAATATCATTTTGCACACTTACCAGAGCCCTTTCTAGACGGGCAGATTTTCTGCCAGTGGATTCCTTTTGTATTTACTGAGTCAAATTCACCTAATTAATGCTGTCATTATTCAAAATTGCACTACCTCTCCTGCCATTAAAAAATACCTTTCATTTCTCCCTTTCCAGAGCTCCATCAACAATCTTCATATTTGAAGAGGCAGGCTGATATAATGGACATAGCTTTGGACTTGGGCACCCACCTAGGTGTAAATCCTATTTCAGGGACTTATTAACTATTCAGGAGAGGCAAGTCAGCCTCTCAGGGTCTCAGTCTCTTCATCTATAAAATGGTGATCATAGTCATTGCACTACCTGTTGTGAAGACCAGAGAAGATGTAAAGCAAAGGCTTTGTAGACTTTCAGGCCTTGTACTCTTGATGTGACCAGACCATCTTGAAAGTATTCCTCTTAGTAGAAATTCTGTGTTTTTAACTCTGGATAGGGTTAGGATTTTAAAAGATCTTTAGAGCTCTTTCTTATGGCTTTTTTTTAAAAAGAAGTTTATGCTATCCTGTTAAAAATACTATTAGAATTTCTAATAGGAAACTGTATTAGATATTTCTGCAGTAGTATTTTTAATGTCACTTTTTAAAGGTCATATCTTTTTTTAAAGCTATAAATCAATACAAAAACTGGTCTCTACTCATCATTTTAATATAGCTGACCACTAAATATAAATCACTGTGATCATATATATCTATGTATTAATTACTATTATTAGTTACCTATAAATTAGTTAACTGATATAATTAATTACCTATATATTAGGTATAATATATAATTACCTATATAGTAAACTAATGTAATTAGTTCATGTAGTAACTAATTCATTAATGTGTGACGCTGAGCAAATCCCTTCACCTCTAAGCCAATCCTCTCCTATGAAAATAGAGATAGAGACAGATATTCAATTTAATCCAACACATATTTGTTAAGGGATTGTTATGTACTAAGCTTTTGGCACAGTTAGGAGAAAAATAATTTATTCTCTCAATATCCTTACATTTTCCTAAGGAAGATACAATATCTATTCACCTAAGAAAGATAAAAGAAAAAAGTAGTTTAAAATGATATAATTTGTAGTATGTCCAAGACAAAGGCGAGAAGCAGACAAAATGTTCTGGGAAATATTTTAAGAGGAATAAAGCACTTTTGGCGGAGGCCATCCTGGAAGACTTCATGGAGTTACTAAACTAAAAATTGAAGGCAAAATATTTCATCAGGTAGAGAAGAGGAAGGTGTATTATAGAGGCCAGAAACAAGAGAATTCTGGTGGTGTTCAGGCAATATGATTCCTGTTGGACAGAAGTACAGAGAAAACAGAAGGGATGTTTATAAAATGGACTATCTGATTCATAGGATTATTGTGAAAATCAAATGGAATAATGAAAGAAAAAGTACTTTGTAACCATAACTATATAAATGTAAGTGATTAGTGTTAATAGTATTGATGCTGGTATTATTCTCTAGTGCAGGAGTTTTTAATCTGTGATCTATATTTTTTTAAATATTTTGATCTCTATATTTCAATAAAACTGGCTTCCTTTGGATTCCTATGTACTTTATTTTATGCTTCTAAAGACATGATTCTGAGAACATGGCCATAAGCTTTACCAGAGTGTCAAAAGGGTACATGACACAAATAAGGTTAAAAACCTCTAGGTTAAAAGAAGAAACAACAACAGAAAAGTTCAGCAAATTGTCAGATATAAACAGAATCATTGACAGTGTGAGAATGAAGTAACAAATTCCTGATGTGTGAACCTTTATCCATGCTACTTGCAGATGTTACCTTTCCTCCTCCTCTTCCTTTTCCTCCTCCTTTTCTTCCTCCTCTTCCTCCTTTTCCACTTCTTTCTCCTCCTCCTCCTCCTCATCATCATGTTCATATGCTGCTTTAAAGTTAGTAAAGGGCTTTATGAATATCAACTTATCATACATCATTAGTCATTTCCATTTAAGCAAGAGGAAGATGTTGACCTAATTCCATCACAAAAAGATTTTGCATTTCAACAGAATCTTGGTCCTCTAATATTTGTGTTGACCACTAACAGCAGACAAGATGGGGGCCTGACTGAAAGCTCTCCCTGAAAAAGAATCAGAGAAATTGGGGAAATGATGGGAAATCTTACGTAGGCTATCCCAGGAGGCATGAACCAGGGATTAACAGTAATGTTGTTCATAGACTAGAATGAGGAATCAGACACCATCACATTAGGAGGAGGGGGGAGAGAATAAGTAGTATACAGAGGGTTAAAGTTAAGCAACACAAACAAAATTATGACAAAAATTCACCTAGATTTTAGAAATGTAAAGTCCTTCAGTCACAGCAACCCAGTGAGATAGCAAGGGCAAAAATCATCACCTACATCTACAGATAAAGAGACTGAGGTCCAGAGAGGGCCAAAGGCAAAATGCTCTCTTTGGCATTCAAAGCCTTTCACAACCCAGTCCCCTCCTACCTTTCCAGTCTTCTTATGCCTTACTTACTCCTTAATAGTATACTTCTATCCAGTGACACTGGCCTCCTGGCTATACCATAACAAGGCACTCCATCTCTCAACTCTGGGCATTCTCTTTGGCCATCCCACATTCCTGTTTCTCTCCTTCCTTAACTCTACCTCCTGATTCCCCTGGTTTCCTTTAAGTTCTAACTAAAATCCCATCTTTTACAGAAAGTCTTTCCCACCCTCTTTTAATTCTAGCGCCTTTCCTCAGTTAATTATCCAATATACCCTGTATATAGCTTGCTCTGTGTGTGTATATGTATTATTTTGCATGTCTCCCTCATTAGGTCGTGAAGAGGCTGCATTAGATCATTTTTAAAGTGTTAACTTTAAATCTGTGACTCTGTGATTCAAGGTCCAGCATCTGTATAACACACTGTATCTCAGAATACCAACTTTTCATGGAAAGAGCTGGCAGCCAAGAGTGCTATGATCTAAGCATCCCTTGGCTTTGCCCCTTCTATAGGGGATGGAGTGGGCAGCTGCTTGGTCACAGTTACAAGGCAAACTGTCTTCCCTGAGTGACATTGTTTTCTATGGTTTATTGCCATCAGTCTAGCCAAAGTAGAAGAAATCAAAGATGAATTTATTATATTCCTTTATTAATATTCTTCTTTCCCAAAGTATTTCAATTTATTTTCAATAATAATTGTCATTTGTTTTATGTAATTATTTAGCAATATGCTTACCTGAACATACCTGCTGAATTGAATTGAAAATACACAGAAATAAGGCACAGTATAGATGCCCACCAGAAAAGGAGGCTGCATCAATCCAAGAAACAGTTTTGCCCAGGGTTTGAGTACTCAGGAACTTGGATTCCTGAAATATAAGCACTACCAACGCTACCTCTTGAAATGTAGGAGTGGTGTAGGAGAGGTACACATTATAGGTAGTATTAGAAGCAGTTTTGTCTAGTGGTTATAGAGCTGCGCTGGAAGCCAAGGGGACTTGAGTTCAAGTCTAGCCCACTACAAACTATCTATATGACCTGGGACAAGTCAATTAATCTCTAGATTAGTAGTATCAAGTTCAAATATATAGGGGGATAATAAACCCTACTTAAGGATCCCTGATAGCCTCACATTGACTTGGAAAACCATATATTAACATTATCTATGTTCTACTGCATTTTTATTTATTTTATAAAAAATAGTTCCCAAATACATTTTAATCCAGTTCCTATCCCATTTAGGAGTGTTATGGGCCTCATGTTGACCACAGGCTGCTTTGACACCTCTGCTCTAGGCAACTCTCCAAGATTCTAAATTACAGAGTAAATGCCCACCTATGTTGGCATACAACATCTATAATATTCCTATTCTTAGTAACTATAAGATAGAACCATAGAATATTAAGGCTGTAAGATCCTTTGATATCATCTGATTGAACTGCTTCTATTTTAGAGGCATGGAAATGGAGGCCCAGAAAGGGAAAGTAATTTGTCCAAGGTTGTGCAGCCAGTCAATTGTAGAGCTAAGACTAGCTCCCCAGTCTCCTGGCTCCGAGTCTGGTCCTCTTTCCAT
This sequence comes from Gymnobelideus leadbeateri, assembly GCA_011680675.1. NCBI lineage: Eukaryota > Metazoa > Chordata > Mammalia > Diprotodontia > Petauridae > Gymnobelideus > Gymnobelideus leadbeateri. The sequence goes on along the minus strand of WOXC01006658.1, from coordinate 321,175 downwards.
CATACTAAATGTCGGCAAGTCAGATTTTTTTTTAATGCACAGATTGAGGATGTTGTAAAAGTGTGATGTATTACACACCAATACCCCACCAGAGGTCAAAGGCAAGACCACAAAGCTCAATGCCTGCCTGCCCCCCAAATCCTCTTCTCATTTTCCTGTTCCACCTGGAGCTCTGCTTAGTGGCCAGCCTTCAGAGGAATGTCTCTGGCCGATTGTCAGAGGGTGGAGACAGCCAGACACTAGTTTTATGGGTTAAAAATTATGATCATAACAAGGTCTATCATACCTGTCAGATTGCCCTAGAGCTTAATTATCCCTTGCTTTCTTGTTATTGTTAATCACAGGGGAGGAAGCAGAGAAGGGTGACTATAGAAGGAAGTCCTAGTCAGACAGCTCACTCTTAGCACCTTCCTCTGAGACTAGAAGGGCCACAACCCACACAGGCTAAACCTACAGTACCTTACTAACAAACACCTGGCTTCCTGTTTTGCCTTAGAATTGGGGGACAGTAAGATGGTCTCCAATCAATGGGTATCAAATGACAAGCATAATTTTAGTAAGATATTATAACGGAAAGTGGACTAGGCTGGCATCAGATGATATGGGTTTGAGTTCCAGCTCTGTCACTTTTATTAATTATATAATTTCACTTCCTCTCTCTGGTTTTCCATTTCCTCATCTGGAAAGTTAGGTGGGTGGAAGGGTTAGACTAGGTGGCATCTAAAGTCTCTTCCAGCTCCAATATTCTAAAATTCTGTGTAAGAAAATCAATGATGCAGAAAAAATAACTTTAAAAATCTAAACATTAAACTTAAAATAACAACTTAAAAAAACATTTGAAACATATGGAAAGAGGATGATAGGAAAAGGTTAGAACTACTTAACTTCGTCTTTTCTACAGAGGAAAATGACCTTCAGATTGCTAAGGATAGAACAAAAATAGTTAACAAAAAACTTGAATTCAAAAATAATATGTGAAAAAATAACCAAAAAAGTACTTGGATCTAAAGAAGAAATTCAAGTCATCTAGCCCAATAGAAATGTATTCTAGAGCTGAAGTGTCAAATGTGGTACACTATGCTGTGAGAACCAAATTAAAACATAATTGAGAAGTGTTTTTTTTTAATAAATAAAATACAATAAAACATAAATAATGATAATATGTTGTTTTCCAAGTCAATATGTGGAGTTGCCTCATTTGTATTGGAGTTTGCATATTTTTATTTTTATTTTTATTTTCTTGCTTTTTGGAGAGCAATTGGAGTTAAGTGACTTGCCCAAGGGCACACAGCTAGTTTTTGTGTTAAGTGTCTGAGGCCACATTTGAACTCAGGTCCTCCTGACTCCAGGGCCAGTGCTCTATTCACTGTGCCAACTAGCCGCCCCTGTATTAGAGTTTGACAACTGTTCTAGGGTCCTGAAAGAACTGAGTCTCCGTTTGGCATTTTTTGAGAGATCATGGAAAGTGGAACAATCACCACTTAACCAAAAAGGGGCAAATGTCCTAATTTTCTAAAAAGTCAGGAGAGTGGAATCTTCCAACTACAAGCCAGTGACTTTTATTTCTATTCATGATAATACTAAAATGTGTAATTAAAAGTGTAACTTGTCTACAATTAATAAGGGAAGAGTTGACCACTAAGAACTAGCATGGCCTCAATAAAAACAGGTCATGCCGGACAACCTCATTTCCTTTAGGAAAGAGCTTACTAAAGTAGTTTATCAGGGACATCCTGTAGATAGAATATACCTGGAGGTCAACAGATTAGGATGATGTAAACCTAGGATCCTAGGTTTTACAAACACTGCTTGTTTTCCTTGAAAAAAAAAACTGTTTAGAGCACTCTTCTCTTTAAAATGCTATGATGGCATTTCCTCCTTCAGAAACTTTTATAGGCCAGTGTTCTTTGTACCTTGGGTTCTTGTTGGCTTGGCACAACAGGACACTTGGCAGGCTGAACTTTACTGAATAAATAAACAATTTTGCTTGATAGAGAGGAGTGTTTAGTGAGATCTAGAGACTGCCTGGATTTTGGGGGAAATTTCTAGTTCAGGAGAATCATGTAAATCTATCAAAAAGACTTCTTAAAATTGAGACTATGACTCCAAATGGTGATCCTAAAGATACAGGCCATACAAATATTTCTCAAAATAGGATAGAATTAGATGGCTTCACGAGGCCCAGTTGGACCTACCTAGCCATGAGGACTTTCCAACTCCTAAAAGGATGAGAAAGAGACAGGCTTCTGTTTGCTCATCATTTGGCCAGAAAGGACCTAAGGAAAAAGTGAGGAAGTCTGCCCATATCTAAGTCATCAAGCAGAGACTTCTGAAGATGGTGAAAAGCAATGTGGCTCAGAAGAAGGAAAGAACCGTGAAGAATAAGGTTTTTCAGAGGACCTCTATCACTGAACCTTGCCTTCTACTTCTGGTCTGGTCAAATCACATGCCCAGATCTGTTCAGTCCTGTTCCTGCTCCTCTGCCTTCTGATGGTTGGAGTCATCATTGGACCCAATGCAGACCAAACTCTGTTTCATATCTGAAAGACAGTGACATTTACTTACAGTGCCTTTCACTCTTCCCTTCTTCAAGGAACTAATAAAATCTGGATCCTATTAACCCTAACATCCTCTAACAGAGTAGATAATTCTTTCCCGTTAATAGAAGACTACCTCCTCAATCCAGTCACATCAATGAGGCCCATATTCCTAAAAACAATTGTTCTGACTGAAATGGGGTAGAAAAAAGGTGGATTATTATACCTGTTCCCCCTCCCCCAATATAAACAGCTAGAAAGTAATTAGCATCAGTTATAATTGTACTATTAGCAAGGATAGCAATGGAATCAAATTCCCCACAAATTGACCAAATCTAATTAATACATAATTTAATAGGGACAGCTACAAAGTAACATACTTGGATTTAAAAAGTTTACAATCTAGTAATAAAGCTTTTCATGCACCAAACTATATACCAAATTTATAAGAGGAAAAATTGCAATAATAGAAATAATATGGAAATCTGCTTTTAAATCCCTTTGCAATCTGGCTTCAACCTCTCTTTCCAGACTGATTTCACAATACTCCCCCTCATGTACTCCATGTTCCAGCCACACTGGCTGCTCTCCTTATATGACATTCCAGGTCCAGCTTCAAGCCCTTTGCACAAGCAATTCCCTCATTCCCCTAATGTTCTTCCTCATTACCTCCACCTCCTAGAATCTCTAGCTCTTTCAAGGCTCACTCAGCTCAGCTTACACAAGGTCTTTTCTGATCCTCCTCCTAAAGCTAATGCCCTCCCCTGTCCATCTCCACTTTCATATTATTTTGTATTGGTGACTCGTGTTGACTTGGTACATGCATACATGCATGCATATGTATATATGTATTATGTACATGTTTCTCTGCATGTATATGTACATGTATGTGTATGTTTATGTGTGTACGTGTGTTATATATGTATGTATATGTCTGTATGTCTCTGTGTGTATATGTATAAATATGTATATATATTTAGTATTTGTGTCCTTGTTGTACCTATGTACCGGTAAAATAGAAGCTTCTTTTTAGGCATTGATCCTGGTGTTTCCAGAAACAAAGACAATCGATACTTATTGAATTGAATTCCTGTTGTAAAACCAAACTGGCTGTCCAAGGACCATTGTAAAAAGCCCTAAAATCAAAGAATGTTACAGCTAGAAGGGATCTCCGAATTCATTGACTCCCAAGCCAAGGCATATCCAAGCTAGTCCATGCCCAAAGGGATAATCTTCATTACTTTTATCCAGAGGCCCAAAATCTCACAACCCAACCTCGTGGTCCTGAGCCTCTCCTCACTTAACCAAGCTGGTTGTCAAGGGATAGACAGGTATTTCACCTCTAGGTCCATGTCTGAAACTTTTCCAGTCTGGTGGAATCTGCTAAAACTTGTTTTCTGTTGGCATAGCCTCCATCCCGTTCCCGATGATGAAAAATCAGGAGTACTTCAATAAGGTGGGGGGAGGGTAGGAATAGTCACGAATTATTGTTGTTTTTCAGTCATGTCTGACTTACTGTGACCTCATTCAGAGATTTATTGGTAGAAATACTCGAATGATTTGCTATTTCCTCCTCCAGCCCATTTTCTAGATGAGGAAACCGAGGCAAACAACGTTAAATGACTTGCCCAGGGTCACACAGCTAGTAAGTGTCTGAGGTCAGATTTGAACTGCCTGACTCCAGGCCTGGCACTCTATCCACTGTACCCCCTAGCTACCCTCTAATAAATTATAACAAATACTATATTTTCTTTCAAACTTAATAATAGTATTTAATGGAAAGAATGATTTCTGAAAGGTATTCCTGCCTTGCAGCAATTCTTCCCTTGATGTCAAACAAGATGGGTACCACCCTGATATTCAGCATAGAAGAAAAGTCTCCCAGGTAGAAACAGGTGAAGAATTTCCCAATACAAAAGTTTATTAAGAACAAGCAAGCTTTGACACCTTCACAGAAACCAAGATTTCCCTTTTATCATGAAATCAAACTCCTAAGCAATCCAAACCTGTCCCTCTGCTTGGGGCTTGGTGCTAAGGAAGCTAGGCAATGAGAGGCTGCACTGTCTCTCCCCAGACACTTGTTTTACAACCCTGGGAAGATCAGCCAAGGGGCCCAGAGAGCCTCACCCAACCAGCTGAGCCTTGCCTAGACTCTCCTTTATTAGGACTTCTCTCAAGCAGCCTCTAAGCCCAACCCTTGGCACACCCACACATGGCTTTGAATTATTCCAATGATCTCCCTTAATGGTCACTGGATGGGAAAGTCCTGAAAAGTCATCTCCAATTCTTCCCATCCTTTGAGACCCAGATCTTATGCTGCCTAGCGCAGAAAGCCTTCCCCCATCACTTCACCCTCCCTTCTCTGAACTCTCACGGCTCATTAGAGTGAGATTCATTTTCATTGCATGTCTTGGGAGGCACTGTCATATAGTGGAGCACCAGCAGGACTTTTAGTCTGCAGTCCTAAGATTCTAGCCTAAGTACTTAGATTTACTAACTAGGTGATATTGAGTAAGTCATCTCAGGACCTTTGGTCTCCACTGCCTTATCTGGAAAATGAAAATAGTGAAACACCTGACCTTTAGAGGTCCTTCCAACTCGGAGTCAATAATCTGGTGATGATCCTATCTATAAAATGAAGATAACATTTGATCTTGCTAGCTCATAGGATCATAATGAAAGTGATTTGTAATACAAAGGGTGCCATAGAAGTGTGAAATTATGGTCTCTTCCTTACTGAAGGCAGCTAAGTGGCACCATAGTGCACAGTGTCAGGCCTAGAGTCAAGAAGACTCATCTTCCTGAGTTCAAATCTGGTCTCAGATACTTACTAATTGTAGCTTACTAATCTAGCACTGAGATTTACATCTAGTAAGTCCTAGTAAATGTGGTTTATATAAGTAAATGAGTGAATTGACTCTATTTTCAAGGACCTTTAGGTCTAGGTTGCCCTGACTTGCTGATTTTCTGGTAAAAGAGGAAGCTGCCTTCATGACTAGATGTAAGAATTATTGGAAAAGGATCCTTGCAAATAACTCCATAACTGGCCCAACAAAGTATCTCTACTTTGAGTAAGTTTATGAAGCAGACATTGGGCTGGATGGGTAAGCAAACAGTAGGAAAATGAGTGGCTAGGCCTCTACTAGGAAATTAAAGCAAGTCACACTAAAGATTAAGATTAGTTTTCCTGAACTTTATATCTCCCCTAGGACCTAACACAGATATACCACGGTTAATATTCTATAAACCTTAGCTAATAACAGTAGCAAACATAATAACATATATTTAAATATACACATACATACATGTACATGTATACACACATGTGTGTATGTGTATATAATTCTTTAAGGTTTGTGGGGTATATTACACATGTTATATCACTTGATTTTTATAATCCTATAAGGTGGACACTGTTATTATATCCATTTTATAGATAAGGAAACTGAGGCTGAAAGGTCAAGTCAAATGACTTGGCTGAGGTCAGCTAGCAAATGAAACAGTATTTGAACTCAGGTCAGGAAGTCCAGCATTCCATTCACTGTTCCCCCAGCTTACAGTATGGTGTAATGGGAAAAGTTCTGGCTTTGGACTTAGAGGACCTTGACTCAAGGGCTGCCTCTGGTGCTTAATGTCTCAGTGACCTTGGACAAATCAGTTCACCTTTTTCAGCCTGAGTTTCCTGATCTGTAATATGAGGGGGCTAGACTAGATAGTCTCTGAGGTCCCTTCATGCTTTAGATCAACAACCAGATCACATAACACCTACATCTCTAAGACTGAATTTATCCCTTCTACCAAAGTCCTCCGATGCCCTATCTTGACATGGAGGTGATCACAGATTCTAGAATTCTTTGCCAATAGAGAACAAGCTTTGCTATGTCCTACGATACCAGACAGGCATTGTTGAGTAAGCTTTAGAAAATTGTGTCCAGGTTCTTCAAAGATCTTATTTACTAAGTTTGAAGATCTCCTGACTGGCTGCAAGATGCTGAATTTTGCAACCATAGTGACTCTCACAGTCTCTCTATGAAGTCCTAGATCCATTGCAGTTCATATCACTGGAGGGAATACCCACACCAATACAATCCTGGAACCTTCAAGAATACATCTTCATTCCAATCTACACAAATGTGTGCTTGATACATAACAATCCCTCAAAGCTCTTCGAATTACACATTTACTAATAACTGCTACCTATTGCTCAAACTATTGATGTTGGTAAAACACAAACATTTATAAGCAAGAAAAAATAAAAGATAAATTTTATTTCATTCTTCAATTATTAAAAATGAAACTCTACAATAAAATTTTAGCAAAAATACTAAACACCACAACCAAGTGTCCAATGACTATGTCTACCTGGTCAGATGTCAAGTTTTGCCTTAGAATACTATATCTAATTGGTTTCAGGCCATTTAGCCTTGAAGCTAAGGAATTAGATACAGCCATACTATCACTATGGTTCACTACGATATATAATGTTCATACATAATGCCAATGCAGCCTTATATGTTTTTGTAAGCATTCTACACCATCGCAATTTATACCCACAGAATGTTGGAGTTGGAAGAGTCCATCTAGTCCAACCTCCTTGTTTTAAAGATGAAGAAAGTGAAACTGAGGGAAAATAATGGTTATTCCCAGGGTCACTCAGTGACAGTGGCAGAGTTTGAAAATCTCAGAGAGTTACATTCACAATACAGTGTACTTTCAAATATATTCATAAGACCTGGTTGGACCAGAGTTTGTGCTCTACACTTCTCCCCTCCACCACTGCCCCTCTCCCATTGGTCATTAGTGGTTTGGAAGTTGGTGAAACTCCTTGGTTTTTCACCATTGTCCCACTTAGGCCTCTATTATGAAACTGTGTTGCATAAGCAGTCAGAATATAAATTCCCTTCTTAAAAGTAAATCCCAATGAATCAGCTCATCTGAGCTTTGCAGCTTCATCTGTCTCTGAAGTGGTGCATTTAAATTTTAATAGAAATTTTTTAGATATTGTACCCTAACAGTAGGAGTGGAAATCACATTGTTTATCCCTAAGTTAAAATTGTTTCAGGAGCACACACACACACACACACACACACACACACACACACACTCCACTAATGGTATGTTAACTTGTAGAAAACAAACTTCCCTGAATCCTACTTAATAAGGACCCAAATAAATATTGCCAACTATATTGTTATTCATAATGGCACATTTGAGGAAAAGTCACAAGAATGATGTCACAAAGACTATCCATTTCAATTCTCCATGATTATTTCATGAAGAAAGATTTCCTTGAAAAGGGAGAGGAAAGCCTGGAATACAAATTATGCCACAATCCCTCAGGAGAGAAAGCAAGCAGTCAGAGGCAGGACACAAGCCATAGCCTGCATTTGAAAGGAATCCAGTATGTTTCTTAAGAAAGAGGTCCTGTCTAAAATGGTTCTTGCCATCTTATCCACCACATCTTGCTTTCCTCCTCCTTTTTCTCTTTCCATGGCACCACCAACTTGCCAGTCACCAGGGCTCAAGACCCCTTTTGAGTCTTTCCACAATGTCATTCTTCTCTAATCCAGACCCTTGCTAGCTCTGGTAAGATCTTCCTAACCAGTCTCTCCATGTCTAGAGTTTCCCTCTCCAAACCTGTTCTACACAAAACTGGAAAATTAATCATTCCTAGTGCATAGCTCTGATCATTCAATTCAAGAATTTCTTTCAACATTTATTAAGTTATGTTTAAGAAACTATTCTAATGGAGGGGGGAAGACAGGGAGAGTATAGCCCCTATCCCCAAGAAGCTTACAGTATACTAGGGGAGGAGAGAAACATGAGATATGCACAATTAAGTGTGATATGAAATAGAATATGATAGTGGCAAATGAAAAATTGAGATGTAGTAAATACATGCCAGTGTTAGCCCCCCTCCCCCTAGCCTCCATCGTGGTTCATAGGCACCTGTGCAAGGAACAGCTGCTAGCTTTACCCCTCTCCCACTTTGTTTCCAATGCTTTTTTTAGGCAGTCATGGGTTAATCTGCATAGCCTGACGCATCTGCTAAATGGAGAATAGAAGTGTGAGGGGAAGGGGAGGGCAGAAGAGAGAGGGAGGGAAAGGGGGAGAGAGAGGGAAAGGAGAGACAGAGACAGATCAGAGACAAAGAGAAAGAAAGAGGGGAGAGAGAGAGAGAGAGAGAGAGAGAGAGAGAGAGAGAGAGAGAGAGAGAGAGAGAGAGAAAGACACAGAGAGAGAGAGAGATCAAAGGAGTCTTTAAAATCCTGGAAACTCAGTGGGAGTTCCTGAAAGAGCGAGAAGCAACCTGTTTGGGAGCTGGGAAAAGAGGGAGAATCTGATTCAGTCAGGAAGACAAATTAGTGGTTCCCACCAACCATTGTCCGTTTTGTGGAAAGAGTCCTGGTGGAAAGAATAGGACATAGTTCAAAGACATTCAGACCCTGGGTTTAGGGGTGCTGGGACCCTGAGACTCAAGGGCAAATGACGCAGGTCCTAACTGGAATGAATTCGACCCAAGCTTTCTTTCAGCCAAAGACAAGGTTTATTAGAACATGGCTCAGGGTGGGCAAGATTTTAAGAATCCATGCTATTGGCCAGATTTTAAAGAATTTGAACATTGGTCAAACCCTTGAGGAATCTGAGCATTAGTGACACTTGTATTGACAAGCAGGCCAGACTGGACCTGAGCACCTTAATGGAGGCAAAATGGACCTTTTATATAGAAGACTGTGGGAACAGAGAAGGGGTCTAGATGGAATTAAAGAGTGGCTATGTGGGGTGGGGCCAGGTGCAAATAATGAGGGTCACAATGAAAGGGCAGTTAACTAACTGGGAAGGGCCAGGTAACCCAGGTAAATGCCAGGAACCTGGGTCACATGGGAAAGTCCAGGACTTTTCCTTTTAGGGGTTCAGATCCCATCCCCATTAGGTTTACATGGAAGGGCTGGAAAGTTTTAAATAGCTCAAAGCTAACGGCTTTTCATTCTGAAAGAACTATAATGTTCTTCCTATGAGAGAAACAAGGGGCACTAGGTGGTACAGTGGCTAGAGTGTAGGGTCCAGAGTCAGGAAGACTCATCTTCCTGAATTCAAATCCGGTCTCAGACACTTACTGTGTGACCAGGGCAAATCACATAAACCTGTTTGCCTCAGTTTCCTCATCTGTAAAATGACCTGAAGAAGGGAACAACAAAATCATTCTAGTATCTTTGTCAAGAATACCCCAAATGGGGTCATGATGAATTGAACACACTGAAAATGAGACTGAATAACAATGATATGTGCTGGTTTGTCATGGGGCTGGAGCACTGAAACCAAATTGATGAAAAGGGATGGAAACACCAACAGAACACACCATGATTACAGAAGAATGACATGAGGAGCCAGGTGATAAACTATAATAGAGAAACACTTGCCTATGTTATACTTTCAAGGGAATATTGCGAATCACATAGATAATTCTTGGACTTTGGGAGGCTGGACCCTAGAAGGACAAAAGGGATATTTTTGTCTGATGAACCAAGACTTTGTAATTGCTGAGGACTCCGCCAAGAAAAGTTCTATAAATCACAAGGGTCTAGTAGGTCCCTGAAGGAAGCCAGAGAGCCACTGGCCAGAGGTAAGTGGTGTTGACTTTCTAATAAATTCCAAGTTCTTTCTTCTTTTTTGAAGTCCCACCTAGGCTGATACTATAATGGTAGAGAAGTGTGTAGGTCCTGAAGGAACTGTGAGCACAATATTCACTTGAAAGGGAAAAAGCTTCTTTGAATACTTATGCAAACACATCAACTCTGTTTTTTACTATGCAAAAAAAAATCTGTTCTATGTTTGATGCCTTCTGTGCTTATAAGAAGAGCCGTGGGTTATCTTTTTGAGGGAATACTATCCCCACCTAGGTGAAAGCATAAGAGACACAAAGAGAATTAAGACATTCCCATCCTCCCACCCCACCTCCACCCCCAGCAAAGTATGTGCTGGTGTTGAATACCAGGAAGAAGCCTCTATGTAAAGATTTCACATGCTTAATACTCTTCTTGGTGTTGTTTGTCCTTCATTCTCGAAGAGGAACATGAAATCAGTAAGATGATGCCATGAATTGCAAGTAAATTGGATTTAAGTGAGGCAGGGCTGTGCAAAGTCACCAGCCTCACCTTCTCATCTGGAGTCATCTGGGTCCAGTGGCCAGATATAGATCAGGATGACTGGAGATGGCCCCTGAGAAATATACTGGATTTACAGTCAAGGAAACATAATACTCTAGGAAAGGTCATGGAGAACATTCTCCAAGAATACAAGCTTAAAGGAAATCAGGCAAGGCTTCATGGTAAGGACGGGGTCTGAGATGAACCTTAAAGGAAGAGAACAATTTCAATAGCTGGGGATAAGGCAGGAAGTAAGAGGGAGGAGCTGGCAAATACATGAAGATGTCAGATTGCAAGATGACATCAAGGAAAGAGTATTACTTTGATTTGGCTAGAATATAGAATAATAAAGAAAACTTAATGGTCTTACATGCCACACTAATGAATTGTATTTTACGCCGCAGGGAATATAGAAACAAAGAAAATTTTGAGTAGAAAAGTGACATTTGTATATTAGAAGTGGTATTTTGGCATTTAAGAATAGGTTAGACAAGGGAGAGATAAGGGAAAGAATATTTTATAGGCTATTATGATAATTGTTACAATATTACATTACATATAAGATATTCTTAGCAATATAGTAATAAATCATATTAATATATTATGTTATAATATAATAATATTATCTATTATTATGGTTAAGATATTAAGATAATTCAACCAAGAGGGTAGAGAAAAAATGAGTGGAGAGGCTAAACACAAGAAATGTTGCAGAGGACATATCGACAATACTTGGCAACTGATGGAATATGTTGGAAGAGGGAGATAGAAGAAACAAAAGTGATTCTGAGGTTTTGAACATAAGTAACTAGGAGGACAATAGTTCCAGCCATAGAAATCAGGAAGTTGGGAGGAAATTTAGTTTCACGGAAAAGATTAACATTTGGGCATGTCAGGTCTGAGAAAGATCACATCTCTCCTCTAAAATCCTTCAGTGGTTTCCTATTGCCAATTAAACTCCACTAAATTCCTTAGCCTGGCATTCAAGGCTTTCCACAATCAAGTTCCAATCCACCTACTACAGGAACATTCTTCCCTATTACACATTTTATGTATGCTCCATCCAAAATGCCTCTAAAACAAATTCTGCATCCTTCAATCTCTGTACCTACCCCTGGAATGTCTCCTCATTCTAGCTCTACCTGTTAGTTTTGTACATATCTATCAAAACCCAAAATAAATGTCAGCTTTCCACAAAATGTCTTCCAATTGTTGAAAATGGAAGTGAGCTGTCCCTCCTTTAAATCATAATAGCACTGTTTTAAAACTTTTCTGATATGATTATCATTCTTATTTTTGTTATGCTTGTTTCCATGTCTTTATGTAGTCACTCAAAAGAGAATTTTTAACTATATACATTGTAAAAACAAAGTGAGTAAAATATATTTCCTGCCCACCTTATGACATACAGTTAGGCAATCAGTTAACTTAAGTTCATAATTATATAAAGGTTGGGCAGGTTACAGTTCAATTTACTTCTTACAAAATCTATAATGTGCTGTCATATAGCAATCCAATCTTAGAAGAATCCAAATAATGGCAACTTGAAGAATCCAACTTGAAGAATATGATGAATATAAGTAGGCTATAAGATGTTGCCAATTATTTATACATAAGAAGTGACGGTAGAATTGGTACAGTCGGAAGGAGATTATATTAAGAGTCAGATTACCAAAGTTTAAATCTCTGCTCTTACCATCCAAAAGTTATGTGACTCTAGGCAAGGACTGGGGCAGTCTAGGACTCAGTTTCTTTCTCTGTAAAATTAGGGGTGTTGAACTGAATGACCTTTAAGCTACCTTACAGTTCTAAACCTATGTATCTATGATTCAAAAAGAAAAAAATCACCAAGGGCATATACAACTGGAAAAGGAGGTGAGCATGTCAGATTATTTTGGCAGTGGTATAAAAGATGACCTCATGTAACCACACAACATTTTTAAAAACTCAAAGAAGGCCTCGAATGTGGTAGGTAGCTCTTATATGGAGGATTTTCAAAATAATATTGGAATGGATCAAACAGGATGAGAAAGCTGGGACAGCCTCCAATTTATATGACAGGAATAAGTAATTGTACTGATAAAATCACGGCTCCCCCAAAGGATTCATAAATCTTATCTTTTCTCCTGGATTGTAAAACCCTCAAGGACGAAAGTCTATGCTTCATATTAGATAGTGTTGACAAACACATAGTAGGCATTGAAGAAATATTTTCTAATGAATTTTTCCTGTGTTCATCTGTCCTTACTCTCTGCGGGTACAGTATAATAATTGAGAATTTTACATTACTTGGACCTCTAATTGCCTGAAATTGCAGTTTAAGGGCTATTGCAATCTAACTTCAAGAGGGAGATGGAGACTGAACTTTTCACTGCAATATAAGGACTTATAGCCTGCATTTAGGCCTTTGTAACTAAAAGATACTGTGCCATACATTGGGGAAAAAACAAAGATATCACTCCTTGGGAGGTTAATGTTGCGACCTATCAAGTATTTTTTTTTCAGTTGGGGAAAGCAGATTGTGGGGGAGGTTAAATTAATATACAGGCTAAACAGAAGGGTGTGGGAATTCTCAGGTACACTAAAGGTTGCATTGAGAAACGCTGATTATCTGAGATTGCAGACAGCACGTACCCTGGGGTAATCACTAGGAATTTGACCTCTCACCATTTGTTTTTTATGTATTTAATTTCAATCTTTTTTAGCTCCATGAGGCAAACTTCTTCACTTTTAATGGAAGTTCCTAGAAGACACCACTCATTTTCCTCACTCCAAATCTATAAATATATTTTGACCTCGAGCCTCTTAGGGGTAGAAAGTACGAAGAAGTTAGACAAGATATAACTATAAGTTAAATAACAGCTACAAAGACTTTTCAGAGCTGGAAGAGGCTTTGGAGTTCACTTAATCTACCCCTTCTCAATTTACAGATAAAGCAATTGAGGCCCATATAGGGCGAGTCATTTACCCATGTCATTTGTCTAGTGATACCCCATAACCACTAGTGAAATCATAAATCCTTGAAGAAGTGAAAATCTTAGAGAAGTTGCCATGGAAAGTGGTTCCTAGAATCATAGATAATCTAAAAAGGAGTCTTTGAATCTTACCTCTTTTTTTTACAGATGAGAAGACACAGGCTGACAGAGTTTAAGTGACTTGTCCAAGATGACAACATAAATTAAATTCAGAAAGAATTCGAATTCATGGTTAGGAAATCCTTCTTCAAGCTCTATTCCTAGCTATTATCATTAATATTTCATTAAATGTCCATTTTTTCCCCTGAAGAATTATACTCAGTTTTGCTAGGGAGGTTATTGTTGGTTGTAATCCCACCCCCTTTGCCCTCCAAAATATCATATCCCAAACCTTCCACTCCTTTAACATGGAAGCTGCCAAATCTTCTGTGATTCTACAATATTTGAATTGTTTCTTTCTGACTGCTTGAAGTTTTTTTTTTTCTCTTTGCCCTGTAAGCTGTGGAATTTGACTATAAAGTTCCTGGGAGTTTTCATTTTAGAATTTCTTTTAGGAGGTGATTGGTGGATTCTTTCAATTTCTATTTTTTTTCTATCTTTAAGATATCAGGTCAATTTATCTTGATAATTTATTGAACTGTGACATCTTGGCTCATTTTTTTATCTTAACTTTCAGGTAATCCAAAAATTCTTAAGTGATCTCTCCTGGATCTATTTTCCAGATCACTTTTTTTTTTTCCAATAAGATAGTTCATATTTTCTTCTATTTTTTTTCATTCTTTTGACCTTGTTTATTGTTTCTTGAAGTCTCATAGAGTAATTACCTTCCATTTGGGCAATTCTAGTTTTTAAGAAATTATTTTCTTCAGTGAGCTTATGTACCTTTTTTTTCCCATTTGGCCTAGTCTCCTTTTAAAGGAATTATTTTCCTCAGTAAATTCCTGAGCCTCTTGTTTCTTTAGGCTAATTCTGGTCTGTTTGTTTGTTTGTTTATTAATCTTTTGTCTATTTATTTTTAGTTTTCAACATTCATTTCCACAAGATTTTGAGTTACAGATTTTCTCCCCATCTTTTCCTTACCTCCCACCCCCAGATAGCTAGCCTACTGAATACCTATTCTCCCAATGTGCTCTCTCTTATATCCTCCCCCATCCCTACCCCCCAACTTTTTAGTAGGGCAAGATGGATTTCTATACCCCAGTGCCTGTATATCTTATTTCCCAGTAGCATGTAATAAAACAATTTTTAACATGTGTTTTTAAAACTTTGATTTCCAGATTCTTTTCCTTCTTCCCTCCTCACCCACCCCCATTGAGAAGACAGCAATTCAATACAGATTGTACATGTGTAGTTACAAAAAACGTTTTCATAATATTTATATTGTGAAAGACTAGCTGTATTTCCCTCCATCCTACCCCGCCCCCCCTTATTCTATTTTCTACTTTGACCCTGTCACTTTTCAAAAGTGTTTCCTTGTAACTGCCCTCCCTTTTGTCATCTCCCTTCTTATCCCCTTCCTCCCTACTTTCCTGTAGGGTAAGACACCCAACTGAGTGTGTGTTATTCCCTCCTTAAGCCAAATTCAATGAGAATAAAGTTGACCCATTCCCTTTCACCTTCCTGCTCTTCCTCTCCTTTGTAATTGTTTTCTCTTGCCTCTTTTGTATGAGATAATTTACCCTAATCTATCTCTCCCTTTCTCCTTCTCCCATTATATTCCTCTCTAACCTCTTAATTTTATTTTTTAGATATCATCCCTTCCTATTCAACTGATCCTATGCCTTCTGTCTATGTATACATGTACACACATATACACACACTTGCATATGTATTTATATACACATACATCCTCCTAACATACATATTTAAGTATGTGTGCATATATATTTCCTTCAACTATTCTCATACTGAGAAAAGTCTCATGAGTTACAATTATTGGTTTTCCATATAAGAATATAAATAGTTCAACTTTAATAAATTCCTCATGATTTCTTTTTCCTGTTTACCTTTTCATGCTTCTCTTGCTTCTTGTATTTGAAAGTCAAATGCTCTGTTCAGCTCTGTTTTTTTTCATCAAGAATGCTTGAAAGTCCTCCATTTCATTGAATGACCACATTTTCCCCTGAAGCATTATACTCAGTCTTGTTAGGTAGGTGATTCTTGGTTTTAGTCCTAGTTCCTTTGACCTCTGGAATATCATATTCCAAGCCCTTCAAACCCTTAATGTAGAAGCTGCTAGATACTGTGTTATCCTGACTGTGTTTCCATGATACTCAAATTGTTTCCTCCTGACGGCTTGTAATATTTTCTCCTTGACTTGGGAACTCTGGAATTTGGCTATGATATTCCTAGGAGTTTTCTTTTTGGGATCTTTTTCAAAAGGCAATCAGTGAATTCTTTCCATTTCTATTTTTCCCTCTGGTTCTAGAATATCAGGGCAATTTTGTTTGATAATTTCTTGAAAGATGGTGTCTAGGCTATTTTTTTGATCATGGCTTTTAGGTAGTCCAATAATTTTAAAATTATCTCTCCTGGATTTATTTTCCAAGTCAGTGTTTTTTCCAATGAGATATTTCACATTGCCTTCTATTTTTCATTTGTTTGGATCTGTTTTCATAATATTTTGATTTCTCATAAAGTCATTAGCTTTGATTCGCTCCAATCTAATTTTGAAGCAATTATTCTCTTCAATGAGTTTCTGAAATTCCTTCTCCATCTGACCAATTTGGCTTTTTAAGGCATTCTTCTCTGCATTGGCTTTTTGGGTCTCTTTTGCCATTTAAGTTAGTTTATTTTTTAAGGTGTTATTTTCTTCAGTATTTTTTGGTCTCCTTTATCAGGCTGTTGACTCACTTTTCATGATTATCTTGCATCATTCTCGTTTCTCTTTCCAATTTTTCCTCCACTTCTCTTACTTGATTCTCAAAATCCTTTTTGAGTTCCTCCATGGCCTGTAACCTATTCATATTTTTCTTAGAAGCTTTTGATGCAGCAGTTTTGACTTTGTTGACTTCTTTTGGTTCCACATTTTGATCCTTTTGTCCCCAAAAAAGGATTCTATGGTCTGATTGTGCTTCCTCTACTTGCTCATCTTGCCAGCCAATTACTTGACTTTTGAGCTCTTTGCCATGGTAGAACACTGCTTTCAGAGTGGAGAGAGTTGTGCCCCAAATTGCTGGGGTTTTTGCAAATGTTGTCAGAAGTCTGAGGAGGGTGCCCTCTCTACAGCCACCACAAGCTCTGGCACACTGGTGTTTCTCACCCCAGCACCACCACCCAAGACTCTGATCCAGATCCAAGCAGGTCAAAGCAAGAGTGATTACCCTCTGAATGGTCACTTGATCTCCCTATAATCTGCAGGCCAGGAGCTCTGGAGGCAGCCACATGGCTGCAGGTGCAGCTGCCCCTCCTCCACCACCTCTTGCCCCCAGGGAGAGGGGCCAGAGCATGCTCTTCCATCAGCTGGTTCCAACAGAGTTCCCCACTCACCTTTTACTTTCTCTTTGGCGTTTATGGGTTGAGAAGTCTGGAAACAGCCACGGCTGCTGGTGATTCACTTTTCTGAAGTCTGCTCTGCCCGGTCTGTGCCACTCTTCAGGGCTGCCCCAGGTCTGGGACCCCGAGGATCATGTGGGACTGCACTTGGCTCCCAGCATGGTGTGACATACCCTTCTTGTAGGCCTGCCAGGCTGCCTGCAGCAGGAGATTTGTTTCTCCCTGTCATTTTGTGGATTCTGTAGCTCTAAAATTTGTTTAGAGTCATATTTTACTGATATTAGAGGTGGTTGGTATGGGAGCTTAAGCAAATTACTGCTTTTACTCCTCCATCTTGGCTCTGCCTCCCAATTCTGTTTTTTTAAATGATATTTTCTTCAGCATTTTTTCCTCTTTTGTTGTCGCTATTTGCCTTTCATTCTCACAGTGGACCATGACAAGAGAAAGAATACATAATGTAGATACCTGCCTACTTCAAAGAACTATTGGGAGAATCAAGGAATTGCAAGACATCAGCACTAGAAGGAACCATGACATGACGTGACATATCAGAGTCAGAAAGCAGGGCACAGGGCAATGAGACAATGCATCTTAAGCACTCTTTACAAAGGAGAGAATTTAGACCTAGAGATCGGAAGTGGCTTGTTCAAGGCCACACAGTTAGTTAGAGGCAGAGAAAGAACTAGAAATCAAGACTTTTGATTTTACCCTCTAAGGAAAAACCACCTCTCTCCAGGAATACAGTATGTGGGAATGTGTTTTGTAAATGGTAAAGTAAGATACACATCAGGAATTACATCATTCCTATTAGTGACTGTTTCTTGAGCCTTTGGGACCTAAGGAAGTATAACATGGTTCCTGCCTTCAGGACTTCAGGACACAGATATTACACACACACACACACACACACACACATATATATATACTAGCATAGCTCTTCAATGATAAGGAACATACCTTTTTTACCTTTTATCCTATGTACACATGGTACCCCAATCCAATGCCTAGTACCATGAACTAGGATATAGCCACTCAAATTTAAGGTGAGCTAAATAGTTGAATTCCATATAATACATAGTGGAATATATGAGACAGGGTCATTACCTTGAGTGTATCTATGATTATCCACCATACTATTTCACAGGCAAGATCACAGTTAGAGTAAGAAAGGGCCTTAGAATGTAGACAGCAGAATGTCAGAGATGGAATGAATTGTAAAGGCCCATCTAGTCCCACTCCATCCCTTTGTAGGAGGGAATGTGATTAGGCATTGATATTTGCTTCTGCAGTCTTAGCAAGTACTTAGCAAGGACTCAAGCATGTCCCTGAAGTAGAAGTGGCAGCAATAATTGGTTATTCTTTGCTTTCTTCCACTCTGAATGCCCTGCTTGCCTTTTCTATTTCCTAAGACCTAGAGGCCTCCTTCAAACTCATTAAAATGTGTTAATGAGAACTTTTCAAAAAAGAAAGAAAAGCATGTTCAGCCACTGCTTAGTAAGCAAGACAGAGTGGGCTCAGACTAACCCAAACTAGGACAGTCTCTAATCCATCATCATTTCCTCCCTTCCTCAACCTTAAGCCCAAATTCTAGAAACTTAAGCTGTTTATTTTTCTTCAGGTTACTGAAACAAAAAGAGAAGAATCAGTCATTTTTTTTCACTGTCTATTGTAGCCTACCCTTGTGCTAAAAGCTGTGGGAGATGCAAAAGAAAAAAAAAGGCTTTGACCAGAAGGGCATCACAATCTAGCCATTCCTTTCACTTAGATGTCCTCCCTCTCCTCCTCCTCCTTCAAATAAAGTGTTCAGGGCCACAGGTCAAACTGCCACATCTTCTGTGAGTCATAGCCTGCTGTGTCCCCTCCACATGTAAATGGTGAGCATTGTGTTTTGTGGCATTCAATACATTCTGAATTTTGGTATATTTATAGTTATTTGTTTATCCATGCTTTCTCCCTCACCTTATCTTACTTGGCTATGCACTTACCATATTCTAGGTCACACAACTAGTAAGGGACAAAGCCAAGATTGAATCCAAAAAAATCTAATGACCTTTCTAACTTATCCATGCTGTAACAATACTATTCCTTCTGTAATACAGTCTGTTCTTTCATTTGAACCAGGAAATACTATGTTATTTGCCAACCCTGACTCTGTTCATTCAAGCATGTATTAAATTCTTAATTTGTCCTAAGCATTGTACTAAGCACTAGGGGTACACACACACACACACACACACACACACACACACACACACACACACACACACACACACACACATTATAAGCCCTGTTCTCAAGAAGCTTACATTCTATAGTGGGGAGGGGAGAGGAAGGAGAAATAAGATCTCTATACAAATATGACCAGGAAGATATAAGGTAGAGAATTACAGGAACAGAGAACTCTAGAAATAGTGTTTGAGGAAAATTTGAGAAAGGAAAAATCATTTTCACCTGGGAGGATTGGGAAAGGCAACAAGTCAAAGGCAGTACCTGAACTAAGCCTTGAAAGAAGGAAAAAATTCTGAGAGATAAGGACGGAGAGCAGCATAGTTATGAACAGAGGACAATAATGGTATATTAGGTTCAGGTAACAATCAGAAGTCCAGCTTGGTTCATAATTAGGGTGTGTGAAGTAATGCTAAGAAAGGGTGTGAAATGAGGACAGAAAGATAGATTGAATGCAAACTGTGTAGAAAAGAAATAATGAATTGAGCTTGATATGCCAATGGGACATTTGGATAGAAATTTCACAGCAAATAGCTGGTGATGCAGGGCCACAGTTCAGAAAAAAAATATGTAAATATGCGTGTGTGTGTGTGTGTGTGTGTGTGTGTGTGTGTGTGTGTGTAGAGAGAAAGATGACAGAAAGAGATGGATAGATAGAGATTGATGATAGATATGATAGGGGGGAGAGAGAGAGAGAGAGAGAGAGAGAGAGAGAGAGAGAGAGAGAGAGAGAGAGAGAGAGAGAGAGGAGACATCTGTATACACATGATCATTGAATCCATGATGAGGTCACCAAAGGAGATTATA
The DNA here is from genome assembly GCA_011680675.1 of Gymnobelideus leadbeateri. Lineage (NCBI taxonomy): Eukaryota > Metazoa > Chordata > Mammalia > Diprotodontia > Petauridae > Gymnobelideus > Gymnobelideus leadbeateri. The sequence goes on along the minus strand of WOXC01006658.1, from coordinate 300,988 downwards.
TGGAAGAAAAGAAAAGGAAATGATGGGAAGCAAAGTACATTGAGAAAGAACAGACATATAGGGGGTAAAGTAGGGACTTAAAAACCAAGAGAAGATAAAGTATACCAGAGGAGATGATCAGTGTCCAAAGCTACAGAAATATCAAAATGGATGAGAACTGAGAAAACATCTATTGCACTGAGCTAATTCAAGACCATCACTGATCATTGGAAAACAGTTTCAGTTGAGTGCCAGTATCAGAAAACCAACCTACTCAGGGGTGAATAAATAAATGATAAGACACCAAGGAGAGGGAGTATAGACTACAACTTCTCGGAGGTTAGCTGTGAAAGGCAAATAGGAAAAAAGTTTGAGGAGGATAGCAGGGTCAAGTGAAGTTGGGTTTTGTTTTTGTTTTTTTTAACTTAGGGAAGATATGAGCAGGTTTTTTAAGCCAATAGGAAGGAATCAAGTAATAGGAAGAGATGGAAGCAGAGAGGAAAAGGAGGAGACAGAAAAGCAAAGAGAATGATTGATGAGGTAAGATCCTGAAGGAAACACCAGGAAATGGCATGTCAGAGACCCATAATTTCTAACTGGACAGCTACCATCAGCCCTTGGAACAGGTAGCTAGCTATAAGAGAGTACAGAAATACTGAAGTGTTATTAAAGACCCAGATGTGACTCATTTAATAAAGGAGCATTATCAGTGCTCAACTTCTTGTATATACTGTGCCTTAAGACCTCTGAGGGTTTGCAGTATAGCCCAATACACTGGACACTCCAGGAACACACACAAAACAGAATCCTAGAAAAGTAATAAATAGGAGAAATCATCTAGGGCACAAGACTCCTTTACCAAATATATATACTCCTTTGCTTCAAGGAGATCTCTCTTGGCTTTCTTGTTCCCCTTCCTGCAAATAAAGTTATCTCTACAGTATAAGAGTAGGTATAAGAAGTCTATAAGAGACTTTAAGAGAGCATGTAGCAGCTCTTGAGTTTAAGTCACCAGAGCCAATAAACTGCATCGCCGGCTGACAAAACTATCAAATGTGATTGCTGAGCCATATTTGGAAGATCCTAGAGAGTGGAAGATGTGCCACAAGATTAGATAAGGACAGCTGTCCCAATTTTCATTAAAGGGAAGAGAGTGGAGTTTGCAAAGTATAAGCCAAGGGAGCTTGACTGGCTACAGACATGAGGTCACCAGCGCCAGGCTCCAGATCTAAAATTAAATCATGTAGAAGCATGTTGGGGCAGATCTTGCATTACTAAAACCCATCTAGACTGCAGACCAAACAAATTGATTTGTCATTCCCCTTTTCCCCTCTCCCTTCTGTTTTGACATGGCATAAGTCTATATCTTCCCCTGAAATTAAGAAGCACATCTTATTTATTTAAAATTGGTTTACTCTTCTGTACTTAAATGTTTTCTAAATTTTGTTAGCCATAAAATATTACAAATCTGCTACCCATCTCCATTGCTAAACTATATATGTGAATGATTATTCAAATGCAATAATTGCAGGTATCTGGGAAGGGGAAAGAGAGAGATTTAAAACAGTAGTATTTTATTTCCAGGGGTAGAGACAAGATGGCAGAATAGAGTAAGCGCACAGCTGAGGTCTCTCAACATTCCCCTCCAAACAACACCTCAAATAGTATTCTTGGGTTGCAGAGTCAACCAAAAAAATCAGAGTGAGACATTCTTCTATTCCAACACAACTTAGGAGGTCAGAAAGAGAGATATATAACTTGGAGGTGGAGGGTGGCCTGGAGCCCACATGCATGAAATACCAGGGGCAGGAACCAGCAGTAGCTTCAGAAGCTCTCAAGCCAGAGATGGTAAGAGGATCTGGCAACCAGTCAGAAAGAGATTACAGAGGACCCTTATATTAGTACTGCACACAGGACCAGATACTGTCAACTCCATTGCCTATACCCACTTCTGGGTCACAGTTCAAAGGGAAAGTAGGGGATTTTCAGTTAAGAGGGAGCAAAGACCCTAGGAACAACATCTATTCTGGTCCCAAGTGAACTGGGGCAATGAGGTATATATTATATATATATATATATATATATATATATATATATATATATATATATATATATATTGCCTTTTGGAGGGCAATTGGGGTTAAGTAACTTGCCCAAGGTCACATGGCTAGGTTTTTGTTTGTGTGTGTGTTAAGTGTCTAAGGCCGGAACCAAACTCAGGTCCTTCTGACTCCAGGGCCAACACTCTACTCACTGTGCCACCTAGCTGCCCCATATGAGGCATGGTATTATTTTCAATTCCAAGGGACCAGGGCCCTTTGCTGGGTAAGGGTCACAGGTCAGATTAGAAGAGCAATGACCACATCTCTCTCCAGATGACAATACCTTAGAAGCGCTAAAAACTTCCAAACCCCCAGAATTAGCTCTGAAAAGAGCAGTGTAAGCTTGGGACAATAATCTTCCTTCTCCACACAAGAAATAGAATCCAACTTTAACATAAATTCAAAATCAAGAAACGAACTGGAAAAAATGCAAATAACAAAAAAAGAACCTGACCTTAAAATCCTTCTATGGTGACAGGGAAGATCAAGACACAAACTGAGAAGAAGACAATGAAGTCAAGACAACTACAAGTGAGTATGATGATAGAAGAGTTCCAGGTTTCCAATTTGAGAGTTGAAGCCAAATGTCTGAGACCAGGGCTGGGGAGGAAGGAGATCTTCTTTCTCTCACCTTCCCTTACCCTTCCAAAGACCAACCACATCATTAGAGACTCTGAACCAGTAGCACATAGAGCAACCAGCTGTAATAAGAGAAACTGAACCAGATGGAGATAGGATATCTGGTCAGGAATGACAGTCACCTAAGGAAAGGCAGCTTCAGGCATGATGACTCTAGCTGGGCACACAACTTTAGAGCCCACCAGAGAGCTACACTTAAAAGTAATTACTTTGGGAGGCTAAGAATGGAGAAAAGGCCTTCCACTAACCAGAAGATGAGAAAACATAATCTTAGAAAAGTTCAGTTTCCAGAAACTAATGTGGAGCTCCCTAGCAAATAATATTGTAGCAAGAAATCTAAAAGGAGAACAATACAACTCAGGTTGGCGGGACAAATATAATTGGCCCATTTTATCAAACTGAGAGTCAGAAACTCTCAGTCTGGCTGAGGATCACAGAGGTGGTAAAGAAACTGATTTCCAAGGAGGTGAAGAATCTTACTCAAGCTTAATGAATATCAATGTTGGCCCCAAAGTAATATTGCTATGGCTCTTGCTTCATTCTTTTTCATTGCAGGTTTGTTTCACTGCTGGTGTCCTTTGATGGTAAAGTACGACCAGGACCCAGCTGAATTCTCCCAACATTCCTTTCCAAACATAAAATAAACAAAATAATGCCTCAAATCAAATTTTTGAGCCACAGAGCCAATGAAAGGTCAGAAGCAGATCATTATTTCAGCCTAAGAAACTTAGGAGGGCTATAGGAGAGGTCTGTAACACAGGGATAGGTACAGGCCTGGAGCACAGCAGTAATATCAATACTGAGCCTAGGCAGCCATAACAGTCCAGAGATGGTAAAGGGTTGGACAACTGATCAGAAAGAGATTCCAGGGAACACTTTTCTGGCAGTGGGTGCAGCTGGTACTGATTAGAAACTCTAATAACTGTATGCAGTTCTGGGTCACAGTTCCAGGATGGAGAGAAGAGCTTGTACTTGGTCACAAGGGAGCAAGGGCCTAGTCACAGTTTCAGAGCCAAGAGGAGCACTAGGATTTATGGCTACAGGGAAGCAGGGGCCTTTCCTTGGTAAAGACCAAAATGCAGTCCAGGAGAGCATGCTTCTCCCAGGATTACATCACCTTGGAAGCACTGAAAATTTGTAGACCCCCCAGAACAAGCTTTGAAAATAGCAACAGAAAAAAGCCTGAAGCATGGCATATCCTCCCCTCCCCCTGAACCTTTTCCCCCCAGGAAAACAGAGCCCAACCTTAACATAAAGTTCAAAGTGAAGAAATAGGCTGGGAAAATGAGCAAACAATAAAAAAAAATCTTGACTATTAAAAGCTACTATCATGGCAGAGAAGACCAAGACATAAACTTAGAAGAAGACAAGAATGTGAAACAACTGCAAACAAAGCCTAAAAGTAAAAATGCTAATTAGACTGAAGGCCAGCAGAATTCCTGGAAGGGGTAAAGAAAGACCTAAGAGTGGTAGAATTAAAATTGGGAAAAGAAATGAGATTGAAAAGAGAATTAACAGCTTGATAAAAGAGGTACCTAAAATTTTTGAATAAAACCACCTTAAAAAATAGAATTGGTCTAACTGTAAAAGAGACACAGAAGTTCATGAGTGAAGAATTCCTTTAAAAGCAGAATTGGTCAAATGGAAAAAGAGATACAATAGTTCACTGAAGAAAATAAAGTTTTAAAAATTAGAATCAGGTAAGTAGAAGCTAATGACTATAGGAGACTTCAAGAGACCATAAGACAAAGTCAATAGAATTTTTTAAAATTGAGGAAAATGTGAAATATCTTATTGGAAAATCAATTGACCTGGAAAATAGATTGAGGAGAGATTATTTAAGAATTATAGGACTACCTAAAAGCCATGATAAAAAAAGAGCCTAGACAGCATATTTAAAGAAATTATTACGGAAATCTGCCCTGATATATTAGATAAAGATAGAAAAAATAGAAATTGTAAGAATCTACCAATCATCTCCTAAAAGAGCTCCCAAAATGAAATTTCCCAGCAATATTATAGTCAAATTCCTGAGTTCCCAAATCAAAGAGGAATATTTCAAGCAGTCAGAAAGAAACCATTCAAATATTGTGGAGTCACACTCAGGATCACACAAGATTTAGCACTTCCACATTAAAGTAGTGGAGGGCCTGGAATATGATATTCTGGAGGGCAAAGGAGGTAGGATTACCACCAAGAATAACTTAGCCAACAAAATTGAGTATGATCTTTCAGGGAGAAACAAGTGAATATTTAAGGAAATAGAGAGTTTCCAAGCATTCCTGATGAAAAGACCAGAATTAAATAGAAAATTTGACCTTCAAACAGGAGACTTAAGTGAAGCATAAAAAAGCAAACATAGATCGGGGTCACCTTTCCGAACCTTTGGCCTTCCGCTGTTCCCTGCTGCCGGCCCAGACTCCCGCGCGTGGCCGTTCTTGTAGAAGCCAGCCATGATGTTACAGAACTTAATAAAAAATGTTTGGATACCACTGAAGCCCTACTATACCCAGGTTTACCAGGAGATCTGGATAGGAATGGGTGTGATGGGGTACATTGTTTACAAAATCAGAAGTGCTGATAAGAAAAGCAAAGCTTTGAAAGGTTCAGGTTCAGCTGCTCCTGCTCACGGACATCATTAACAGGATTTACTTTAGGATTATGCATAATGTGAAACATCAGGCTGGCTGTAAATTTGGGCATTTGACAATAGAAGAAAGAATACAAAGATTTCCTATGTTAACCTTTAGGCTTTTGTTCATTCAATGAAATAAAGTCATATACATACAAGGAAAAAAAAAGCAAACATAAAGATGGTATATATAATTCCTAAGAACTTTATCATCATTGGGACAATTAGGAGTCTGCATGGACAGAGAGCATGGATTTGAGTTGATTATGTGGGGATTATATTTTTTAAAATGGATAGATGAGAAAGAGAAGGGAGTTTGGGGAAGGGAGAGTAAGAATGGAGAAAATGATCTCACATAAAAGAGGTATAAAAGGAAAAGTTTTTTCAGAGGAGGGGAAATGGGGTGGCCAGGTAACACTTGAATTTCACTCATATCTAAATTTGTTCAAAGGGGAGAACATATACATATGTATACATGTATGCATATTCAATTGGTAATAGCAATCTATCTTAGCAAGGGAAGTAGAAGAAGGAGATACAGGAAAAAGGGGGAGATGATAAAAGGGAAGGCTAATAAAAGGAGGCAGAGGACAGAAACAAAACAGACTTCAGAGAAGGGATGGGATAAAGAGAGTAAAGGATAAACAGAAGAAAATAAGGAGGAAAATGCACATCGAGTAATCGTAACTGAATGTGAATGGGATGAACTCAACCGTAAAATAGAAGCAGACAGCAGAATGGATTAGAAACTAGAATCCAACAATATGTTGTTTACAAGAAACACACTTGAAACAGAGAGACACATACACAGAGTCAAAAATAAGGGGTTAGAACAGAATCTATTATACTTAATCTGACATTAAAAAGGCAGGGGTAGTAATCATGATTTCAGACAAAACAAAAACAAAAATAGACCTAATTGAAAGGGATAAGTAGAAAAATTACATCTTGCTGAAAGGCATCATAGATAGTAAAGTAAAACAATAATAAACTTAAATGCACCAAATGGCATAGCATCCAAAATTTTAAAATAAAATTTAAATGAATTACAGGAGGAAATGACAAAATTATGCTAATGAAGGACCTCAATTTTCCTCTCTCAGAGCTAGATAAATCTAACCATAAAATAAATAAGAAAGAAGTTAAGGAGATTAATAGGGTCTTAGAAAAGTTAGATATGATAAGACCTCTAGAGAAAACTGAGTGGTAATAAAAAGGAGTATACCATTTTCTCTGCTATACATGGGACTTTCACAAAAATTGACTATATATTAGGGCATAAAAACCTTACAACTAAATGCAGAAAAGCAGAAATATTAAAACAATCCTTTTCAGACCATAATGCAATAAAAATTACATTCCATAAAGGAAACATTAATTTGAAAGTAAATAATCTAAACCTAAAGAATAAGTAGGTCAAAAAACTAATTCTAGAAACAATTGATGATTTCATTAAATAGAATTACAATGAGAAAACATACCAAAATTTGTGGGATGCAACCAAAGCAGTATTTATGGTGGAAATTATATCTCTAAATATGTACATCAATAAAAGGAAGATCAGCTCAATGAATTGGTCATGCAACTAAATAAACTAGAAAAAGAAGAAATTTTTAATTTCTAATTGGATACCAGAATGAAAATCCTTTTATCAAAGGAGAGATTAATAAAATTAAAAGGATAAAAATGAATTAAAGGAGCTGGTTTTATTTTTTAATATAAAGTAAAATAGACAAACCATTGGTTGATTTCTTTTTTAAAAAAACAAGGAAGAAAACCAAATTACCAGTTATCAAAAATGAAAAGGATAAATGCACCACCCATGAAGATGAAATTAAAGCAATTAGTAGGAATTATTTTTGCTTAATTATATGCCAGTAAAACGACAATCTACATGAAATGGATGTTTACAAAAATATAAGTGCTCAGATTAACAGAAGAAGAAATAGAATACTTACATAATCCTATCTTAGAAAAAGAAGTTGAATAAGTCATCAATTAGTTCTGACCCTCCCACCCTTTCGCCCCCACCAAAAAAAAATCCCAGGACCAAGGATTTTTAAGTGAATTCTACCAAACCTATTTAAGGAGCACTTACTCTCAACACTATATAAACCACTTGAAAAAATAAAGGAATCCTACCAAATTCTTTTTATGACATATAGTTTTGATACCTAAACCAGGGATAGCAAAAACAGAAAGAAAACTGTAGACCAATTTCTTTAATGAATATTAATGAAAAAATTTTAAATAAAATACTAGCAAGATTGCAGCAATATACCATAAAGATTACAAACTATGACCATGTAGGATTTATACCAGGAATGCAGAGATGTCTCAATATTAGGAAAACCAAAAGCATAATTGATCATATTTATAACAAAAACAAGAAAAATTATATAAATATATCAATAGATGCAGAAAAAGCTTTTAACAAAATAAAACAACCATTCCTATTAAAAACACTAGAAAGCATAAGAATAAACTGAACCTCTCTTAATATGCTAAGTAGTCTTTATCTAAAGCCATCAGTAAGCATTATCTGTAATGGGGAAAAACTTTTAACCTTCCTAATAAGATCAGGGGTGAAGCAAGGGTGTTAATTATCACCACTATTATTAAATATTGCATTAAAAGTGTTAGCTATAGCAATAAGACAAGAAAAATAAAAGAATAAAAATAGTCAATAAGGAAACAAAATTATTATTTTTTGTAGGTGATATGATGGGTTTACTTAGAGAATCCTAGAGAACAAACTAAAAAACTATTTGAAACAAAAACTTCAGCAGAGTTGCAGAGTATAAAATAAACCTACACAAATCATCAGTATTCCTATATACTACCAACAAAACCCAACAGCAAGAAATAAAAGGAGAAATTCCATTTAAAATGATTGGAGATAACATAAAATATTTGGGAGTCTGCCTGCCAAGAAAAATCCAGGAACTATATGAACACAGTTACAATATACTTCACACCAATATATTAGTTGCTCATGAGTAGACTGAACCAACATAATATGAGAATTCTACCTATATTAGTTTACTTATTCAATGCCATACCAATCAAACTACCAAAAATTGTTTTATAAATCTAGAAAAAATAATTTAAAAATTCATCTGGAAGAACAATAGATTAAGAATATCAAGGGAATCAGTGAAAAAAGTATGTGAAGGAAGGCAGCATGGTCGTACCCTATTTCAAATTATATTACAAAATAATAATCATAAAAACAGTCTGGTATTGGCTTAGAAACAGAGTGGTAAATCAGTGAAAATATTAGACACATAATACACAGTAGTAAATTATCATAGTAATCTAGTATTTGATAAACCCAAAGATTCAAGTTTTGGGGGTAAGAACCACCATTTGACAAAAATTTCTGGGAAACGTGGAAAGCAGTTTTGAAAAAAAAAAAAACCTGGGCATAGACCAGGTTTTAGACCAATTTATTATTGAAATAATAAATTATTTAGACATAAAGGATGATAGCATAAATATATCAAGGAAGCATGGAAAAAACATACCTGTCATATCTATATATAAGGGAAGAGTTTATGACCAAACAAGAGATAGAGAGGATCACAGGAAGTAAAATGGATCATTTATTATTGGATGTTAAAGAGATTTTTGCACAAACAAAAGTAACGCAGACAAAATCAGAAGGAAAACAGTAACCAAGGAAAAATATTTTCCAGCAAGTTTCTCTGTTAAAGGCTTCATTTCTCAAATATATAGAGAACCAAGCCAAATTTATAAAAACAAGAACCATTCTCCAGTTGATAAATAAATAAAGGATATGAACAGGCAATTTTCGGAGGAAAAAATCAAAGCTATCAATAGTCACATATATATTTATTGTGACTCTCAATACTGATTAGAGAAATTTAAATAAATATTTAAATTTAAATTAAAAAATTTTAAATAAAATTTAAAACAACTCTGAGGCACCACCTTACACCTATTGGCTAACATGACAGAAAAGGAAAATGACAAATGCTAGAAGGGATGTGGAAAAAACGAGACATTAATACGCTGTTGACAGAGTTGTGAACTTGTCCAACCATTCTGGAGAAGAATTTGAAACTATGCTTAAAAAGCTGCATAAGTGTGCATGCCCTTTTATCCAGCAGCATCACTCCAAGGTCTGAATTCCAAAGAGACCGAAGAAAAGGAAAAAGACCTATTTTTACAAAATTATTTATATCAGCTATTTTTTTTACTGTAGCAAAGACGTTTAAATTGAGGGGATGTGCATCAATTAGAAAATGATTGGATAAGTTGTGGCTATATGATTATGATGGAGTACTATTGTGCTATAAGAAATAATGGTTACAGAAAAGTTTGGGAAGATTTGAACTCATGCAAAGTAAATTGAACAGAACCAGGAGAACAATATACACAGAAATAGCAATATTATAAAGATGATCAACTATGAAAGATTTAGTTATTCTCATCAAGATAATGTTCCAAGACAATTCCAAAGGACCCATGACAAAAAATGTTTCCACCTCTGGAGAGAGGATTTATGAACTCTGATTGCAAATTGAAGCATAATTTTTCCTTTGTTTTGGGGAGGGGGTATTTTGGTCTGTGTTTTCTTTTGCAACATGGCTAATATGGAAAATTTTAATTAACATACACAAATCAATATCAAATTGCCTGCCTTTTTAAGGAGGGGGAGGGGTAAGAGCCTGTCTGCTCACCAGTTCATCAGATAGAAAAACCACTTCTGCATTTATATCACAGTTATTTCTGGATGAATGGAGAAGAAAAAATAAATAAACTATACCCTTCCAGATTGAACTCTCTGTAGTAACAAAGATACAGTGACTTTATCTGACAATGTAAACAGCATTCTGCCCTAATATAGTCCCCTACCTCTTAACCATGAAGAGGGAGGCAAATTTCATTTCCTGTCCTCTGGGACCTTTAATTAGTTTTTCATTTGCTCAAGATTCATTTCCTTTTAGTGTTTTCCATTTACAACATTGCAGGCATTGTGTCTAATGTTCTTTGGGTTTTCCCTATTTCACTCTTGCATCAGTTCATATGAACCCCGCCATGTTTTTCTGAATTCCTTATTTCTTACTACACAGTAACATTCTGTAATATTCATTTACCATAGTTTCTATCAAGCATTCCCCAATTGAAGAATCGCATGTTTAGAACTAAATGAGACCTAATGTCTAAGTCTCTTATCTTACAGATGAGTAAATGAAGTTTCAAGGAGGTTAAGTGATTTACCCATAGCTAGTAAGTATCTGAGATAGGAATTTGACCCAGGTCTTCCTGACTTGTCTAACAATCTATCCATCGAAATATGTATTGCTTACATATGTATTGCTACTTATGCATTGCTTCTGTATGTATTGCTACTTATGTATTGCTATGAATATTTTATTTCTGTCTTTATTTGGGACATGGATCCACCTCATTGTGGGATTTCTAAGAGCAGTTCTAGGCACCCTTTCTGCTCAATTCCTCCCTACTTTATTTGGTCAAAATGGGAAAGATGCAGCATAAGTGATCATTCTGGTATGATAATAGAAGGGGAAGGGGATATGAATAAACATTTATTAAGCACCTACTGCCTACTATGTGCTATGCATTATAAGGCCCCTTAGCAATAAGATGGATTTCTCAGCCCCAAAATAAGGAACATTATTTGCCATGAGTTAGGAGGCCTTGGACTAAGAAACAGCTTTAGCCACAAGAGAAAGATAACACAGGAACACAGTTTCTGAGAACCCACAGAATTTAATTCCCTGTGGACTGAGTCTCACAAACCTCTATTTTCAGAATACATCTCTATTCTTTGTGCAAATGTCTCTGGGTTTCTTTAGAGCATGGGGAATGAAATCATATCTTGTCATTGTCAGGCTCACAGCTATTGAAACACAATTCAGCTTCTTTGTAATTTTTTAAAAATAAAATCTGCCTGGGGACCAACTGTCAGCTATAACTACTAAGATTTTATTTAAAGAATCTATATTTTGGGCTTTTCAGTTTCTATTTATTGGAAAAGGTAGTACAAAGCAAAGAAAGGGGGATGCCAATATTTTGATGAATATTTTAAAAGTCTTACATTGTTATGCAGTAATCAATTTCTCAGATGAAAAGTACACTCTGTATATTGTCAAATGAATGTTTAAAATATCCTAGAGAGGTTAGTGTAGAGCAAGTACACACATACACATGTATAAGTATGTAAATACTCCCTTGCCATCCCTTACCTCCATGTAAAAATCTGAGGTTTGGACAAGAACTCTTTTTGTTCACAAAATGCAATTGTGGTAAGTAGAGCCATAGAATGTATGAAATGGAAAGAACCTTAAAGATCATCAAGGCTACCCTGACATTTTAAAAATGAAGAAACTGAGGCTAAAAGTAAAACATGAATTGCCCAAGATCATGCAGGGTATTAACAGAAGCAGAAAGAACAGTGTGGTGTGCTGACAAGACCACTGACTTTGGAATTAGACAATTTGAGTTCAAATGCTGAATCTGCTACTTTCTACCTATGACACCCCCACCAAGTTATTTACCATTTTGTGCCTTTGTTTCTTTTTTTTTTTTAGACTTTATGTTTTTTTTTACTTTTTTTTTTGGAGGGCAATTGGGGTTAAGTGACTTGCCCAAAGTCACACAGCTAGGTTTTTGTTGTTGTTTGTTTTTTTAATGTGTGTTAAGTGTCTAAGGCCCAATCTGAACCCAGATCCTCCTGACTCCAGGGCTTGTGCTCTATTCACTGTACCACCTAGCCTCCCCTCCTCTGTTTCTTTATATGCAAAACATGAAAGCTGGATTAGATGATTTCTATGACTCCTTATAATTCAAAATCTTATGATTCTAGGGCCTTTGTTACCTCCTACCCCATGAAAAAAAAAATGCTATTACTTCACCAAAGTGTGACTCTGAATGTTAAAAGCCTTTCATCACTGACAAAAGGTCATAGGATTTAAAACCAAAAAGGATATGTTTAACGCTGCTGGAGGAGGAGCAGGATTAGGGTAGTGATTTTCTAAAACCAAGTATAAATTATTTGTGTATTTTGGCATTTTCTACATCTCTGCTTGTATCTATTAATACAGATAATTGAGAGTTTAATACAAATGTATTTGCATTCATCCATATACATACCTCTGTCTTCTTTGCCTTTTTCTTTTTATTTCTAATAGTATTGTTGATAGTATCATTTCTAACAATGTGCCTGTCAATATATTAGGGAGAATAGTGCAATGCCAGGTATAAAAATTTAGTTAAAAAAAAGAGAGGGGGCAAAGAGAGAAAGAGAGAGAGAGAGACGGAGGGAGAGAAGGGAGGAAGGAAGGAAAGAAAAAAGGAAGGAAGGAAAAGTAGGCTTAGGCATTTACAAAGCTCTAATCCCACTTTTCAGATGAGGAAAATAAGGCTCACAAAAATGATTTAACTTGCCCAAGGTCACACCACTAGCAAGTGACAGTATATGGAGGTAAATGTGGAGGAAGTAGAAGGCACAAACAACACCTTTCACTGTACATATAAAATTCCTCCTGGACATTCTCACTTATAAGGAATGTTGCCTTCAAACAAATGAAGAAAGCAGCAATGACTACACCACAACATTTCCACCAATGTATTTAAGGTTCTTATCATCTTTATAGGAGACAGAGAAGCATAGAAGAGAAAGGGCTGGTCTTGGAGTCATGACGATCTGGGTATAGGGTACACCTCCGGCACTATCTAGAGGTGAATTGGACTCCACCTTTCTATATATATTTTGTATTCATTGATAAGTATATCTGTTGTTTCACCTATAATATGTAAATATCTGGGACTCAAGAACTTTTACTTCTTTTGTATCCCCAAGTATCTAGCATAATATAATACATAGTAGGTGCTTAATAAATGCTTATTGATTGACTGATCAAGTTCAGTGGTAATTAAGATCTTTACTAAAGTAAGAACAGAGGGGATAGATGGGAAGAAAAAGTCTTTACTGTACATAACTGTATAGCAAAAGCCTCTGTTATCCAGAATGACAGAAAATTCTGGTTCATTAAAAACCAGATAACCAGTGTTGTTATGTGAATGGGAATTTAAGATCTTGCCTGCCCCTAGGCTTAAGTGACTCTGAGAACCTTCCTTGATTTGAAAATACACTCTGCCCCCTAATAGGCTGAATGTAGTCACCTGGAGCCTGTGGCAGGAGGCTTGTTTTTCAGGAATGCCCACACCTCGATACTCTGTGATTGGGCAGTGGGTCAAGAGGATTGTGACATTCTCTGACCCAGGAGAAGGCTATATATACCCTGATGTGAGGTTTTGCTTTGGGGCTCACTTTGGGAAGAGTTGTGTGATTTGTCCAGATGAGACTCTGGGCAGCCATTGAGAGCCCTCTGGCTTTGAAAACCCAGATGTTGATGCTTCCCTCTCTGGTAACTGACAAGTTACAGATGTAATGGTCAGACAGTTGGAAGCCTGTCTGCTGATCTGTTTCTCTGTTTGCTTGTAACTTCTGCTTGTAACTTGTTTGTATTCTCTGAAGTTTGGGGTGCTGACCTTTTCCCCCTGAACTAGGTAAATGACATATGTTTGATTAAAGCAAGATTGTTAACCCATTTTGAGTTGCTTTCCTTTAGAAAAACAGACCTAAGAAGCTGTGTTGGCAGCCACTCTGGGTATGCAAGGGTGTTTGCTGTTAAACTTGTAAAATGAGGATTAATCAATAAATCCCTTTAATATCTTTGCTGTTAATGTTAATTTTTGTTTCATTTCTCATTCTGCTTAGTTAATGGACATGATTAAATTTTTCTTTGATAGCTCAGTATCTTGTAGGGTTCTAAGATCATCACTACAAACATCAACTGGAGATCAATAAAACAATAGTTTTTTTTTTGTTTGTTTTTGGGGTTTTTTGCTTTTTGGAGGGCAATTGGGGTTAAGTAACTTGCCCAAGGTCACACGGTTAGGTTTTCATTTGTGTGTGCGTTAAGTGTCTGAGGTCGGATCCGAACTCAGGTCCTTCTGACTCCAGGGCCGACGCTCTACTCATTGTGCCACCTAGCCACCCTTCAAATTTATTTTTTCTTTACCATTTTTCATCCCACCTAGTACAATATGCCTTTGTAATTGGACTAATGTCTAATATGAATGTATTTGCAGATCCTATACTGGACTATGTGCTGTCTTGGAGGGTGGGGGAAGGGAGGTAAAGGAAATTTGAAAATCAAGGAACTATGGAATTGAATCTTGTTAACTGAAACTAAGCTAATAAATTAATTAAAAAAAAAACAATAGTTGTAGAAGATAGAAAGATTGGCTTGAATATATTGCGAACATATCCTCTAAATTTGCTCCTGTGGGGTTTCAGATTTTCTTTTAGTTGCTATCTGGTTTAGTTTGTGTTTTATTTTTTTCTTTAGTAAATTCTTTATATCAATTTTTATGATGTGCCCATTTCTCCTAAAAATCAAGAGTAAGTAAAAATGTCTGGAGTTTTCAGGGTTCATTGAGATTTACCAGATATGTTGTTCAATTCTGGAACCTAGAAGATCTCAGGTATTAATAGTAGCTCTCATTTATATAGGGTTTTACTGCTCACAAAATGCATTTCTCTGCACTATTTCCTGTACCATGGCAGAAGATAAAACTGGATCCTCTCTTTTAACCATATAACATAATAAATGCTATATGGATCATAGACTTAAAAATTTTAAACAAATATAAAAATTTAGGTGAAAATATAATGCTATAATTATCCCAACTGTGGAGAGAAAGTAAAATTGTATTCATCAAAGATAAAAGGTAAAAAATGATACAGGAAAATTTTTAATTCTGTACAGTGACAATGGCACAATCATCAAAATACTTAAGAGAACAAGAGCAGGGAAGGGCATGTGTTGAGGCCAGAAATGACTTGAGATTTTCAAAGTGCAAACTCAGAAAAGAATTCAAGGATAAGTGGGAATAAAAAGCAGAGAATTCTATCTCATACCAAAGCTTTTCCTTGAGTCTAGTCTAAACTCTTTATTAATGATGAACAAGTCTTGAGGATTATGGAGGAATTATCAAGGTTCTAGATAGCCCAGTCAATGAGTGAGCCAACCTGGGGGGCAGAGGACAAAATCGGAGGTCCTAGCTATAGACAGAGAGAACAGAGTAAAGAAAATCACGAGGAGGGAGAAGCAGCACCTTGAGTCCCAAGTTCCAAATAGATTACATTATTGATACTCCAGAAACCTGAGAATAGAAAAACCATGAAAAATGTTTACTAGCTCACCAGGGGAGTAGGTAAATGATCAATCTCAGGATAAGCACCTGAATTGTGTTCCTGAGGGTTAGTTAAGGACTATCTAAGTTTGAGAGAAGCACTTGGCACACTGCCTGACTTCGTTATCCATTTGTTGTTTTTTTTTTTCTATGTAGATGATTACTTATATCTGAGTGCCATACACAGGGGTTACAAAGGCAAAACTGAAATAGTGCCTGACCTTGAGAAGCTTGCATTCTACTAGGATGATACTGTGTGTAGATAGATAATTGAATCCAAGAAGATTGAACTTAACAACTGGGGGACAGGGGAAGGGGACAAAAATTAGGAAAGACATGACAAAAAAGTGATATTCTGAGCTGAGCCTTGAAGGAAAAATAAGGATAGTGAAGTAGAGATGAAAAGGAAATGCATTCCAGGCATAAGGAGAACTTGTGGAAATGCAAAGACCAGATACAGAATGTTTAGTACAGAGAACTGCTTATAATTCTATTTCAATGGGAAACAGAAAGGTTGACGTAGAATAATTTGAAATGAGATTGGAAAAGTAGGTGGGGAACAAGTTTCGGAGGATCTTAAAAGCCAAGTTGAAGAATTTGCATTTTAACCTAAAGGGAGCTACTGACGATTTTTGAGAAAGAAAGTTGAATGATCACACTTGGATCCTTGGAAGATTATGTTGGCAGAAGTGTGGAGGCTGGATTAGAAAGCAGGATGACCAATTAGGAAGCTATGACAATAGTCCAAGTGAGAGATGATAAGGGTCTGAACCAGAGCAGGAATCATGTAAATGGAGCAAAAGAGATACATGTTAAGAGAGATCATGGAGGTAAATTCCCAGACTTGGCAAATGATTAGATTTAGGGGTGAAAGGTGAGGGAAGGGGGAAGAGGGGTGAGGTATAAAGAATAAATTCAAGGTTTCAAGATAACTAAGAAGATCTAAATGCCCTAGTCTGAAAAGGGGAAGTTTAAATAAAGGGTGACTATATAGAGAGAGAGGATGAGCTCCAATTTGAACATGTTGAGTTTGAGATTGTCAATGAGACATCTAGGTGGAAATGTGCAACTGGCTAATGACATATTACTGAAGTTCCAGAAAAAAGCTAGGGCTTTATAAGTAGACTGGGGAATTATCCATTTAGAAGTGATAATTGAACTGTTACAATAAAAACAAGAGAGTAAGACCACTAAGGGAGAGGGTATAAAATAGGAAGAGAAGAGGACCCAGGGCCAGCCTGTAAGAACCACCCATGCTTAGAAGAAAAAAAAAAGCAAAGTATGCTGAAAGAAGGAGTCAGATTCAGGAAGGATGAAGAGAACCAAGAGAGAACAATGGGAAAAAAGAACATCCAGGAGATAGAGCTGGTCACCTGTGTCAAAAGCTACAGAGACAAGTTGGAGTACAACTGGATAAGGGCCAGTGGATTTAGCATTTGAAATTGTTAGTAACCTAGAGATTGTTTCAGTCATGTGGAAAGGTCCAATTATAAGATAAACCTGATTATAAGGGTTTGAGAATAGGGTGAATGATGAGAAGAGGGAGTGAGAGTATATAATTCTTTCTAGGAACTTGGCTAAGAAAGGAGAAGAAATAGAGGGTGATCACTTGAGGGGATGTTGTGTTGTTTAAGAAAAAACCTGAACATGTTTGTAAGCAACAGGGAAGAAAGCAGTAAGAAGAGAGAGACTGAAGATGAGTGAATGGGAGAAAATTATCCCTAGTAGAAGCTCTCAATATAAGACATGGGATCAAATACATATGAGTTAGTCTTGACAAGAAGGCCATCTTTTTCTCAGAGAGGAGAGTGAGGAAAAGATAGATAGATAGATAGATAGATAGATAGAGAGATAGATAGATAGATATAGATATGGATATATAGATATATGTTAAAACATAACATATACACATACATATATATATTTATGCACATATATATAATTATATGTATGTATATAAGACATCCAAGGCCAAGAGTAGGGAGCTATGGTGGAGCTCACAATGGTTGCTTTGGCTTTTATAGTAAAGTAGGAGGGGAAGGTATCTTCTGAGGGGACAAAAGCTGTATGGAGGCTTAAGGAGAAGGCTTAAAAAGGGGACACAACTAAGGAAGTGGGGGGGAAAAGAACTTTTATGCTTTGATACTGACCCAGTTAAGATTAGATAACAGGAATTTGTAGCTCAAATTCATGGCTTCCTTCAGCAGGTTACAGCTGCAGAGGAATGGGAGCAGGGCAGGTGACCTGGAGGTCAGTATTTGTGGGCAACAAGGATATGGTTGGGGTGTTACATAGATAGGGTGTAAAACTCAAAAGCAGTCATGTTGGAGAGTAATGGTGGCATAGGTTTCACAAGCAACTTTGGGTTTTTGACAGAAAGATGATAGATTAGTGGTCCAGAATGAGATATGAAATTTTAGATATGACCACTATGTTGGTTTATTTTTCCTGACAATGGCTATTTATCCCAAGAGAAAGTTCTATTGAGGGAGGAAGGGAAAAGATATTGGCATGGGGAACAAACAGCAGGGTGGGTCATCCTCCTGGCCTAGAACATCAAAAACCATGGCAAAAAGACCAAGATTTACTTGGGTGTGGTGTATTGTAGAGAGAGCCAGAGTGACAACGTGTGATATGAAAAGATAAAAGAAAGATGACAAGAAAGCAACAGGGCAAAATATAAGTAGTAATGGCTTTGAAATCAGACTTGAGTCTGGGATGTTGGCTAGCCAATGAAGGACAAACCCTTAGCCTATGTAATAAACACATGGAGTGTTGATAAGCCTGCTTTCCAAATTTAGTTTGCTCTAAGGTCCAGAACCTCCTTAGGCATTTCCCTCATTTTATTTAGAATGAAGGGTTTAGAATAGAGGACCTCTAAATTCTCTTCCAGCTCTAAATCTATGATCCAATCATACTATGAAGTTACAAGTCTAGGAAAAAAAAACAACTCTCTAATATAGGTAATACAAGTATTATCATCCTCATTTTTTTAAGATCAAGAAACTGAGGTCCTTTAAGGAAAAGCAATGGAGAAGCTAAGTAAAGGAGGAGGAGGAGGAGGAGGAGGAGGAGGAGAAAGGAAAGAAGGAAGGAAGGAAGGAAGGAAGGAAGGAAGGAAGGAAGGAAGGAAGGAAGGAAGGAAGAGAAAGAAGAAAAAAAGCAATCTGCCATAAGAACTAAATGGCTGAGCCAGAACTCAAAACAAGATCTTCTGCCTCCAAGCCCACTCTTTTCCATTGTACCTTTCTGGGAAGAACTAGGAGGCCTCTGGGTTCTTCCTAACAGGGCAAGTCTGTTCTAAATGCTTGGTCATGAGAGACTCCATGGCCCTGTTCCAACTTGGTGGCTGTTTCATTCTCTCAGCCCTTAGCATAGTCAGTATTGGGTAGCCACTATTATGAAGTCTAAAGCTGCTCAAATACCCACCTCAGCCAAGGCCTTAGAAGGAAGAAGCCACAAAGTCAGATTATTTGGACCCCTTTAATGATGCTACCAAAACGATTGGGGAGAGGGGCAGGGAGGTGCATCCCTGAAGAAGATGCTGACGTGGTACAAACAAGCTACTAATGTCCTTTTTAAGGTGTGATTAACACATTACATCTAGGGCAGGTCTACTTGCAACATGTTATTCAATTAAACAACTTATTGCTCCATAGACACAAATCCATTTGCCCGAGTGCCCTGAAAACTTGTGGGAAAACACCCCTTCAGCATTGATGGTGATCTTGCTCCAACTTGCCACATTTGGCTGGATACCTCTAGATTCTGGGTATCTTCAAATGTCTGTCTCAGGGAACAACCCAAGTTTCTCTTTTGCCTAAGCTATTTAGTAGACTTGGGGATGAGAAGGTGGAAATGGAATGAAAGGAAAATATTTAAATGTAGACTGAGGAAGATGTACCAGATTAGTTGTGGAAAGACCTAGAAGTCTATAGCATACATAGAATCTAAAACTAGAAAATAGCTTAAAGATGATCTTAATCCTCTCATTTTACAGAGGAAGAAATAGAGACCCAAAGACTGTCCCAAGATCACACAGGTACAAACTAAGTAGTAGATCCAGGACACAAGCCTGGGTCGTCTCCAAAATCACTCCTCTTTCTGTTACTGTTGTTCAGTCAATTTTTTAGTCATGTCTGACTCTTTGTGACCCCATTTGGGCTTTTCTTGGCAAAGATTTTTTTTTGCAATTTTGTCATTTTATTCTCCAGTTCGTTTTACAGATGAGGAAACTGAGGCAAACAGCACTTAGCAACTTGCCCAGAGTTGCACAGCTACTAAGTGTCTGGGATCAAATTTGAACTCAGATCTTCCTGACTCCAGGACCAGAGTTCTATCAACTGAGCCACCCAGCTGCCTATACCGTGCTCTTTTTCTCTAGTCCACCACTCAAAGACTCACCTTAGATTAATTTTAAAAATTAAATTGGACTTTTTTCCATTTAAAAATACTCACCTTCTCTTCCCCCTCCCCCACCCAATTGAAAGAGAAAGAAAAAGGAAACTCTCCAAATAAATATACAGTCAAGCAAAACAAATTCATTGTCCAGATCTTCTCCCTCCCCCGCTAAAATAAAAGAAATCTTAATCTATACCCTGAGTCTATCACTTCTCAGTCAGAAAGCAGACAAATGTGTTTTATTGGTCATGTGTTCATCAGAGTTTTTAAGTCTTTCAAAGTTGTTTTTCTTTAAATGTTGTTATTGTATAAATTGTTCTGTTTCTTCTCACTTCACTGTCAGTCCATTTAAGACTTCCTAGTCTTCTCTGAAACTATCCTCTTCATCATTTCTTATAGCACAGTAGTATTTAATCATGTTCATTTACCCTTGATTTAATTAATTAATTTGCTTTAGTTTAGACCTAGAACCTCAATTAAATTAGATTCTGTTTACTCTGTTCTATTACAGGGAGATTTCTGGGAAGAATGCAAACAGAGGGTCACTTCTGCAGATGGGAATGTGAAAGGTTCTAGCCAAACTTATTTCACACAATAACCATCTCGGGAATGATGACATTGTACCAAATAATGAAAAGGATGTCCCCTTGAAAGATGAATGCAAAGAAACAAAAGTAAGGGAACACACTCCAAGAGGACAAAACAAAAAAGAATGATGCTCCCAGAACAGTACCACCTCTTGTCCCACACTGAGGCAGTATCTTTGAAGGCCAAGATTGCCTAGATTGACCCTGAATCTTTCCAGTAATGTCCTTTTCTATGGCCACAACATCAGTTTCTGCTCCAGGTTGTTAATTGTTGTTGTTTGTCTTTCTTTCTCTACAAAGACTATGATATTGGGGAGGTGATGCCATGACATGCAAGTGAATTAGATTTGAGGGAGGGAGAGCTGTGCAAAGTCACCAGCCTTACTTTCTTCTCCTGAGCCATCTGAGTTCAGGGTCAAGATATAGATCAGGATGACTGGAGATGGCCCTGTATGCAGTGGGAGGCCTTGGCTTTAACAAGTCTCAGTTTGACTGAGGCAATGCTCAATCAGGGATTAAGGCTAAGTAAGAAATGAGGCAGAGAATGGTCTCTTTTATCTAGTCAAAAAAAGAAAAAAATCAATCTGGGGAGGGAAGACCCTTAAGAAGTTGATGGAAGGGAACTGGAAACCTTCCCCAAACCCTTGTAATTTAGTGCTTCCCTCTTAATTATTTCCTATTTGTTCTGGACATAATATATTTTGTGCATGCATGCATATAGAATTTTTATACACATACATATGTACGAATTTACATGTTGTTTCCCCTATTAGATTGTAAGCTCCCTGAGGGCAGGAACTTTCTTTTGATAGTAGAGCAGAAGACTGAGAGCTTTGTGTGACTGACTAGCTGTTAATATCCCTCCACTACCATCCTACATCCTCCTTTGAAGGATCAACATGAATGTAATTAAAGTGCAGAGCCAAGAAAAATTCAGAATAAATAGCAAAGTAGTTGTTAGTCATCTCTGGTTCTGAAACTGAATAAATAAGTCAACATAATAAAACCCCTAATACAATGAAGGAATACTATGGGTTAAGAGATTATTATATTATCATTAATATATTATTCTATTATATAATAATAATATTTTATTATTAAAGATATTAAGATTCCAGAAGAAGGCAATAATTTATCAATAATTACATGAGAAAAGAAAGACAAGATGCCATAGTGGACAGAGAACTAACTTCAAAGCCAGGAGTCAGAGGTCAAGTCCTTTACCTGGATGTGTGACCTTAGGCAAGTCACTTAACTTTTAACTACTGCCAGCAGAGCTAGAATAAGTTAACTAAGACTGGAAGCTGCAGGAAAGGTAGCAAACTCCATTTGCCCCTCCAGGAATTTCTGATGTCTTAGAGATCACAGTTCTAGTCCATATCCCTCTTCCTATACTAGAAGGAAGATCTGATTGACCACAAAGACTCAGAGGGGTTGAAAGTATTACTAAATGAAGTGAAGAAATAAGGAATCAAATTAATGGTCAAGGAAAATCTTGGGAAAAGAATAAATAGCTTTTAAAAGAAGCTAAAAGGCTAGATCGGGGGGCGGAGCCAAGAGGGCGGAAAGGAAGCAGTAACCTCGCTGAGCTCCTCGGTCACTAAGTCCAAAAGGGTAAATCTGAGCGGATTCCGGAGTGACGAGCCCAGTGGAAGACAGAGTGTGGCAGAATCCAGCCCAGGAGGTTGCCCAGAGTGTCCTAACAGGTCGAGCGCAGAGCGCATAGGGTCTGCACAGCTCAGACCTAAGAGCAGGCAAGCAGACTACACCAGAGAGAGAAAAAGCCCCAGCCCGCAGACTTACCAAGGATGAATCGCAGTCATCTCGCAGAAGGAACGGATCATTGGAGCCAGGTAGGAGAGTCGGCCCCCAGTGGAGAGTGGCTTCGCAGGCTGCATTCAGCCCCCAGCCTGGAAGTTTAGAAACTGCCTGCCTGTATAATAAAGGGGCTGGAATGGCAAAGTAAATTCTAGCTGCTCCGATCCTCCCATCCCTCCTTCATGAAGCAGAAAACCCAAAGATAAGTCTCCCACCCAGATTGAAATCCCAAGTTAATGGAAATAGCCTCAGGCTTGAGAATCTCCAAGAAAGGGTGTAACTGAGTCAGCCAGGAATCTGAAGAGAAGAGAGGGAGGGGACCCAACAAGCCCCACCTCACCTCACCAACAAAAGCCTACTTATAGCCCAGGGGTATAGAGGCAGAAATCTGAAGTGGTCAGACTCATCCCCACCTACACATCTACATTCCTCACTGACTTCCCTGACTTAGCCATAAACTAGCCACCCAGAGGTATTCAAAGTCAAGGATCAGGCCCCAAACTCATAGCCTGAGACACTAAGAAACAGGAAGTCACAATGGGAAGGAAGGAAGCTGAAAAGGAGAAGGGGAAGGCAAGAAAGTCTATTCGAGCATACTATGCAGGGCAAGAACAACAAAACACACAGGACAATATAGACTCTCTGCCCACACCAGAGACCACAGAAGGAAACATGATCTGGTCTCAAGCCCAAATAGCATTCCTGGAGGAGCTTAAGAAAAATTTTAAAGACCAAATCAGGGAGGCAATGACCAACTTGGAAAAAGAAAATACCTCCCTAAAAAAGGAACTTCAAAAACTCACTGAAGACCATAATTCACTAAAAATTAGATACAATCAAACTGAAACTCAGAACTCTATGATGCAGCAGGAGTCAATCGAAAAAAACAAGATGATCGAAAAATTGCAAGAAAATGTAAAATATCTCACTGGAAAAATAACTGACCTAGAGAACAGATCCAGGAGAGACAACCTAAGAATTATTGGTCTACCAGAAAGCCATGATGAGAAAAGCAGTCTAGACAACATCCTCCAAGAGATTGTCAAAGAAAACTGTCCTGAGGTCCTGGAATCAGAAGATAAAATAGCTATTGATAGAATTCACCGGACTCCTCCTGAAAGAGATCCCAAACTGAAAACTCCAAGAAATATAGTAGCCAAATTCCAGAATTATAAGATTAAAGAAAAAATTCTACAAGCAGCCAAAAAGAAACAATTCAAATATCGAGGAACTACAGTTAGGATCACACAGGACCTAGCAGCTTCTACATTAAAAGAGCAGAGGGACTGGAATTTGATATTTCGTAGGGCAAGAGAGCTAGGACTACAACCAAGGATTAACTACCCGGCAAAACTGAGCATAATCTTTCAGGCAAGGAGATGGACGTTTAATGAAGTAAGGGACTTCCAGACTTTCCTAATGAAAAAGCCAGAGCTCAATGGAAAATTTGATCTCCAATTACAAGACTCCAGAAGAACATAAAAAGGTAAACAAGGGTAACATAGACTCACACATGCAGAAGTGCACACACCCACACCCACAAACACAAGCTCATTACCTGGGATGCAACAAGAGCAAAATGTTCACATCCCTATATGTGGAGCTGATAACTGTCAATATTTGAAATCTCTATGATTATCATGACCTGCAAAAGGGTTATACTTAGAGGGTGTGGGTATGAATGCACTAACATGGAGTCTAAAAAAAAAAAAGACTATTAAGGACAAACAAAGGATCAATGGTACTGTAATGGGAAAAAGGAAAGGATGAGCTAGGAAAAGGTAAAATATGCCATCTGAAGAGGCATCAAAACACACTATAGAAGAAGGGAAAGTAAGAGGGAGAGGAACATCATTTAAACACTATTCTCACTGGTTCTGGTTCAAAGAAGGATCAAATTAATCAGTGAAGTTTAAGAATCTAACGTGAATAGACACATAAATTCATTAAATAGAGGAATTGGAGGGAGGGAGAGGAGCACTGTTTGAAATTTACTCTCATTGGTTTGGAATCAAACGGGGAGTAATTTACTCTGATAAGTATAAAAATTTATTGTGTCCTATAGATAGTGGGAGGGTAAGGGGGGGTGAAAAGGAGGAGACTAAAGGGAGGGATTATAAGGGAGGGAAATAGTAGTAAGGGGAGAGGGTAGGTTAAGAAGGGGGGTCACTGGGTGGGAACACTGAGGGAGGGGGCGGTCAAAAGGGAAAACTTCAAGGAGGGGAAGGGAGAAGGAATAAACAAAAATATAAACAGGGGAGGGAATAGGATGGAAGGGAAGAGACAGATAGTCATCATTACTGTGAATGTGAATGGGATGAACTCTCCCATAAAACAGAGGCGGATAGCAGAATGGATTAAAAACCATAATCCTACAATATGCTGTCTTCAAGAAACACATTTGAAACAAAGGGATACCCACAGGGTAAAGGTAAAAGGTTGGAGTAAAATTTATTATGCCTCAGCTAAAGTAAAAAAAGCAGGGGTAGCAATACTTATCTCAGATAAAGCAAAAGCAAAAATAGATCTAATTAAAAGAGATAAGGAAGGAAACTATATCCTACTAAAAGGCACCATTGAGAATGAATCAATATCACTACTTAATATATATGCACCAAGTGGTATAGCATCCAAATTCCTAGAGGAGAAGTTAAAGGAATTAGAGGAAGAAATAGATAGCAAAACTATACTAGTGGGGGACCTTAATCTCCCCCTCTCTGAACTCGATAAATCTAACCTCAAAATAAACAAGAAAGAAGTTAAGGAGGTGAATAGAATCTTAGAGAGACTAGATATGATGGATCTCTGGAGAAAACTGAATGGGGATAAAAAGGAATTTACTTTCTTCTCATCAGTGCATGGTACATACTCAAAAACAGACCATGTACTAGGGCATAAAAACCTCACAATCCAGTGCAGAAAGGCAGAAATAGTAAGCGCATCATTCTCAGATCATGATGCAATAAAAATTATATGCAATAAAGGGCCATGGAAAGATAGACTAAAAACTAATTGGAAACTAAACAATTTAATCCTAAAAAATTGGTGGGTCAAAGAAGAAATTATAGAAACAATCAATAATTTCATTCAAGAGAATGATAATAATGAAACAACATACCAAAATTTGTGGGATGCACTAAAGGCAGTTCTCAGGGGAAGTTTTATATCC
Organism: Gymnobelideus leadbeateri; assembly: GCA_011680675.1. NCBI lineage: Eukaryota > Metazoa > Chordata > Mammalia > Diprotodontia > Petauridae > Gymnobelideus > Gymnobelideus leadbeateri. The sequence goes on along the minus strand of WOXC01006658.1, from coordinate 275,407 downwards.
CTGAGTGCATACTTAATTAAAGCAGAGAGAAGGGAGGTCAATGAATTGGACATGCAATTGAAAAAGCTAGAAAAAGAACAAATTGAAAATCCCCAATTTAGTACTAAATTAGAAATATTGAAAACCAAAGGTGAGATTAATAAAATTGAAATTAAGAAAACCATTGAATTAATAAATAAAACTAAGAGCTGGTTTTATGAAAAAATCAACAAAATTGATAGACCCTTAGTCAATATGATAAAAAAAGAAAGAAGAAAACCAAATTATGAGTATCAAAAATAAAAAGGGTGAATCTACCTCCAATGAAGAGGAAATCAAAAAAATAATGAGGAATTATTTTTCCCAATTGTATGCACATAAATATGACAATCTTAGTGAAATGGATAAATATTTACAAAATCACAAATTGCCCAGATTAACTGGAGGAAGTGAATTACCTAAATAACCCCATCTCAGAAAAAGAAATCAAACAAGCCATCAATGAACTCCCTAGGAAAAAATCTCCAGGGCCAGATGGGTTCACTAGTGAATTCTATCAAACATTTAAATAACAATTGATTCCAATACTCTACAAACTATTTGGGAAAATTAGTGAAGAAGGAGTCCTACCAAACTCTTTCTATGACACAAATATGGTACTGATTCCTAAATCAGGAAGAGATAAAACAGAGAAAGAAAATTATAGACCAATCTCCCTCATGAATTTAGACGCAAAAATTCTAAATAAAATATTAGCCAAAAGACTCCAACAACTTATCACAAAAATAATACACCCTGATCAGGTAGGATTCATTCCAGGAATGCAAGGATGGTTTAATATTAGGAAAACCATCAATATAATTGAGCATATCAACAACAAAACCAGCAAAAACCACATGATCATCTCAATAGATGCAGAAAAGGCTTTTGACAAAGTACAACATCCATTCCTATTAAAAACACTAGAAAGTATAGGAATAAATGGAGCCTTCCTTAAAATAGTTGCTAGCATCTATCTAAAACCATCAGCAAGTATTATATGCAATGAGGATAAACTAGAAGCCTTTCCAATAAGATCAGGAGTGAAACAAGGGTGTCCACTATCACCCCTCTTATTCAATCTGGTACTAGAAACGTTAGCAGTAGCAATTAGAGAAGAAAAAGAAATCAAAGGAATCAAATTAGGCAAAGAAGTGACCAAGCTGTCACTCTTTGCAGATGATATGATGATATACTTAGAGAATCCTAGAGAATCAAGTAAAAAATTACTTGAGACAATAAATAAATTTGGCAAAGTTGCAGGATATAAAATAAACCCACATAAATCCCTCAGCATTCCTGTACATCTCTAATAAAACTCAACAGCAAGAGATAGAAAGAGAAATCCCATTTAAAGTCACTGTAGACATTATAAAATATTTGGGAATCTACTTGCCAAAACAAACCCAGAATCTATATGATCACAACTACAAAACACTTCACAAATAAAATCAGATCTAAATAGTTGGAAAAATATCAATTGCTCATGGCTGGGTCGAGCTAATATAATAAAAATGACAATTTTACCCAAACTAAATTATATATTTAGTGCCATTCCAATCAATTTACCAAAAATCTACTTTGTAGAGTTAGACAAAATAATAACAAAATTTATTTGGAAAAACAAACGGTCTAGAATATCAAGGGAATTAATGAAAAGAAATGCTAGGAAGGTGGACTAGCTATGCCAGATCTTAATCTGTATTATACAGCAGCAGTCATCAAAACTGCTTGGTACTGGCAGAGGTGTAGAGTAGTGGATCAATGGAATAGATTAGGTGCAGGAGACCCAGCAGTTAATGAATATAGCAATCTATTGTTCGATAAACCCAAAGACCCCAGTTTTTGGGATAAGAATGCACTATTTGACAAAAACTGCTGGGAAAACTGGAATACAGTATGGCAGAAACTGGGCATAGACCACTATCTAACACCATATACCAAAATTAAGTCTAAATGGGTGCATGATCTAGGTGTAAAGGATGATACTGTAAGCAATTTGGGAAAGCAAGGAATAGTTTACCTGACAGATCTGTGGAGAGGGGAAGATTTTAGGACCAAACAAGAATTAGAGAGCATTATAAAATGCAAAATGGATAATTTTGATTACATTAAATTGAAAAGCTTCTGCACAAACAAAGCCAATGTAACCAAGATCAAGAGGGAGGTGGGAAATTGGGAAAGAATTTTTACAACTTGTGTCTCTGATAAAGGACTCATTTCTAAAATTTATAGAGAATTGAGCCAAATCTATATGAATACAAGTCATTCCCCAATTGAGAAATGGTCAAAGGATATGAATAGGAAGTTTTCAGAGAAAGAAATTAAAGACATCTATAAGCATATGAAGAAATGCTCTAAATCACTATTAATTAGAGAAATGCAAATCAAAACAACTCTGAGATACCACATCTCTCCAGTCAGATTGGCTAAGATGACAAAACAAGAAAGTGACAAATGCTGGAGAGGATGTGGGCAAATTGGAACGCTAATACATTGCTGGTGGAGTTGTGAACTTATCCAACCATTCTGGAGAGCAATCTGGAATTATGCCCAAAGGATTATAAATAATTTCATACCCTTTGACCCAGCCATACCACTTCTAGGGTTATATCCCAAAGAGATCATAGTAGTGGGAGGAAGAACCATATGTACAAAAATATTTTTAGCAGCCCTTTATGTGGTTGCAAAGAATTGGAAACTAAAGGGGTGCCCATCAATTGGGGAATGGCTAAACAAGTTGTGGTATATGAATGTAATGGAATTTTATTGTGCTATAAGAAACGAGGAGGTGACGGATTTCATAATTACCTGGAGAGACTTATACAAACTGATGCTGAGCGAGAAGAGTAGAATCAGAAGAAATTTGTATACAATCACAGACATACCATATCTGTGACGACCAACTATGACAGACTGGACTCTTTTCAGCAATGCAGTGATATAAGTTAAGCCCGAATGACTCAAGAAAGTGAGAAATGCGCCATCCAGAGATATAACTAGAAAGAACTGAGCCTGAATCCTGATGGAAGCAAACTAAATGATCTTGTTCTTCTCATTGTTTGGTTTTACTTCTTCCTTACCATCTTTCATCCCACCTAGTACAATATGCCTTTGTAATTGGAATAATGTTTAATATGAATGCATTTGCAGACCCTATACTGTACTATATGCTGTCATGAGGGGAGGGGGAGGGAAGTAAAGGAAATTTGAAAATCAAGGAACTATGGAATTGAATCTTGTTAACTGAAACTAAACTAATAAATTAATTTAAAAAAGAAAAAAGAAAAAAAATAAATAAAAGAAGCTAAAAAATTTTTAACAAAATAGCAAACACCCTGAAAAAAATAGAATGGAGGAAATTGAACTTAAAAATACAATGATACAAGATATATTCATATGAAGTTCTCTTGGAAAATTGAAATAAGCATGAAGTATACCTACAATCAAAAACAACTATCAAGATGAGAAGAAATCATCTAGAGTCATTGGATTATTAAAAAACAAACTAAGATAGTTTAGTAGATGGAGCACAGATCCTAGCATCAGGAAGACCTGAGCTCAAAGCCAGCCTCAAATACTTCCTAGCTATAACACTGGGTAAGTCACAACTTCTGTTTACTTTGGTTTCCTCATTGGTAAAATGGGGATAATTATAGCACCTACCTCTCAGGGTTGTGAGGACCAAACGAGACTTCCTGGCACATACTAAATGCTATTAAATGTTGGCTATCATTATTATTACTTTTCTTTAGTAAAAAAAAAAACTCGATATCATATTTAAGGAATGATTGAAGAAAATTTTTCATAATTATTGAAACCAGAAGGCAGAGTGAATGTACATAAAACCCACAAGTTGCCTCCTTAAAGATAACTCAAATTTAACAAAAACAGAAATTTGACTACTAAAGGTCAAAGAAAGAGTACTATAATTAGCTAAAAACTATTCATCACACACCAAGTAACCCAACTCCAAATAATATTTTTTAAATGCAAGAAAAGAAAGAAAATGTTGGAATACAATGGGAAAAGGCAAGAGATAAAGGACTGTTTTCAATAATGACATCCTACAAAGTTGAGTTTAAACCTAGAAGGGAAAAATAGACTTTTAATAGAATTGATGACTCCTAAACATCCGGGTTAAAAAATCCTAGTCTGGGTAAGCTCTCTTATATGTGAGAGCACAAGACTAGAGGAATCTCAAAAGCAAGATAAGTTTGAACAACTTGAAAGAGCTAAAAAATGGTCTAGTGCTTAAAAGAGAGAGAAAAGAGTCTGTTCCCTTCAGAAACCTATTAAGTCTAACGATCAATAATGTAATATTTTTTGGAAGATTTATTTTTGTTTGTTTTTTTTTTTTTGGAGGGGGGAAGGCAAGGCAACTGGGGTTAATTGACTTGCCCAAGGTCACACAGTTAGTGTCAAAGTGTCTGAAGCCACATTTGAACTCAGTTCTTCCTGACTCCTGAGCCACTGCTCTATTCACTGTGTCACCTAGCTGCCCCAACAGTGTAATTTTTTAAAAGACAAACTTGGGGCCTGGGTGTTAAAAAAATAAAGAGGAAATAAAAAGAATGCTCTAAAGATGAAATGTGAGTAAGAAGGGAAGGACTTTTAATTTTTCATAAGCAAGAAACCACAGGAGAAGATTATACAAGCATGAAAATGGATGTCATGAACCTCACTCTTAACAGAGCTAGGCAAAGTAAGGTTGGGATAAAAAAAAGAATATAGTATAGAAATATGTTAATGTAAATAGGGAACTGGAAGGGATAGGAAGGGGGGGAACATTAAGAAAGAAAGAGTAGAATTGTAGAGTTATTAGCTACAAAGATAATAATAAGGAATAATAAATAACACTTATATAATACTCATTATGTTCTAGGCACTGTGCTAAGCACTATTACAATTGCTATCTCATGTAATCCTCAAAACAACCCTGAAAGTTAGGTACTATAATTATCCCCATTTTACAGATGATGAAACTGAGGCAAACAAAAATTAAGTGACTTGCCTAGGGTCACAGTGTCTAAGATTGGATTAGAACTCAGGTTTTTCTAACCCTAGACCCAGTGCTTTATCTACTGTGCCACCTAGAACTAATTTCAACTAAGGAGGGGTGGGGAGAGAGAGAGAGAGAGAGAGAGAGAGAGAGAGAGAGAGAAGGGGTAGGAAGGAGGGGAGAGAGAGAAGGAGAAGACAAGAATCTATGAAGTGATTGAGGTCATTGCTAAATGAAGATGGAGAAAAGAGAGACTTGTCACAAACTTTTCAAACTATGGATAACTAGTTCTAATTCCATTTCTGAGATGAGGGAAGGAAAGAAACACTTTAATAAGATATAATAGAGGGAAAACCTAACAATGTACATGGAATTCACCCAGAAAATGGAGAAGGGTAGTAGTGGAAGAATGCACCATAAAGTCATAAAGTAACACACATCAAATTTTTGCTTGTAAGAAACATACTTAAAAGGGAATTAAAATGATGAGCTAGGACAGAAGCTATTATGTTCTAGCTAAATAAAAAAGTAATAATTAGGATTTTCAAATATGATCTCAGATCAGGCAACAATAAAAGTAGACATACTTAAGCAAAGTAAACAGGGAAGTTAGTTTCACAAAACGTTTTCAATATAGACATTTGATACAATACATTAAAAAAGTCATTACCCAATAGATAAAGGTTCAAAGATATAAATAGGCAAAGAAGAGAAGGAAGGAAGGAAGAAAGGAAGGAAGGAAGGAAGGAAGGAAGGAAGGAAGGAAGGAAGGAAGGAAGGAAAGAAGGAGGGAAGGAAGGAGAGAAAGGATGAATGGGGGGAGGAAAAGAAGGAAAGAGGAAGAGAAGAAGATAGAAACCAGCAACAATTATATTAAAGAATACTCCAAAGCACTTATAATTAGAGAAATGCAAATTCAAGTAATTCTGAGATTGGTCTGAAATGGCAAGAGATATCTTAACGACGTCTATTTTTATCACTAGCTAAGATCATGATTGCTATGCTGCTTTTTTGGATTCATCTGAGATATAATAGGTTCTACTCTACATAGTAGACTAGCAAAGACATGAAAATGGTAATTTTGAAGTGCCTTGGAGAAAACTGGTCCAGTAATGCACTACTAATGGAGCTGCAGATTAGTGTGACCATTCAGGAAAATAATTTTCAATTTTAGTAGAAAAGTTCACATTTTAAACAATCTTTGACCCAGAAAAACCACTACTGGACACAGAATCTGAGGAGATCAAAGTCAGAAAAAATTCAAATTTGGAAAAATATTTAGGTAGTACTTTTTGTAGTTGTAAAAAGAAAAGAAACAAAAGTGTGTGCATACCAGTGGGGAAATGACTGCATAAACTGTGGGATATGAATTAATGGAATATCGTTGTGACAAAATACAAATACGTAAAGTTCAGAGGAAATTGAGGAAGAAATGAACTGACACAGCAATACACAATGACCACAACAATGTAAAGGAAAACAACATTGAAATGTAACCTAACTCTGATAAGTGCAATAGCCAATCTTGACTTTTAAAGTTCTTCGAGTAAAACAGATGTCCTTTCTCTTTAAGAGAGATAATGGATCATAGATATGTAATAAGGCATATATTGTAGGAAATGGTCAATGTGTTGGTTTATTTAAAGGGAGGATTCTATTGAGAGTCAGTGTAAGGTGTTAGCAAAGTTTTGTTTTGTCTTATAGATTCAATAAAATATTTTTAAAGGAAATAAAACTGAATTGATTTAAACTTTTTAAAAAATTTTTCAATGAGATTTCATTTATGGCAGGTGCTCTGAGAAATTGTAGCATGCTTGTGTCAGGCTAAAACTTAATCTTAACCCAGAGAGAAAATAAAGTCTTACATTGGACATGCAGGTGTGGTTAAGTGGAAAACTGGTGTTTCAGCAAATAAAGGATAAATGAGACTTCCTCATGTTAGCCAACATTTTTGGCATACCTGGGTTTTTATGAAGATAGCTCTAAGGATTCATGTTCCTAGGTTTTGGTTTCTTTGTTTCTTTAAAAAAAAAAAAAGTAGGTTAAGACAGATATCACCTCAATTCTACATGTAAGGAAATTGAAGCCTAGAGAAGAAAAGTAGCTGAGGACCAAATTACCATAGGTAATATGTAAATATTTGTAAAGTAACACCTCCTGCAAGTGAGGAAAATAAGACCCAGAGAGAGGAAATAATTTACCCAAAATCACAGTGGCAGAGCCAGGTCTTGAACCTGAGACTTTTGACTCCAGATTTACTGCTCAAACTCAGGGAAATTCCAGGGATCAGCAAGTCTATGTGACTCTTAATTTAGTTCCCTAGGACTTGCCATCAAATTGGTAAAAGAGTCCTTCCAAGAAGAAAGTCATAGTTTGAAATATTGAAATCAATAAGATAAGGACAATAATTAATACAACTCTCAAAATACCTCCTTTGAGGTAATGCATCCATCAAGAGTTATACAAAATAATAAAATTCCTCACTTGGAAAATTCATGTGGGCTCCCCTGCAAAGATAAACTTCAGCAAAATTTCACATCCATTCAACCATTAGGGTTAAGTAAGTGGTATAAGAAGGGTCAACCTGCCTCCCAAGTAATTTAGCTAGTATATACAAGCCTTTTGTTTCCCAAGATAACAGCTTCAGGGAAAGCAGGTGGCTGGGCTGGACCAGGCAGGCAAGGCAGGAAGGCAAAGGGAAATGATTCAGTCCTAGGAAAGCCTAGCCTCTAGAAAGAGCAGTGGGAACCATAGAGCATTTAAGCCTCTCTAGGTCCAACATCAAGACCATAATACAACCAACACAGCTCCTGCTGTCTAAGAGTTTACATATTACTAATGAGAGTTGAATGTATTTATGGCAGCTCTCTTTGTGGTGGCAAAGAATTGGAAATTAAGGGGATGCCCATCAATTGGGGAATGGCTAAACAAGTTGTGGTATATGAATGTAATGGGATACTATTGTGCTATAAGAAACAAGGAGCAGATGGACATCATAATTACCTGAAGAGGCTCATATGAACTGATTCTGAGTGAGAAGAGCAGAACCAGGAGAAATCTGTACACAATTACAGACACAACGTACGTGTGACAACCAACTATGACAGACTGGACTCTTCTCAGCAATGCAAGGTTATAAGATAACCCCAAAAGACTCATGATGGAGAGAGATGTCTCCATTCAGAGAAAGAACTAGAAAGAACAGAGTCTGAATATAGATTGAAGCAAACTACCTGCACTCTTTCTTTTTCTTGTTTGGTTTTGTTTCCTCTTTCCCATTGTTCATTCCATCTGTTACAATCCTTCTTTATAACCTGGAAAAAAAAGAAATAAGGATTTTTAAGATAACTTTTTTTTTTTCAAGAGCACCAGAAACTTTTTAGCAACTCAGGTTTCAACCTAAGAAGTCATTCTTGACTTTCCCCTCTCCTTGACCCTTCACATCAATCATTTGGCTACTCTTACCAATTCTGCCTTGAAAATATTGCTCACTTACAATATGGTTATGAGCAGTGGCCTGACTCAGACTTTTCTGCTGACAGAGAGAGGGTCCCCTGTTCATCCTTTCATTAAAAGGTACCTAAGCACTGGGCTTCTTTCATCAGTGGTAAGGTCATAAGACAACTCCAAAAGACTCATGATAGAAAGAGATATCCATATCCAGAGAAAGCTGAGGAGTCTGAATGCAGATTGAAACAAACTACTTACTCTGTTTCTTTTTCTTGTTTTGTTTTGTTTCCTCTTTCCCACTGATCATTCCATCGGTTATAATCCTTCTTTACAACCTAATGACTAATGTGAAGATATCTGTAGATCCTATATCTATGTGCATGCTGCCATGGGGGGGGGGGAGGGAGTCAAGAGGGAGGGGTAGAAAATTTGAAACTAAGGGACTGTGGAAATGAATGTTGTCAACTAAATTAATTTTTTAAAAAAAGGTACCTAAGCAAAAATTTCACTCACCCCCCTTCAACATCTTGATTCATTTTTAAGTTTGGGTGTGAGGAGATACAACATCCCTTTTCTTCTTTCCATAGAGACCGAGATTGGGGAAGGAAGTGTTTCTTAAGCAGTTATAGGGAAACAAATCTTTCTCTGGCAGTGCCTTGAGAGTAGTCCATCCTTCTGAGATAGATGCCAGTGTTTCTGGTAGGAGTTGGCTTACTTTCTTATCTCATATAGCTACCAACGCAAAACAGATCCTTATGATGTCTTGTCTGGACTATTTCAATAGCTACCAAATTGGTCTCCAATTCTTGTTTCCAATCAATGATCTACATGGCTGCCAAATTTTGGGGAAAAAAACAACTTCTATTTTAAGGAACATATGGTCTTAGATTGGGAAGTGTCTTTACAGATAGATAATTGATATGCTAAATTATCTAGCCCATTCATTTTACAGAATGAAACTGAGGGCCACAAAGTCAATGTGACTTCCCCAAAATCACATGGTTAGTTGACACCGTACCTAATACTAGATTCCAAATCCACCTAAGCCTTTTCTACAACTTATCTATACAAAAGGCAAAGAAACTACTGAAGGGATTATGAAGAATCAGATATGTTCACTTATTGCTGGGGAAATGAAAACTTAGTAGGCTCTTTTTAGAAAGTAATCTGTCACTGCTCAGTAAATTGCAAAAATAATCATCCCTTTGTCCCAATAATCCCATTGTTGGAAATACAATCTGAATATATTATCAAAAACAAAACAAAAAGAGTCATTTGTTCAAAGATTTAATCACAGTACTTTGGTAGTTTTAAAAATTGGAATAAGACACCTAAGCATCTTATAAGATGAATGGTTAAATAAAATGGTTAAAAAATAGTTAAATACCATTTGGTGACCTTCTGCAGTTCTGGGTGAAGTCCATCTGGATGATAAGTGAAGAACCAAATCCTAGTCAGAAACCTGGGAGATTAAGCCTGGTTGGCCCTGAACAATCCTATGACCTTGTTCTCATGAGATTTCCATCTCAGTATTACTTGCAGACTCTTCAAGAGAGGAACAGTTCTCTGTTCTGCTGGAACTCTGAGGACTCATGTAGAAGAAAACTGAAATCCTAGTCATTTGGGGATTTTTTCTTCTTTTTGTTATATTTAGGAAAGAAGAAAAGAATTTATTCAGTGAGAGGGACAAATTGACTTCTGATGGGAAGAGTCATAGATTAGAATCACAGCTTGGAAAAAAAAAACAAAGGAAACTGGGAGATCATTTTTCAATTATTCAAAACCAGCCCCCTTATTTTCCAGTGAGAAAAACCCCACACTAAAAGATTTAAAGTTGTCTGTCCAAGATCACACAGCTCTTTAATAGCAGAATCAGGACTAGAACTAAGTCTAACTCACTGTCCTAATCATAGGAATTAGAGCAAAAAGGAACTTTAGGGATCTCATGGTCTTATCCTGTCATTTTGATGAAAAATAAACTGAAATCAATAGAAAAGCCAAAGACAATAGAGTGAATTGATTCCATAAATGAGAATAAAATCTAAATTTCATGACTTTTAGTTTTAGCATATGGAATAGTGGATAATATAGGGTGTAGAACCCACAGAAAGATGTGGGTTCATATCATACCATTGGCACTAGCCAACTATGTGACTATGGGAAAAGGACAACTTCTCAAAGCCTGTTTCTTCATCTGGAAATACCATCTGTAGCATCTGCTTCACAGTGTTAATGAGAGGTTAATTATATTCATATATGTGTATGTGTGTATGTATACATGTATGTATATATGTACACATATACAATACATGTATATTTTATAAAACTTAAAGTGCTGTATTACTTGTAATTGGCAATATTCTTCAATATAATATGCAATTTTAATGAGGTAGTACAAACACCAATCCCAAAAAATCAGAGCCAACCAAACAATTACTTTTATTGCTATTTTTCTTTTGTAAAGAGTAAACTGTATACTTTTTTTATTAACAATAATCTATAGGGGGCAGCTAGGTGGTGCAGTGAAGAGAGCACCTGCCCTGGAGTCAGGAGGACCTGAGTTCAAATCTGGCCTCAGACACTTAACACAAAAAAAACTAGCCATGTGATCTTGGGCAAGTCAGTTAACCCCAATTGCCCCACCTATCCACCTCCAAAAAGCAAAAAAAAAAAAAAAAGAAGAAGAAGAATCTATAAAAGACTTTATCATTGACCAAATCCTACTCGAGGTATGAATTAATTTTAATTCTTTATAGTAAAACTTCAGGATCTATCACAGGGATAGATCCTAAAGTGGAATTTTCACCAGAGAATTAGAGGAGAAAGTAGCAAAATTGCCAATAGTCAACTAATTGTGGTTAGTTATCAGGATCTGGCTATGAATGTTGGGTAAACACCAGCTTATAACATATGGATATGAAAGCTTAAGAGGATATTTTCTCAGTCACAAATACAAAAATCAAAAGTGAAGACTATGTAATTATTAGAAATAAACATGGCTCAAAAAAAAAGAATGACAAAGGGATGTTCCCAATCCATCTCTTAAAAGAGGTCCACAGGTATTTTTGGATTTTTTTAATATATTGATCAATTGGGCTGATTTTGTTCTACTTTATTTCTATTTTAACCAACCAGCCTGTTGAGAATTGATGTTCAGTCTGACTAATTGGGAAGAACACTAGATTTAGAGTCAGAATGCAGGCCTGTGAATTTCAGTTCTGCTCTTTACCCCCATGTGTGAGCTTTGACAAACTGTTTAACCTCTCTGGGTCTCATCTGTAAAACACAGGGGCTAGCCTGAATGGCCTCTGCAGTTCCTTCCACTTGTAAATTGAGGAGTCTACTATATTTAAAATGCACTGTGCTAGGTGAAGGGTAACATAAATAAACAACCAACTGTACAATTCAGAAAGGTCTTCGTGGAGCAAGTGATATCTGACCAGGGTCTTGAAGGACATCAAAGGCATAATAGGGAAGGAGTGGTATTAGTAGCTATGTTGCACTGTGGACAGAGAGTTGGGCCTGGACCTGAGTTCAAAAGCTAGTTCAAAGCTAGCCTCAGATATTTCCTAGCTATGTGATCCTGGTCAAGTCACTTAAACTGTTTGCCTCAGTTTCCTCATTTGTAAAATAGGGAAAATAATAGCACCTGCCTCCCAGGGTTGTTGTGGGGATTAAATGAAATAACTGTGAAGTGCTTATGGTAGCGCCCGGCACATAGTAAGCACTATATAAATGTTAGCTGTTATTATTATGATTATTATTATTTCAAAGGTGGAAAATGTCAGCACAGATGAGGCAGAAGGAAATCGAATGTGTTTGGAGGAGCCAAATTCAGGCATGTTTCTCTTCAAGGGATAAATAGTATGATGGTTGAGGAAGGCAGGAGACAGAGTCATAAGATCCTGGGAGAGAAAAAGGTTGACTTCTGGAAGGTCAGATTGTTTGAAAGCAACCAAGGATTGAGTTGGGGGAAAAAAAGACTGTGTGTCAGGCTTTGAACTTCTCTGGGAAGAGGGAGAAGGGTCTGTAGATCCATAAATGATAGCACTGGGTTCTGAATGAGAAGGAGCAATTTTAAAGGTAGAGGTTGTTTCTGGGTCATGGTGGTTGAGGGAGGATCCTAACATATCACTGCGGAACAAGGAATCTTCCGGCTCTTATTGTCATTGTGCATTTGGGGGTACAAGAAAAGGAGCAACCAGTCTTGAAGAGGGTACCAAAAGATGTGGCATCTTCAGGAGAAAGCCAGGTATCGGTGATAGGTAGGAGGAATGGGAGAGAATGAAATTTTGGATGAATGGGAGTCTAACAGACAAGAGGTTCAGAGAAAACAGTGAAAAAGAAACAGTAATAATTGAAGAAGGCTAGGGATGAGTTTATTTGGAGTGGGGAGCCTGTTCCATGGACCCACTTCCTATTCTTTAATAAATTCAGATATTCTGTGCAAATGATGAGGTCACCCAGGCCCAGCAGAGGGTGTGTGCTTCGAGGGGCAACACTTTCAGAGGGTCCCTCTGCTACCATGATGCAGCTATTATTTCCTTCCTTTAAAGCTTGCTCCATCCTATTCAGAACCTTGTTGCTGTTTTTTCTGGACTTACACATTATTCTACTTCCCACACAAGTTTAGTGATTTATTTTGCTTTGTGAGTATGTGAAACCTGAGAGAGGGAGTAAGTAGGGTAGGTAAGGGAACCCATAATTGGCTGGCACTCTGCTTATGGAGAAGAGGAAAAACTTGTCCCAAGGGGGAGGAATGTTGGTGGCTGGAGTAAAATCCCAGCTGTTCTATGCTAGTTTTGACACATAGACTGAATATCAGCAGCAAATTTGGAAGAAAAATATTATAGACCATAAGTTCATTAAAAGATATAAGCAGATACTGAAATAAGGCAATAAGCCACTTTTTTTTTCAAAATATGTATGTTAGATAAAAACAAGAGGGAGGCTAAGCCACAGAAATAACAAAGACTCTGAAAATACAAAGACCCTTTAATGAAGGTCCTTTCAGGGAAAGTGAGATTTGAAGTATTTCAATGTAGACAGAATAGCTGTTCAGATGATCATAGGCTCTGTTGTTCAGGGAGTCAGTTAATGAACTTACTGAACTATTTACAATTATACTTGAAGGTCACCGAAAGCTGGAGAGGTACCAAAGGATTTGAAAAGAAGAAAAAGGAAATAAGTCATCTTGGCGATTATAATCTGGCACATCGAACACTTCAGCTCTTATTAAAATAATGATAGCATTTTTAAGAAGGAAGGGGAAAAAATACTTCTCTAAGCATCCAGAGAATAATAGCACCAAAGAGTTGTCTGAAGCGATGAAGAATGAAGAAATCAGGACCTACAGAACAGACATGAACACTAGCTATAACCATGTAAAAGCAATAGTAATAACAATGATGGGAGCAACCTCTGGAAAATTATAGAGAAAAAAGGGGGAAATTAGCTCAGAAGGGGACACAATGATGCAGACTAATTTCATAGCTACTTGGTTAAAGTGAAAATGTAAATTTAAAAAATTAAGTGGTAAAATTTTATAATTTCATGTAAAGTTACTTACTTTTAATCTTAATTATGTGTTTGAAGGCCTGGGTTTACTGATAATCCATCTATTTAGCCATACACTCTTTTTAATTTGATGAGGATGATACAACTGGGCATGCTCTCTGGCTCCCTGGGGATTTCCATGTGCCCTGGCTTAGCTCTGAAAGATTTGTGCTGGGGGATAGTACAACAATCTCTTATGGGTCTCTATGGCTAGTGAATGTATCAAAGAAGACTGATGATCAAACTGGGAAGGACAGATCGCTCACTCCGTGGGCTCTAAAGAACAAAGAGCTTTCAGTTTCTTTTGAGGTGATCTCTTTCCTAGGATATGGCCAATATCAGCTCTTCCTTGAATTTCCATTTCAAGAGGAGAGCAGAAGGGAGAAGAGAGAGAAGAAGATAGAGGAGAATAGAAGGGAGGAGAAGAAGAGAAAATAGGGGAGAAGAGTGGAGAGGGGAGAGACGGGAGATGGGAGGAGAGGAGAGCAGAGAGGATGACTTTCCTCTCTTCTCCACTCTAGGAGTAATGTTAGTTCATAGTGACAATACCTACATGCTAGTTGCTTGTCTAAGTGAGCTTGACATTAGACAGACCTCAAGTTCCTGACTGTCTTTTTCCCTTCTTGTTTCTTCCCCTGATCACAAGTCACCAAACAATGTTTCTAAGAGGTGGATATTTCTAGTCATGGTGGCTGGCATTGATGAGTTTTAGAGCTTCATTTATTTTATTCGTTTTTATTTTTATTCGTTTATTTATATTTTATGTATAACTATAACTATATATATATATATATATAATATATAAATTTATTTATATACCAGAGGCAGCATGTCAGAGTGGATCGAAAAATGTCCTCAAAGTGGGGAAAAACCTGCCTTCTTGTAGTACTTCTGATGCATGTTGACTGGGTGACCAGAGACAAGTCAATTAACATCAGTCATCTAGGCAACCTTCTAAGACTACAAATAACAGAGAAAGTCCTAATATGATATGCATTGGTAAATAGAATTTTCCAGGAATTGCCCATACCAATGAAATCACAGTTCCAGTCCTTACCCTTCTTTTAAAACAAATTTTATTAATGATTTTTGTTTTTATATCACATTTTTGAAATACTCTCCTTCCATCCTCCTCCAGCCACTCCTAAAGTGAATCATCCCTTTTAATGAAGAAAATCATTAAAGCAAAAACACCTGATACAATGTATACACTGTTCTTCCCTAGCTGTCCCTTCATCTCTGATGAAACAAGGGAAATTTGTTTTCTTATCTATTCTTCTGAATCATTATTAGTTTTTCCAGTTGCTCAGTTTGGCTTTCTGTGAGTGATCTTTTTGGTCATTGTATATACATCATATATATATATATATATATATATGTATGTGTATATGTATATGTATATGTATGTATGTGTATATCTATATATAGATATACACACATATACATATGTAGGTATGTATATGTGTATGTATTATACATAGATAGATAGATAGATAGATAGATAGATAGATAGATAGATAGATTTCCCAGAAAATCTCAATGCAACTTGAAGGATACAAATGCAAACCTAAGGAAAATCTTCTTAACTACAAGTCTATGTGACTTGTCCAATTTCATAAAATTAGTAAGTAATAGCTGGGGCTAAAAGACAAACCATATGGTTCCAGGATTCTATTTTCCCAGGAATTTAAGCCAATTCTCTTCATTTTAAAAATTGCCCAATGTGTCCAATGCACTGACAAGGTTCTTCTAAAGGTCCGTGAAACTGCATTATGGATCATTAAAATGAAACAACTCTTGTTAAAATAAATGCTGGTTTTTTTTAATGCTTTCTTTAACATCAAGAATTTAGTGATTTACAAGTCTCCTAAACTGCAATTGTGCAATGTTCCTCTATTGACGTCACTAAAAGAAATGAATTATTATCTTCTTCCTGTGTATATAATTCAGGGATGAGAGACATCCTAAGGATAATAATACTTTAAATTTGCATAACACGTTTATAGTTCTCAAAGAATGTTCACATATTTACGTCATTGGATCATCACAAAAACCCTACAAGGTAGTTGGACAGGAATGTTATTATACTAGTCTCACAAATAGGGAAACAAAGAAACTAAGAGGTCAGGAAATGTAATCAAGGTTATAGACCATGTGGGTAGCACAGAAAAGGGTGACTGAAGCCAGGAAACTTGAATTCTAGTCCTGTCTATTGTTAACATATGATTTGATTTTCCTCAATAATTTCCCTCTCTGGCATTGTTTTTTTCTTCATCTATAAAAAAAGAGAATTGTATTAGACTATAAGATCTCAAGATTGGAAGATACTTCAGAGGTTATCTAGACCAACCCATTATTAAACAGGTATTCTCTATACTCTAACCATTTGAATATTTTCTATGATGAAAGGAAGAAAATAAGCATCTACTACGAGCCAGGCAAAGTAGCTAGGTGGTGTCATGAATAGCGTGCAGGACTTAGAATCAGAAAGCCTTGAGTTCAAATCCTGCCTGAGACACACAGATCAAGTGTGTGACTGGCCATTGCCATTGTCTTGACTTTTGGCTTGTCACTGGACTTTAATGACTCTAGAGGAGAGAGTGAGGCTAATGATTTTGTGCAGCTCCACCCCACTCATATCCAATTCACACACAAGTCAACACATCACCCTCATGATGTCACTGGTCGTCTTCAATAATGAAGGATGAACAACAACCATGACCCTGTGTGTGTGGGAGGCTGGACCACCCCTATCTTCTGCTTAAGAGACCCTTAACTAAAGACCTAAATTATGATGACTAGAAACTTAGTCAGACCCAAAGACTGATGCAAAGATTTCTTGCCATTGTACATCTCAAGCCACCTATATGACTTATCTAAAAATTGGCCCAGTACTGATCCATCAGTTATTGTTTTCATGTTCCTTTGATTGTTCACAGACACTTGGGGAAAGTGGAAAATCTCTTTTTCTGATTTTGGGGAATTGTACCTATTCACTGTCCCTGTGCCAACTTGGAAAGTCTCTAATCTTTCATCCAGTTAGAAACTGGAATACTTAATGTCATAATGTAGGCCTGCACAAGATACGCTCTTCGGACCACTTGTGGCCCTCCAAAGGATTTTGGACGGCCCACAAAAAATGTAGGGTTGCCACTGTACACTCTCCTGTTTGTCATGTTACCATGGCAACCAACAATCATCAGTCTGTCTCTAGTCTCACCGATCAACCCTGGAAGAAGTTTAGCCTATTTTAATTTTGGCCCCTTCCTACTGCCAATTTGTGCAGGTCTGTTGTATTGTTTCCTTTTAATTAACTGGCCTTGTTTGATTAATTGTTTTAATGTATAAAAATCTGTCTCTCCATATGTTCAGGGTCCAGTCCTAAGTTGAGGAAAGGGCCTGAGGAAGTCCTGATTTGTTAAGCAATTGACAAGCATTGCCTAATAAATCAAAATGCTCAGAAGCTCAAACTTTTATTTCCATCTTTCACCCACCACACAAGAGAGTGCCTCAGCATCTCAGATTTCCAGAGACTTGAAGGCACTTCAATGTCCCAACATTTTAGGTCAGGTTTTGCAGACAGGTCAGTATTGATGCTCTGATGGGTGTCCTTCTGGACCCAGGTTTCATCTTACCTGATATTAGGACACACAGCCATCATATCACATCTAGATATGAACTTAGTTATGCAGAAATTGAGCTAAGTTTTGAGTCGACTCCCTCCAGAGAATAAGGTGATATGGGGAAAGAGTATTCCCCTATGGTACTAGAGGAAATGTTTGGATGTTTGTTTTTACTATACCTTTGAAATAAATATTGCTTTGCAAGAAGCCAACCACTAATAGGTGGTTAATGGAATTAGGTTGCTAGTGACTGGCCCCTAACAATTGGGCCAACTAGCTGGTAGGGGCTTGAGGAGATAGCAGTAAAGAAGAAACAAGATATCCTAGAATACTGAGGGGCAATTATATAATAGGCCTGGCTCCAGCACAGAGGGTCATATTATCTTCACTACATATATCTTAAGCCTAATATGAACCAAGCATTATACTAATCCCAGAGAGTCAAACAGAAAATTCTGAAAAGCCCCTACTCTCAAATTAGCTTGCCTCCTAACTGGGAGAGATAGATATGGAAGGGAGGTCAGCTGCAGGGTGGTCGCTAAGATTCAGGATGCCTCAGGATGTATTAGTATGCCTGGGGTATGGAGGACCTAGGAAGCATGTGATAAGGCTTGGTGATCATCTATTGGACCCAAAATGTTGTAATTGAATCCTAGCTCATCTTAGCACTATCAACAGCCAAATCACTTTCCCTATTGTCACCAGCGCTCCTAACTCCAGTCTAGAAGGGAAGAAAGGTAGGGAAAGGGCTGCTGATTAGGCTAATGATTCTTGTCACTCAGCCTGCCCATGGGGCCTGAGCAGCCCAGGAAGTTGGGGGAGGAACCATAGGATGGTCATACCTGGAGCTAAAATGAATGAAGAATGAAGAATGAAGAGCCAGTCCTGTCTCCCCATCATGCTACAAGGACCACTGCTCCCAATGGCATGGACTTTCCTCTTTATTCTAACAAATGGAAGGTATTAGGATAAGCTGTGTCCAGGTAACTCTAGGTTACATCCTAAATTATTCCTTCCCCAGGAAAGTAGCTTAATTCCCATTTTATAAAGTGTGGTATCTTCCTTATTTTCAGTGGCTATTTATGGCCTCTAGGGGAAAAGACAAACTCCTCAACTTGGCCCTGAAAGAAAGCCCTTCGGTTTGACCTGGGACATCTCACCGACTGTCCTCTGCTCCTCTGCAGTCTAGTCAGCCAAACTGCTGTTTGAGTCGGCCTCAATGCTGTTTTCCAAACTTCAGTCTCCTAGCTCCACGCTTTGCAAGGCCTATCCACATACTGAGATATCTTTCCTCCTTAACTCTACCACTAACAAACCTGATTTATTCTTTCAAGCACATGCAGGTGTTAACCTTTGGGGATCTCTCTAGTAATGCATTTTTTTCCTATTCTCCCTCTGAAAATTGGTTTTTGTTTATAAGTTGTTATATCTTCTCTACTACCACCACCATTCCCCAGCATCTCCACTAGTGTGCAATGACTAGCATGGTGCCTTGTAAATAGAGGTGTTGAATTGAATGGAACAATTTTGTTTGCTTCTCAAAGTCATACTATAAAGTAGGTAGGCAGACATTATAATCTTCACCTTAGAGATTTGAAAACTGTGAGTAACCAGGCTGGAAAGTGAATCTGGGGCTTTGGAGCTCTCTCACAGGCTGCCAATATATCCCAGGATTGAGAAGCTTTTATTCCCAACCAACACTCTTTCCTCTCAGCTTTGCTTTGCCATGGCCTTTCCAGTTTCAATCAATCAATCAACAAGAATAAATTAAGGACCTGACATGCACAAGGCATATGTGCCAGGCTCTGGGAATTCAAGTACAAATTGGGAAACAATCCATTCTAATGGGATAGTCAACAACTGAATATAAAAATGTACACAGCATAAAAATAAAGTTAACAAATACAAATATATACAAAGTAGGTAAATCCAAGGTATTTTGCAATGAGAACACTAGCAGCTAAGAGGACCTTTCCTTAGAAAGGGTTTATGCACAAGATGATGCCCTATCTTCAAGTAAGAGAAGGTAGAGGCAAAAGAACATTCTTTCTAGGCATAGGGGAGAGCCGATGGAAAAGTAGAGATATTTTCTGTCCTATCTCAATAATCCACAATTGTCCAGTGTCCCAGGCTATTATATGATTTTTCGATCATAAATATCAAATGTTTATTAAGTCATCCATGAGTAAAACCATAGGGATGGGACTAGACCTGTAATTTTACTGATATAAGGAACTGGGGAGGGAGTTAACTCCCTTATACCAATGTAGAACAGCATTCTCTGAAAATTTAAGTCTTGCCTAGAGCAACAAAAAATTAAATCACTTGTTTATGTCAGAGGGGAGCACCAGTAAGAGGGGGCACTTGAAACCCAGTTTTCATGCCTCTCACAGCCAGATCTCTGTCCATTATACCACACTGCCTTACACATAGTGTCATTATGGTACATATGTAATTGGGATCTGACATATGTCAGAGTGCTTCAGATAGCATCTCTAAAGATGGCATCTCTCCATATGGAAGACATGGGAGCTGCTTCCAAGAAAACAGTGATGACTTGGAAGGAAGTGTCTTGAAGAAACAGACTGTGGAACTTGCATAAAAATTCTGTAACTGGCTCTGGTCAGTTAATTGCATGTTGAAGAACTGACTCTGATTGTCTGAAGAGTCACTCAAAAGGCCCATCAGTTTTAGCTATGGTCTCTGCCACATTCACTTCTGAGGGTCTCCATGACCACTTAGATTATGATGTTCAGGGAAGAGAGTGGCGCCTCCAACCTTGAGAGCTCTGAAAGGTCAGGAGAGTCAACCATAAGCATCTGGGAGTCAGAAAGCCAGCTTGCAAGGGATGATCAAAGGTCAAGGAATCATCTTCAGGAGTGACCTTTGGGACTCCAGACTAACCAAAGAATTCATCTACAGTTGTTTTATATCTGGACAGGAAATTCATAGGACCAACTCAATGCAGGAACTGAGCAACATTTTGAGTCTACTCCCCAGAAACCAAAGTAGTAGGGAAGAGAATGCTTTCAGGGTATTAGGGAAAATGTCTGCATGCTTGTTCTGGCCATGTCTTTGCAGTAAATATCCTTTAATAAAAGTTACCTATGGTTAAGTAGTTAAATGGAACTGGGGTGCTAATCACCGGTCCCTAAATAATGAGGGACACAGTCAAGAGCTGAAAGCAGAGAAGGGATATTCTCCCAAATTTCTCAGGGTATCTAAGAACCTTGAGGGGGAAATGCAGAAGACCTGGCCCTGAGAAAATACTGCCAGAACAACATGTAATATATTTGTATTTATTGGTATTTACTTACAAAAGTTCCCTTTTTCACAGATATTTTACTGCTAAAATGGTGATGGGGATATTCCGCAACATTGCCCAACTCCCAGCTACATAGAACATAATCCAGGCACCTCCCACCCTCACTTCAAGCCATATGACTATCACCCCAAACAGCTCCTGGCTGATATCAATTTTAGAGAGCCTTAGAAACCATTTAAATGTAATAGGATTATACCTAAAAGACCAACAGTGAGATGGGGCTGCTTAGCCACTAACAACTAGCCCTGACAAGTATCAGAGAGTATTAGAAGTTTTATACTTTATTTTCATGTCTATAGAAAAAAGTCGGGAAAAAAAGAAAGAGAAATTCTTCCTAGATAGCAACAAGAACACAAAAGAACAGGGAAATACCCTTTCTTTTTTCCCCTTGCTTAATTCTAGTATCAAAAAGCTAGACAGAGAAATAATAACAGCAAAACAAAAACTATATGTAAATAACATATGTGTGTATACACATATACTACATGTATATGCATATGCACATGCCCCACCACCCCCAAACATACCCATGTATATATACTCCAGATGGATTCCAGTCAAGATGATCTAAGGATTTAAATTTGGGAGAGACCTTAGGAATCATCTAACCCAACCTCTTCCAACTGTGCAGCCCAAGAAGGGAAAGGACTTACTTAGGCCCATTGTTTAGGCTTAGCTCACAATAGGCAGCAAGTAAAAGGCTTGTTGGGGAGCAGTTAGGTGACACAGCACCGGACCTGGAGTCAAGAAGGCCTGAATTTAAATCCAGCTTCAGACACTTACTAGCTGTGTGACCCTGGGCAAGCCACTTAATCCTGTTTGCTTTAGTTTCATTTGTAAAATGTGCTGGAGAAGGAATGGACAAAAGCACTCCAAGTATCTTTACCAAGAAAACCCCAAATAGGGTCAAGAAGAGACAGACAGGGCTAGGGGCGGAGCCAAGATGGCGGAGTAGAAACAGCTCTTCCAAGCCTCTCTGCCCCCAGATTCCCCACAAACTATGTAAAAAAGGACTCTGAACAACTTCTGGAGCCTCAGCACCCACAGAACGACACAGAGAAGCTAACCTCCCGCTGAGGACAGCCCAGCAGCCCTGCAGGAAGGACCAGTGCAGTGGGCTGGGAGCCGGCAGCGCGCAGAGAGCAGAGTGCAGGAGCCGAGCCGAGCCGAGCCCAGGTCCGCGTGAGCTGAGGTTTTAGCCCCAGGGCGGCAGGGCCAGCAGCCAGCTGGAGGAACCCCAGAAGACCAGGAGCTGTGGCGATTGATTCCAGAATTATCAACATAGACATGCCTAGGACAAAGTAAGAGGTTAGTGTCCTATGGACTTTGGGGCCTGTATTTGGGGAATGCGTCAGCTCCCTCCCCTGGGGGCTAGAAGCCGCTGAGGAGACACGCCATTTTGTAGTTTTCAGAGGCAGGTCTGGCTCCCAGCCTACAAATCGTGGGGAGATCCAGCAATCAGTCTTGGGGGGTAATCGCTCTTGCTTTAACCTCCCTGGATCTGGATTGTGATCTAGGGTGGAAGTTGTGGGTGGGTTTACAGCTTGCCAGAAACGGAAGTTGCCCCCCACACGTTCGGGACGAAAATTCCTCTATCTGGCCTTAAAGCCATAGTGTGGCAACAAGCCCAAAAGTCAAGCAATTAAGTGGCAACATGCCAAGGCAAAGGAAACAGAAAAATGCAACCCTAGACTCCTATTTTGGGGGCATAGAGCGGAAAAGGACTGTGAGGTCAGAAGTCCTGCTCCAAAAGCCCCAGGGGAAAACATGAGCGGGTTGCAGGCCATAGAGGACCTTAAGAAGGACTTTAAAAATCAAATAAGAGAAGTGGAGGAAAAATTAGAAAGAGAAATGAGAAGGATGCAGGAAAAGTATGAAATGAGGGTCAACAGCCTGACTGAGGAAAACAACACCTTAAAAAATAGACTAGCTCAAATGGCAAAGGAGGCCCAAAAGGGCAATGAGGAGAAGAATGCCTTAAAAAGTCGAATTTGCCAGATGGAAAAAGAATCTCAAAAGTTCACTGAGGAGATTCATTCCTTCAGAGTTAGACTGGAGCAAATGGAAGCTAATGACTTTATGAGAAATCAAGATGCTGTTAAGCAGATCCAAACAAATGAAAGATTAGAAGGCAATGTGAAATATCTCATGGGAAAAACCACTGACCTGGAAAATAGATCCAGAAGAGACAATTTAAAAATTATTGGACTACCTGAAAGCCATGATCAAAGAAAGAACCTAGAAATCACCCTTCAAGAAATTCTCAAGGAAAATTGCCCTGATGTTTTAGATCCAGAGGGCAAAATAGAGGTTGAAAGAATCCACCAATCACCTCCTGAAAAAGATCCCAAAAAGAAAACTCCCAGGAATATTATAGCCAGGTTCCAGAATCCCCAGATCAAGGAGAAAATACTACAAGCAGCCAGGAAGAAACAATTTCAATATTGTGGAAACACAATCAGAATAGCCCAGGACCTGGCAGCTTCTACACTGAGGGATCGAAGGGCATGGAATATGATATTCCAGAGGGCAAAAGAACTGGGAATGAATCCAAGGGTCACCTACCCAGCAAAACTGAGTATTTTGTTTCAGGGGAAAATATGGTCATTCAGTGGAATAGAGGACTTTCAAGCATTCTTGAGGAAAAACCAGAGTTGAATAGAAAATTTGACATCCAGACACAAGAAGGAAGAGATGCCTGAGAAGGTAATCAGGGAAAAGAAATCAAAAGGAACTTATCAAAGTTGAACTATTTACATTCCTATATGGAAAGCAATAACTGTGACTGATGATATCTTTCTCACTATGAAAATAATGGAAGAAGGGGGTGTGGTCATATGAATACATATGTGAATGTGTGTGTATATGGCTACAGTTATATATGGATAGAGGGCATAGGTTGAATTTGTTGGGAAGGGAGAATACTCAAGGGATGAAATTATGAGGTGAGAGAGGAAAGTGGCAAGAGGAGATGGGGAGAGACAGGGTAGGGTAAACTATCCCATGTAGAAGAAGCAAGGGGAAGTGGTTGCAAAGGAGGGGGAAAATAAGGAAGGCTAAAAAGACAAAACCACATTCCCATTGAATTTGGTTCAGGGAGAAAATGACATACATACTAAATGGGATATCTCAACCTGTAGCAGCATAGGGGGAAGGGGGATGAGAGGAGGGATGATGGATGGGAGGGCATCCTTGGGGGGAGGGGAGGTTGGAAGTACCCACTATAGAAGAGGGACAGGATCAAGTAGGGAATGGACCAGGTGGGGGTGGGATGAGTGGGAGGGAATTATAAGCATCCTTGTACAATATATCTACTATGATAATGTTTTGCATAGCTAGACATGTACAACATATACTGAATTACTTATCTCCCCAGAGGGAATGGGTGACAAGGGAGGAAGGAAATGGATCTGAAATTCGAGGTCATAACATTAAATGTTTCAAATATATATAAATACTATTATTAATACTCTTTTGCTTGTAATAGGGAGATAAGATGTGCAGGCATTGGGACACAAAGACTCACCTTCCTCTAATGGAAAAGTCGATGGGGGTATGGGAGAAGGTATGGGAGAGAGCAGATTGGAGGAAGTGATATCTTGTGGGACTACTATTCTGGGAGGTTGGGTAGGGGAATAATGGGGGGAAAATGATTGTAACTCAAAATATGGCGGAAATGAATGATGTAAAACAGAAGTTAATAAAGCATTTGTTTAAAAAAAAGAAGAAGAAGAGACAGACAACTGAACAACAAATGCTTATTTATTCATGGATGGATGGACTGATTAAGTCATCTAGACAGTAAGGAGCAAAGCCAGGATTCCAGTTCAGGATCTCTAGCTCAGAGGTCTTCCACAGGAATACAAGCAAATCTTGGCCCTGCAGGCCAACTGTTGTATCAATATTCCACCACTACATTAAAAAGAGCCTTCTGAACTCCACCCTTGAATGAGGAAAAATTAAATCCCCTCCCATACCTACCCCCAAAAGAAAGCAGTAATACTAAATAAATAGTAAATAAAAACCTTGTATACATAACTTCTTTTGTTTTTAATCCCACCTTAAGGTGGTATATCAGAAAGACTAAATTTGGCAGAAAACAAATATACTTGCTTTGCTACTTCCAACAATCTTTTCATCCCTGAATGCTCTCTCCCCTGATGCAGATCACCAGCCTTCAATATCTTAATTAGATGACTTCACGAGTTGCTGTGCCTGTTCCTCCAAAATAATAATCATTTGGCAGCTAACTCTCTGGAGATGCTGTGCCCCCGCCCCGCAAATAATCATTTGTCAGCTAACCCTCTGGAAATGAGTCTCTTTGTACTGTGCTAGGCTGGTCCTCATATCACAGAAACACATAGGCCTTTAAGGTCACAAATTTAAGAGTGCATGATTTCCTAGTTTCCTGAGTAGGAGACTATATAGAATGCTTCCAACAACTAAACCTGTTCTCAAGAGGAGAATATAATCATTGACAGGCTTATCCTGAACCCAAAAGGATTAAAAAAAAGTCTTGCCTGACTGGCCAGTTGATCTGGACTTTGTAAATTTCATGGGGAGCCTAGGCTTTCCTACCTAGAGAGAGAATAAAATAAATGGCTTACTGAGTTTTATGTTTTAAGTCAACAATTTGTTAACATACCTAGAAGCCTTTTGAATTTTAAGCATTTCTTTTGTGACAGATGAGATAAATAGCTGTCTTATATGTCATATCTAGTTTGTACTTTTTCTAGAAGGCACCTTGCTAATCCCCTTGGGGAAGACCCTTACCATGAGTCACAACTAAACTTCTTTTAGAATTTTCCAAATAGTGGTACTCTGGAATCCAGACATCATAAGCCAGAAAGATAGAAGCCTGATTCCATCTTTTTGGGATCAGGGTGCCCCCCCAGGACAATCCAAACTTTGTATGAGTTCAGAGTAAGGGCCCCTTGTACGTAACTCCTGGAATGTATGTCTTCCCTCCTTCTTAAGGAGGTCTTTCTTGTGTCTCTCTACCCCTCCCATACATATCCTAAAATTTCTTTTCATTTACTTATCTGTGTGTATATGTTGCAAGTTGTCCCACATAAGTTCCTTTGAGAAAAAGATTTTGTTTTTGTCTTTGTATTTCCAGTACCTAATATTGTGCCTAACATGCAATAAGCATTCAATAAAAATCTGTTCAATTGAACTCAGGGAAAGAAAAGACAAAGATGTTATTATATTTGAGAAACCATATTAATGATGATAATGATGTGAATAGTGCAAAGTAAACTTAATTTTAAATCTTTACAGCAAAAGGCTTAAATTCCTTATTTGTGAGCCAAATCCAAATGAGATGTCATAATTGGGTGCATTTTGTCTGCATTTTGAAAAGAAAAAAGACATGTATAGAAAGAGACAGGTCATACAAAATGTCCTCACCATGGAAATCTGGGCTCTAATAATGTGTTCATTTTTTTTTAGCAAATCATTTTTAAGATCTAAGGATGGATTTGATCTTATTTCTTCTTTTTGGCTTATGGGTTCTAAAAAGAAGTCTCAGGAAAGTCAAAGGTGTTCTGATCAATAACTCATAAAAATTGAATTTGCAATGAATTTACTTGGATGAATAAGAACTTTGTGTTCCAAACTTCCCTTTTTTTTTTAAACTGTAAATTGTCCTACAATTGTAAATAAATTCAAAGTAATGGTGGAATCCTATACTGGAGAACTGATTTTTTTTAACATAAAATGCCTTTCTATTTAGGTCTTTCTTATTAATTAAATTATCCAAATCATCATCACAAGTTTCCTGTGTATCAACTACTCCTGCTTAGTTTCTTCACTCTAATTCTGTTTGATGAAAGTGATTCACAAGTGTCTGGCTCTCAGTTGTTGGGTTTTGTTTTGTTTTCAGCTTGATCAAAGTATTTGGGTATATGGTTTTAAAACATGGAACCACAAGTAGAACTTAGCTAAATGTCCATATTGAGACAGAAAGCATTCACTAACAAAATTTCAAACTAACCTAGATCAATACTTTCAAAGTTCCAACTGTTTTGGGAAGTGGGCGTATGTTTCTGAACTGACATTTGTGACCCAGACTGATCTTCACTGGTTTCCTTTAAACTTTGACATATTCATGTGTTAAGTGGTAAAGATTCAATAGGGGATCTCCACTAAGCCTTGGAAGAGACAGTTCTAAGTAAGTACCATTGTTGGCTGTATTTAGACAAGCCTGGTCATTTATGTTTCCTAAAAGCCAAAGGATAAGTTATGCTTACATTATAACTTAAAAGTTCACTATTTGGGGAAGTGCTTAGGAAGGACAGATTTGGAAAAACCCTTCCTAAGTTTAGATGAAAAGGTAATATATTTCTGCATTCACAGGTTTAAAACTAAACAAATCAAGATTATTCCATAGCTAGTCTTTGAGCTTTCTACATAGATGGGCAATTCTCTAAAGAACCTAATTATAATCTTAACTATACAATGTAGTTTAACAAACTGGGAAGGAGGATATTCTTGTGGGTTGTGGGGAAGACAGAAAGGGGAGGTATAGAGTAGTACTCAAAATTATTCTATATTTTCAAATAGAATGCCTACATGGAGTAAATATAATACTTTTTTTTCACGCAAGCAAAGTTCAAATCAAAGTCAGCTAAAGTGATACCAATACACTGAGTTCTTTCCAACTGACAGTGAATGTAGCCCAGAAAGTATTTAATGTGTGCAAACTAGGTCAAAACTAAGTCGAATAGAGTCTCACAGTGAGCATGATCTGTCTCTGTCACCTTCTTATGGTGATGGTAGCATTGATGAGCTGTGTCCTGGGACTGAGTTCCACATCTGAATGCGATGTAAACTGGGAGGTAAACCATCTTTGTGTCCAAGACAAAAGTTCTATCATATCTGTTGTATTTCTTGACATGATTCATTTTGGATGTCAATTAAAATGAAGTCTGTAAGTATTTATTAGGCCATCCACTGTACTAAGTACTGAGGATAAAAAGAAAGACAAAATTCCCCATGCCCTAGAGAAGCTTCGATTCTAATAGCTAGCAATCATATAGTGCATTAAGATTTTCAAAGTACTTTGTGGAAAGCTCATTTTGCCCTCACAATAATCCTAGGAGGTAGGTGCTATCATTGTCCTCAGTTTATAGAGGAGGAAATTGTGGCATATAGGGGTTGATTTGCCCAAGGTCACACAGCTAAAAAATGTCTGAGGCTGGACTTGAACTCAGATCTTCCTGAATCTAAATCCACTGCAGCTCCTACCTGCTTTGTGGGGAGACAGCATGTAAATAAGTAGGAATATACAAGATATACAGAGAATAGATCTGAGGTAGTCTGAGAAGGGAAGGCATTCACAGTTGGGGGCAACCTGGAAAGGTCCTCCTGCAGAGGGTGAGCTTTGAACTGAGTTGAAAGAAATCTAGGTAACTAAGGTGAGAAAATAAGAGAATAGAAGCTTTTAGGCAGGGGCAAACAGCCTGGAGACAGAAGGTTTAGTGTTGTGCTCCAGGAACTATAAGTAGGGCAGTAAGTTAGAGGCTAGAAAGGAGTTTGTTTGAAGAGACTCAAGTATATGAAGGCTAGAAGGGTGGGGAAAGGCCAGGTTTTGAAGACCTTTAAGCACCCGACAAAAGGGTTTAAATTTGATCTTGGAGGTTGTAAGGAACACCTGGAGTTCTTTGGGCAGGGAGCTGACATAGTCAGACCTCCCCTTTAGAAAAAATCACCTTGGCACCTGCAATGGAGGTCACGGGGAAGGGGAAGGAAGAGGGAGCTGGGGGAGATTTAAGGCAGAGACCAGTTAGAAGTGAGAGGGGATGAAGGCCTAAACTAGTGTTGTGTCTGTGTGAATGGAGGGAGTGACAGAGAGAGAGAGAGAGAGAGAGAGAGAGAGAGAGAGAGAGAGAATTTATTAAGTGCACAAAACTGTCCCTGCCATCAAGCTAAGAGGTGAGAGGAGAATTCAGTTAGATTATTTTAAGGCTGAGCTGGTTAAAATTGAGACTGCCCAAAGAAACAATTAGAAAAATGTCTGTGTACTAATAGGTATGAAAATTGTTTCCCTTTTCCATGGAGGGTTGACTGAAAATTACATTGGTTAAAACTATGGATGATAAATCTACAAAATCATATTTGGGGTATAGGTACTAGATCTGTAATCTCACTGATATTGGGAACTCCCAGGGAAGGAAAGTGCCTCTTGCCAATTTGGGTCCATACCTTCTTTGCAACTTAGAGTAGTGCTGTTTCCCAGAACACTGAGAAGTTAAATGATTTACCCTGGGTTCACATAGAATGTGTCAGAAGCAAGACTTGGACTCAGATCTCAATATTTTTATACATGTCCCATATTGAAAAATACCTGCACTGCAAATGAAATAGAAAAGCAGTAAAGACCTCACTTGACTGTTCTATGAAAACAATTCTAGTTTTATTTTAAAGACCTAGGTATTTCAAAATACTAATTGATAAGGAGCTCATTTGCCATGGACAAATATGTTACATGGTCTTAATATAGCTAAATAAGAACAATTTATAGATTTGTCTTGTGATAGTATTTAGGAACAAGTGTTTGAACATGAACATGCTATTAAATTTTAACTTCAGGCCAATAAAACATCCTCAGGCTTATAAAACAAAATGATATAAATTTTGCTACTATTAACATCTTATTTGTGGGAAATAGGGTTTTCTGCCATAGATGCATTAAAGATAAAATATTGATATTAATGGTTGAAAATAATTATGAATGAATGACATTGGCTTTTAAGAAACTGTGTCATAAGTAAGCTCACCTGTCACAATAATAATAGTATCATTACAATTATTAGAAAGCAAAATATAAGTTATAAATTTTTATTTTTATATGTTATTTTACTATATTTAAGTTAATTTTGTTTTATTCAATGTGTTGATATAAAAGTATAATAAATTCTTACTTTTGTTTGAACAAAATATGAGCTATGAAAAGTATTTGCATAGAATAGTTTATGAAAAGTGGCATGGCATGAGTTTGGTGATTTTTTTATAGGAAGACGATGATAAAAAGCTACTAAACTGTGTACACCATTTGACCCAGAAATACCAATATTAGGTCTAAAACTCAAAGAGATTAAATAAAAAGGAAAAGGATCCACATATGCAAAATTTACTTATATCAGCTCTTTTTGTGGTGGCAAGGAACTGAAAGTAAGGGAATACTCATCAATTGGGGAATAATATTATTATGCTGTAAGAAATTATGAAGGTGATAGCTTCGGAGAAATCTTATTTGAACCAATACAGAACAAAATAAGCAAATAATTTACACA
The DNA here is from genome assembly GCA_011680675.1 of Gymnobelideus leadbeateri. Classification (NCBI taxonomy): domain Eukaryota; kingdom Metazoa; phylum Chordata; class Mammalia; order Diprotodontia; family Petauridae; genus Gymnobelideus; species Gymnobelideus leadbeateri. The sequence continues at coordinate 245,137 of WOXC01006658.1, read as the reverse complement.
ATAACAACACTGTAATACCAAACAAATTTGAAAGACTTAAAAAAAATTATTACCACAATGACCAACCATGATTCCAGAGGAATCATGATATCCAATGAAGCATGATATCCAATTTCTGAAAGAGTGGATTCAGGGTACAAAATAAGACATATGTTTTGGACATTGCCAAATAGGGAATCTGTTCAACTTGACTATGAATGTTATTGCAATGGTTTTATTTTTTATTTCTTTTCACTGAGGGGAAAAGATAAGGAGAGAAAATAGATTTTTGTTCATTGAAAAAAAAATTTAAACAAAAATAAAGAGATGGGATGAAGCTACATAAAGTTTGGAAACCATTAATAGCAATATGTTAATTCACTTTCCTCCAGGGGATTCCAAGAAAAGATCAATGTGGAGGACATTTCTAGATAATTTGGGCCTAAGAGAGATTGTGGCTTCAAAAATGAAATTTATTGATGTTTTATTATATCATCATCATCATCATCAATAACAAATATGTATTGAGTTCCTATTGCAAATAAGGCATTATTTTAGGAAATAATTTTATGTTTTACTGTTAGATGTTAAATTTCAGTACGCTTTTACATTGAATGAATTATTTAGTACACAATGTAATGAGGAGTACTACTTCAATTTCAATAATTTCAAATTGTCAGAGTAATCAACTTTATAAAAATAGTACATTAATGCTTTGGTTTGGGATTGCTAAAATAAATTTTCATTTATCCATAAGCAATCTCCTCTTCTAGCCCTGCTGGATGACATGAGTCATGAAGCACCCAAGTCTCTGAAGGATTTAAATCAAACCCAAGAACACCCAAGGTGTACCTGGAAAGGTTCCATGGTAATTGGGAGCAAGCAGATTGTAATATATCACAAACAGGGAGAAGGAGAATGAAGAAAGGACATCATCATCATCATATATGAATGAAAAGGAAGATGGGCTGGCCATGAGGAAATATGAGGTTGACTGTCTTTGTTCTCCACTGGTTATCTTCAAGGGAAAGCAAGGAAAGCCCCTAGGATTTCAAGTAGACCCCCCTTTGGTATATGCATGGACAAGGGTAGCAGAGATTGGACAAGCAAGGGTGGGTTTATCAAGATCTCTAGAGGGAATACTCACATAATTGAGATCAAAGACTAGAGAATCTCTCATTTCTGTTGAGAGTTCAGAATATTTTTAGGGACATAAAACAGATGTGACATCATGGTCAAATGCCTGCATCTAATCTGGCCTCTCAAAGTCAATGAACAGACCTATCAATAACCAGCTGTTCCTTTCTATTTATATCATACCTTATTGTTCTGTCATGTCCAACTCTTCATGATCCCATTTGGGATTTTCTTGACAAAGATACTAGAATGGTTTGCTATTTCCTTCTCCAGCTCATTTTATGGATGAAGAAACTGAAGCAAACAGGGTCAAGTGACTTGCCCAGGGACACACAGTGTCTGAAGCAGGATTTGAACTCAGGTCTTCCCTCCTCTAGGATTAGCATTCTATCCACTGTACCACCTAGCTGCTTTACCTTACTATTATATTATTTTTGATTGATATGAAATTTCGTGAGATTTTTTTAACCCCATCCATATGATAATGAAATCCCCCTGATAAGAGGGCAATTGTAGGGAGGGAAAAGAGAGTTAAATAATCTAATTGATGAGAATTCCTCTCGCATCTATTCCCAGAGCAGAAACTTCAGTTTAGTAGAGAAATGCCCTCACTAGATTTCACTTTTTACATAAACCCCTTTGTACTATCTATACTCCCCTCTCACTATGTGTTTATATTGGAAGGCAAATCCTGTTATGAAGTTAAAATATTCTGTCAGAAAATAAGGACCACAATAAGACAAAACACCACCTTAGAATCACACATCACAAGGCAAGGCTCATTGGGTAGAGGAGGAGGGACTCATGTACTAGGAAATGAATGTGATGTGTAAAAAAAGGGCACCAATAATTGTTTTAAGTAACCTTATCAGAATCAGTACACACTCTGGATTATTTGAATCATAGGGATCTGGTTTGCAAATGTTAGTACCCATTTGATATATTACTTGGGTTTGATTTAAATTCTTCAGAGACTTGAGTACTTCATGCCTCATAGCCATACAGCAATTCTAGAAGGTGTAATGTTTCATTACACCCAAGAAAATTTCATTCTAATTTTACCTCTCTTTTGTAAGGGAATTTTAATACTTAATACTTAATTTTAATACTTAAAATGAACATTTTAGTACTTAAAAAACAAAACACAAAAAATGATTGATTTTGTATGAGACCACGAACTTCTATTTTGTATATAATTTTGTAATTTGTAAAAGTTTCATTGATTCCTTTAAAAGATATCAGTTATTTCTTCATTCATACCCCCCCTTGTTACCCTTCTCTGTCACAAGGGAAAGCACACTTCTAATAGCATAGGCACCGTTCTATCTCTGTGATCCCCCAACCTCTTTACTAAAAAGTGTTTCATTACGTGTCTTCAGGGCCCGAGACTGGTCATCAAAGAAGACAATATTTCCATTACAATTCATATGGTTTATTTGATGGCATGGTGCCCAGCTGTCCCTTCCTTCTTAAACCACATCTTGTTGTTCTTAATAGTCTACATATTATCATCGTGCAATCACATTTTTTTGAGTAAGATAAGGGGTTCTTAGCTTCTCTGCATCACCATCAATAATGAAGCTGCGACAGACTATGTGGCAAGCCTATTTTGTCCTGTGACCCAGGAACCCAAGGGTTTTCAAGTACCTGTTTTATCTTGCTAGTTGTAATTTCCTAAGTCTCCTTCATACACAGACCAGTTAACACCATCTGTTCATGCATCAACAAGACTTTATTTAGTAGGATGCTTTTTGCTGATGGTAGATTTGCAAGTTGTGAATTTCCCATGAGAACAGGTGAACAAATAGCAGGTGCAACCATGAGCTGAAGCCCAATCCTTATGTGTATTCAGTATGGAAAAAATAAAACATTGTAGAGCTCTGGGATTGGAGTCAGTGACGAGTTCTAGTTCCAGTTCACTATGTAACCTAAGGCTAATGACTCAGGTTCCCTGGGCCTCACCTCCTTCATGAGTAAAATGGAAGAGCTACACTAGGACCTCTACAGTCATTCCCCACTCTAGTACCCAATGGGTTCTTCTGTGCCTGGGTTCTATCCTGCCTTTCTTTCAAGTCAGGTTTACAGAATAGATGTTTTGTTTTGTTTTGTTTTGGCTTTTTGGAGGGCAATTGGGGTTAAGTAACTTGCCCAAGGTCACATGGCTAGGTTTTGTGTGTGTGTGTGTGTGTGTGTGTGTGTGTGTGTGTGTGTGTGTGTAAGTGTCTGAGGCCGGATCTGAGCTCAGGTCCTTCTGACTCCAGGGCCAATGCTCTACTCACTGTGCCACTTAGCCGCCCCTACAGAATAGATGTTAATGATTATTCAGAAAATATAAAGCAGGGGTAGCTAGATAGCTCATTGAAAGAAGCACCAGCCATGGAGTTAGGAGGACCTGAGTTCAAATCCAACATTAAACACTTAACAGTTACTAGCCGTGTTACCTTGGGCAAGTCACTTAACACCAATTGCCCTGCCTTCCCCCCTCCAAAAAAAAAAAGAAAGAAAGAAAATATAAAGGAGAATGATATGCATTGCAAAATAGTGTCATCTCAGATAGTACTCAGATGGTTTGCAATTTAAATTACATTTGTTTTGCAGTCCTAAGTATGGAAAACATACTAGGCACATATATCATGTATGTTCTGTTTGCACATTTGGACTGATTCATCTGTGTTCATCTTCAGAGTAGGCAAACTTGCCAAGTCTCTGGCCATTGGTATTTGGCCTCATAAATGCCTTTGTGGATTTTCTTTTTAGGACTTTCTTCATACAGGAGCCAATCAGTCATTTCATGGTCCAACCTTGCTGACAGGGAGAAGTCCAACACAGGATATAATCCCATCAGCAATATCCTCTGCTGTTACAAAGAACAACAAACACATATATTCCTTCATTTAGTTTTCACCCTTAGGGAATCTGTAGTTCATCACAGGTGTAAGGTACGATGGATCAAGTTCTTCTTTCTCCCTTACCATGAAGATTCTCATCTTATCAGTGTCCTGGGGCAGAAGAAGCAGACCTTTATGGACCTTTTCTTACTAATTTAAAGTTTTGCCATGTTAGGGATGGGATAAGACATTTGTGAACCCCAAGCAAAATTTGAAACTTGCAACCCTGTCCTCACTCTGCCTTTAAAAATGGAATCTCCTTGATTGTTAATGACCCTGGGAAGCTTTGAGATCTCTGGGTAGGACGTCCAGCTTCACTTACCACAAAATAAATATGTGAATACCATAGAGAACAGAATTTTCTATTATTAAAAACATGTACTTATAAAAAGTAATATTAAAAAGACATGTAAGTAAATAGAGTGGAATATCACCGCATAATAGATGATTAATATGAAGAATTCAGAGAAGCATGAGATGACAAACAAATGGAAGTAAAGTAAAATAAGCCAAGCCAGGTAAATGATATAAACAATGGAAACAGAAAAAAATAGCCAAAAAACCCCCCAAACAAACCCCAAACTGAACGCTGAGCTAAAGGATGGACAAGAAGAAGCTTGGTTCTGGACATGAGTTGAGAACATAATGTACCTCCTTCCCCTCTTTGCAGAGGTGGGGAACTAGGAGCACAGGACATAGAATACACTGTCAGACTCAATGTGCTGGTTCATTTTTTAAAATTTTAATCTTTCCTTCATGGGGTAAGATAAGGACAACAGCTATATTTTAAAATTACAGGTATATAAAAACAAGAGCTACCAAGAATTTTTAAAAAGAGATATAAAGGGCTATATAGTTTAGCAAGAAGAGCTCTGTATTTGGAGTCAAGTAAGATCTGTGTTTAAATCAATTAAACAAGTGATTCAGTAAGCATTTATTAAATACCTACTATGTGTTTAGAACTGGGAATATAAAAACAATTGAAACAGCCCCTGCCTTCAAGGAGTTTACACTGCACTCAAGGGATATAAAATATACACAAATAAGTAAATAGAAACATATATAAAATAAATACAAACTCATGGGTGGGAGGGATGATGCTAACAATTGAGAGAAATAAGGAAGGGAAATGAGTCAATCAATTAGCATTAAGTGCCTACAATGTGCCAGAGACCTCATGCAGATGATGGGACTTGAGTTGGTCCTTTAAAGGAGATATAAGGGTCTAAAAGTTGGAAGTAAGGAGAGAGAACATTTCAGCCATAGAGAACAATCTTTGCAAAGTCATGGAGACAGGAAATAGAATGTCTTCTATTGGGGCCAAGAGAACAGAAACTGCAAATAATCTGATATTCACTTTAGATTGGGGAAGAGGGGAACAACACTTCAAAGAGTTTAAGAAAGAACAGGAAAGAGCCTGATCCCACACCTAATATCCATATTGAGAAGTCTGCCCAAGAAGGATAGAAAACTCTCAAAATGAAATTCCGAGGACACAAGCAGAAACAATTCTGATGAGAAGGGAAAGCAGCCCAAAAAGATTGGTGTGACTATACATTAAATTCAACTAACTTAAAATTTTAAAAAGACATATATGTTACATGATTTAGTGGAAAAAAAATTTGATGATGTCAAAAGAGAGTTGTGTTCCATCCCAGCTCTGACAATAGTTATATCATCTATCTAAACTTCATTTGTTTCTTCATTTGTAAAGAGTTGTAATGAGGAAAAATCTTTCTGGACTATAAAGTTCTATAGAAATGTGAAGTGTTATTGTCCAAGGCAGTCTACCAAGAACATATTCATTTTCTCCCCCTTCTACTGAGAGAAATGAAAAGGGGGTTGGAGAGCAATCACCAGAACTAACACCCAAATCTCCGAGGCAGTTTGGTGGCCCGGTGTAATGGAAATTCAGATTTGAAGATCTTCCCTGCCCCTAGGCCCTTTGATTGGCTTAAGAGACTTTGATTGACTTAAGTGACTCTGAGAACTTTCCTTGATTTGAAAATATACTCTGCCCCCTAATAGGCTGAATGTGGTCACATGGAGCCTGTGGTAGGAGGCTTGGTTTTCAGGAATGACCACACCTTGATGCTGTGTAATTGGGCAGTGGGTCAAGAGGGTGGTTACATTCTCTGAGCCAGGAGAAGACTATATAATCCCTGATTTGAGGCCTTGCTTTGGGGCTCACTTTGAGAAGTGTTGTGTGATTTGACCAGATGAGACTCTGGGAAGCTGTTGAGAGCCCCCCGGCTTTGAAAACCCAGATGTTGATGCTTCCCTCTCTGGTAACTGTGATTTGGTATTGATGTAATGGTTGGACAGTTTGGAAGCCTGTCTGTTTGATCTGTTTGTTTCTCTGTTTTGAAACTACTGTCTGTATACTCTGAAGTTCGGGGTGCTGACCTTTTTTCCCCTGAACTAGGTAAATGATATATGTTTGTTTGATTAAAGTGAGCTTGTTAACCCATTTTGAGTTGCTTTCCTTTACAAAAGCAGATCTAAGAACCTGTGTTGGCAGTCACCCTGGTGATGTTGGGGTGCTTGCGCTACACCCAGTGGACTGACTGCACACTGGTGTGGAGTAAGGAAGATCTTACTTTGAATCCTGTCTCAGACACTGTGTGACCCTAGCCAAGTCACTTAGCCCATCTCAGCCTCTTTTTCCTCCCCTGTAAAGTGGAGATAATGGCACCTACCTTACAGTACTTTTGAGAAGAGCAAATGGGACAATACATTTGAGGCACCGTACAAATCTAACTATTATTTTATTAGGATATAAAAAGAAAGCCTCCCAGAAAAAACAATGTTATTTCCTGATTTTGAACAAAAATCTTAGTGAACATCGAAAGAATAATGGCATTTTCTAGATGAAATGAAGCTATGGCAGAGAATAGGTGGAATTTATTCATTTTTAAATTCCTATCTTTCAGCAGAGTTGGCCTTTTGAATTCTATATATTTTTACAATGGACACACTCAAAAAGACTAATAAAGTTAAAATGACTTGGTACTTGGTTACCCCTCCCACCTCCTGGGGGAGTGTTCTGAATGTCTGAAAATTCCTGTGATGAGTAATGTTTACTTAGTTGATCCTGCTTTTCTAAACTGATCATCAGTGAAAATTGGAATAGGAGTTATACCTATAACTCTTGCCTTGGCTTTCAAAATAAAAAAGTATTTTATAATCTAATTTAATGAAGTAGTTTCTGTAATGGTATTAGTGATAGCCTTGTAAACTTATCACCTAGGGGGGTACCTTTTAACTCAGACTGTGAGTCTTCCAGATAAGGCTATGGTTCAGGTTCAAGGTCCTCTATGGGTCTATATACACTCAAAGTTGTAACACATGGGCCCCTATCAACATATATTTTTACAAGTCATCCAGATGCAATTAGCTCAAAGCATTACCAAAGGCCCAGGCCCCCTGAGGACCCTGAGCTTACACAAACCAAGTTTGATTCCAGGTGCTCTAGAGAATTCATTTTTCCCTTTGGTTCTTGCCTCTACCTAAGAAACTTGAGGGAATTCTTTTGAGTGAAGCTTAAATATGACTCATGCCTAGGTTTCCCCACATGTAGGTAACAGAGTGCTCAGTCTCTCACAGGTACACAATGTGAAAGATAGTTATTGGATATGGGATAGAGTTTAATTCACCCATCTTGAAAGATGTTTGAGTCAAAAAGAACCCACAGGAGCCCCTATTAACACATACCAATAGAAAAAGGATTCAAATAGAACACTAGAATTCCCCTAAAAGGTAAAGGCACTTTGGGGAACTTTTATACAAATACTTCCCATTTACCTTGTGCCTGTACTGTTTGAAAAATTCACAGCAATAATAGAAGGTTTGGCAAGGTTCAGATCTCAACCCCCTCACTCCACCCCCATGGCATGGCCCTAGTCCGACCAGGAAATATTCTATGAAGAATTCACTTCCTTTTCTAAGAAAGTAGCTATTGAGCAATTTTCTCCATCTAGTGAGGCCTGCACCTGACTGATCAAACGAGGGAATTCTCTATCTCTTTGAACATTTGAAATTTATTTGGAAACTTTCTTCTCAGGAACTCTAGTCTTTGACCAATGCTCAGAAAAGGAAACAAAAAGGCAGAAGGTGGCCAGGACCTTAAGGCTAGAAACTTCCCTCTCAAGATCATCTTGTACTTCTTTTGAAAATGGCCTTTTTCTGTTGGGGGGAAGTGACAAAGAAATTCTGCCTTGCCCCCTCCTCCCTCCAAACTGGAAATATAAAGGACAGAAAGTCAGGGAAACAAAAGGGGCAGGGCTATTTCTAGATCACTTTTATTGTTTATGAGGAAAGAGTGGCTCTTCCAATAACAGTCTTTCCCCCACCCAACCACTCCCATTCTTTTTTTTATTATTTATTTTTGGTCCTTATTAATTTCTTTGTTTACTTTTAGTTTAGAAGATTCAATTCCACAATTCCTTGAGTTTCAAATTTTCTTTTCCTCCCTCCCCTCCCCATCTTCCCCATGACAGCATACAATCAAGTATAGGATCTGCAAATACTTTCACATTAGACATTAGTCAGGTTACAAAGGTGGATTGTACCAGATAGAATGAAAAATGGTAAAGAGAAAATAAAACCAATCAAGAAAAGGAAAAGATCAAGTAGTTAGCTTCAATCTGGATTCAAACTCAGTTCTTTCTAGTGCTTTCTCTAGATATAGACATCTCTCTCCATCATGAGTCTTTTGGGATTGACTTAAATCACTGCATTGTTGAGAAGAGTCCAGTCTATCATAGTTGGTCATCACAGATATGTTGTGTCTGTGATTGTGTACAAATTTCTCCTGGTTCTACACTTCTCACTCAGCAACAGTTTATATAAGTCTCTCCAGGTTATTATGACATCCTTCTGCTCCTCGTTTCTTATAGCACAATAGTATTCCATTACATGCATATACCACAACTTGTTTAGCCATTCGCCAATTGATGGACAGCCCCTTAATTTCCAATTCTTTGCCACCACGAAAAGAGCTGCTATAAATATTTTTGTACATATGGGTCTTCCTCCCACTTCTATGATCTCTTTGGGATATAACCCTACAAGTGGTATTGCTGGGTCAAAGGGTATGAAATTATTTATAGCCCTTTGGGCATAATTCCAGATTGCCCTTCCAGAAAGGTTAGATCAGTTCACAACTCCACCAGCAATGCATTAGTGTTCCAATTTGTCCACATCCTTTCCAGCATTTGTCATTTTCCTGTTTTGTCATCTTAGTCAATCTGACTGGTGAGATGTAGTACCTCACAGTTGTTTTGATTTGCATTTCTCTAATTAATAGTGATTTAGAGCATTTCTTCATCACTCCCATTCTTAAAAGTACAATCTAAGGAGGGCAGAGTCAAGATGGCAGAGTAGAAACAGCACTTCCATGGAACTCCAGCCCATACCACTTCAAAATTATGTAAAAGGGGGACTATAAACAACCTCTGGAGCTCCAGATCCCACAAAATGACACAGAGAAGCTAACCTCCTGCTGAGGATGTCCGGCAGCCCAGCAGGGAACAGCCAGCCCAGAGCTCTGGGAACCGAGCCCAGGACCTAGTGAGTTGTGGTTTTAGCCCGAGGGTGGCCAGACCAGCAGCCGGCTGGAGGGACCCCAGAACACCAGCAGCTGTGGCTGAGTTCCGTTGCAGCTTCAGCTCTTGGCCAGCAAAATATAGGGGGTCCAGCAATCAGTCTGGGGTGTAAGCACTCTTGCTTTACCCTTCTTGGATCTGGATTGTGGTCTGGGGTGGAGGTCTTGGGGTGTGTGACCAGCTTGCCAGAGTGTGTGGAGGCTTCACAGAGGCCACCCAACTAATACCTCCAGAAGTTGAGAAGACCCCAACATTGGGGAACAGAAGCTCCCCTGTCTGGTGGCAGAGTCCTACTGTGGCAACAAGCCCAAAAGTCAAGTAATTGAGTGGCAACATGCCTAGGCAAAGGAAACAAAATAAACAGAAAAATGCAACATTCGACTCCTATTTTGGGGGCAAAGAGGATCAAAGCATGGAACAGGAGGAGGACTGGGAGGTCAGAACTCCTGCACCAAAAGCCCCAAGTGAAAATACAAGCTGGCTACAGGCCATAGAGGACCTGAAGAAGCAGATAAGAGAAGTGGGGGGAAATTGGGAAGTGAAATGAGAAAGATGCAAGAAAAGTATGAAATGACAGTCAACAGCCTGATTGAGGTAAATACAACCTTAAAAAATAGACTAACTCAAATGGCTAAAGAGGATCAAAAGGGCAATGAGGAGAAGAATGCCTTAAAAAGCCTAATTTGCCAGATGGAAAAACAATCTCAAAAGCTCACTGAGGAGATTCATTCCTTCAGAATTAGATTACAGCAAATGGAAGCTAGTGACTTTATGAGAAATCAAGATGCTATTAAGCAGATCCAAACAAATGAAAGAATAGAAGGCAATGTGAAATATCTCATGGGAAAAACCACTGACCTGGAAAATAGATCCAGGGGAGACAATCTAAAAATTATTGGACTGCCTGAAAACCATGATCAAAGAAAGAATCTAGAAATCATCCTTCAAGAAATTCTCAATGAAAATTGCCCAGATGTTTTAGAACCAGAGGGCAAAATAGAGGTTGAAAGAATCCACAGATCACCTCCTGAAAAGGATCCCAAAAAGAAAACTCCTAGGAATATTGTAGCCAGGTTCCAGAATTCCCAGATCAAGGAGAGAATATTACAAGCAGCCAGGAAGAAACAATTTCAATATTGTGGAAACACAATCAGGATGACACAGGATCTGGCAGCTTCTACACTGAGGGACTGAAGGGCATGGAATATGATATTCCACAGGGCCAAAGATCTGGGATTAAAACCAAGAATCACATACCCAGCAAAACTGAGAGTCATGTTTCAGGGGAAAATTTGGTCATTCAGTGGAATGGAGGACTTTCAAGCATTCTTGAGGAAAAAAACCAGAGTTGAATAGAAAATTTGACATTCAGACACAAGAAGCAAGACATACTTGAGAAGGTAAACAGGGAAAAGAAATCACTATGAACTTATCAAAGTTGATCTATTTATATTCCTACAGGGAAAAACAACAACTGTAACTGATGAAACTTTTCTCAGTATGAAAATAGTTGAAGAAGGGTATATGGGCATATGAATACATATGTGAATGTGTGTATATATGTTTTCAGGTACACATAGATAGAGGGCACAGGTCGATTTAATAGGAAGGGATGATACTTAAAAAGTGAGTTTAAGAGGTGAGAGAGTTGTGGTGAGGGGGGATGGGGAGAGACAATGGGGTGAACTGTCTTGTGTAGAGGAGGCAGGGGAAGGTGGTGGCAGGGGAGGGGAGGAACAGGGAGACAAAAAGGCAAAACCTTATTCTCATTGAATTTGGACCATGGCATACTAAATAGGGTGTCCCACCCTACAGGAGCATGAGGGGGGAAGGTAGTGGAGGCGAGGGTGGGCTGGGGGAGAGGGAAGTTGGAAGCACCCACTTTTGAAAAGGGACAGGATCAAGGCGGGGAGTGGACCAGGTGGAAGGTGGGATGAGAGGGAGGGAAATATAGTCAGTCTTTTACAATGTATCTATTATGGTAATGTTTTGCATAGCTACACATGTACAGCATATACTGAGTTGCTTATCTTCCTTTTAAAATCAAATTTTTAAAAAATATATATAAATACTATGATTAATACTATTTTGCATATAATTGGGAGATAAGATGTGCAGGCAATGGGGCTTGGGGATTCACCTCGCCCTACTGGAAAAGTCAAAGGGGGTATGTGAGAAGCAATGGGAGCGAGTAGATTAGTTGAGGGGATATCCTCTATGACTGTTATTCTGGGGTGGTAGGTAGGGGAAAAATGGGGAAAAAATTGTAACTCAAAATCTGATGGAAATGAATGATGTAAACCAGAAGTTAATAAAGCATTTGGGGGAAAAAAAAGTACAATCTAATAATCTTTGTAATCACAATTAGAGAAAGTCAATCAATGCCAAAATTCTGGTGTCCTCTCCCTAAGGTGTTAGAAAGAGCAATACTAACTCCACAAAAGGTGCTCTTGCACAAAAATCCACATCTTGTAATCCCATTAGCTTGATTAGAAAATTCATCCAATTTGATCCGGTGCTTCCTCCAACTTTTGACTCTCCCTCCTCCCTTTTCTTTGTAAAATCAAAGACATTTAATGAAATAGCACTCTCAGAAAAGTAGCAATAACACATTTTCCTCTTAAACTTGGGGCACACTTTCTCAAAAATATACCAGTAACTGCTGTTCCAAGGCCCATTGGCATGGGATTCTCTCCTTCTTGGAGAAGATGAAAGGTCTGCCCACTAGAGAGATGGGTCAGAGTTGAAGAGAGAGTTTCAATTCTCAAACTAGTTGTGTAATAAAATATGGATTATTAAAGTATATGACTAAGGTGAATATCCAAACAGTATGGGCAGAAGAAGGAAGGGGAAAGAATATTCCTCTCTGAACATGGTCTTTAGAATCATGGAAACTTAGATGTGAAATACTAAGGGATTATAAGGAGTCTGTACAGGTTAATAAGAGTTGTGGCTGAGGTGCAGTGGATAGAGCACCAGCCCTGGAATCAGAAGGACCTGAGTTCAAATCTGGCCTCAGACACTTGACACTTATTAGCCTTGTGAGCCAGGTAAGTCACTTAACCCCAACTGCCTTACCAAAAAAATTAAAAAGAAAAAAAAAGCCACAGATCTGTACATAAAGACCCCTATAGGGCACATCTTGACTTAGCTTTACGAATATGGCCAAACCTTAGTGCCCTAGGCACCTAGCTCTCTAAAACATGTTGCAGATGAGTTGTTATTTTTCTGCATATGCACTGGATCCATTAACTCAACAAGCATTTATTAAAGCCTGCTAGTTCCAGACTGTGTGGTAAGTACTAGACACAAAAAGATAGCATTACTTAAAAGGAGAGCTCTGAAGCAGTGTGTCTCTAGTGTCACTTGGAGGAGAAGAGACAAGAGATTCTTTGCTCATTCCATATACTTACCAAGTCACCTTCTAATCTTATTTTATTTTTTCAAATAGCCTTTCTCACTTACAACCAAAAAAATGGCATGTGTGTGTGTGCATTTTTTTCTCACTGAAAATGATTGAATTGACTTGTTAGTGAATCAGTTTTTAACATGGCCTGATCACCCTCAGGTAAACTGAGCTTCAAGGTTCTAGAACTTCAGGACCGGCAAACCAGTTTCTGGATCCCATAACAACTCTGACCCCTTTCTTCACCAAAGCTTACCACCTGACTTTTCTATTCCTTCTTCTCCTCCCATATCCTTCAGTGACTTCCTCTCTGGATGATTACAATAACTTCTGAATGAATTCTTCTGCCTTTAGTCTCCCTCCCCACCACTCCTGCTTCTAGTTCCTCCTGCACATAAGGTGCTCACCCTAAAACACTACTTTGATCATTCTCTGTCCTCTGTATCATGTTGCTGTTCAGTTGTTTTCAATCATGTCCAGCTCTTTGCAACCCAATTTGGGGTTTCCTTGGCAAAGATACTGGAGTGGTTTGCCATTTTCTTCTCAGCTCATTTTACAAATGAGGAAACTGAAGCAAACAATGACTTGCCCAGGGTCATGCACAGTAAGTATCTGAGGCCGGTTTTGAACTCAAGTCTTTCTGACTCCAGGCCTGGCGCTTGATCCATTGTGCCTCCTAGTTGCCCAAATTATAGGTTATATAACATATATAGTTGCATATGTTACATGTAGTATATTTATATATGTGTGTGTACACATATGGAACACAGGTTACATGATAGCATTTTTACAGTATTCCACAAATATTATTTCATTTTATCCTTATAGCAACCCTGGGTGGTACAATTATTATCCCAATTTTGTAGTTGAGGAAATTGAATCAGAGATTGTGACTTGACCAGGAACACATGGGTAGTAAGTATCTGAGAATGGATCTGAACTCTGGTCTTCTTGACTCTGGGCCCAGTACTCTCTCCATTGTACCAACCAAGCTATTGACATACTTGACACTCCAACTCTACTGGCCTTCTTGCTACTCCTCACACAAGACCCTACTCTATACATTTTCATTGGCTGTCCTTTAGGCCTGAAATGCTCTGCCTCCTCACACCTGCCTCCTTCATGTCCTAGGTCAAATCTCATATTTGCAAAGAAGACTATTACCATCCCTCTGTTGATGACTTCTAGTTTATCCTGTATACATCTTGTGTGTACATAGTTGTTTCATGCTTCCTCTCCAATTAGATCAGAAGCTCCTTGAAAACAGGGACTTTTTTTTGCCTTTGCATACCCAGCATGGTACCTGGCATATAGTAGGTGCTTAATAGATGCCTTTTGACTTAGACTTGAGCAAAGAATGATGACTTAGGTATCTATAGTACAGAGAGTTAGAAATGAATCCCCATTTTATTTCTATATTCTCAATCAAGGGGAACGACCCCCAGACTGGGAAGTATAGGGCATAAAAGACTAATGGGAAGTTGAAGCCCAAGATAAGTGAGGTAATGCTGAGTGCACCTTGAACTCAAGGAATTCAAGTCACTGGGTCTAGAAGAAGTAAATGCCCAGGTAGGAAATAACGTGTGGTTTGATTGCCAAGATTCCCTCAGTGATGTTTTTACAACTGTGGAAAAGGAGAAGGGCGGCATAGGAGTGAGGAGAGCTAAATATCACAATTTTCAAGCAGAGAGATAAGGCAAATTCCTCATGCCATAGGCTATCTTTAACTTGATTCCTGGGAAAATTCCAGAATATTAAATGGGATTGTTTATAAATATTTAGGTATATGAACAAGGGCCGCTAAGAGGAGTTATGAATTCATCAAGAATAAGTCTGTTAGACTAGTCTCATTTCTATTTTCAATATCAGTTCTAGAATGTGGAAATGTTGAAGATAGATAACAGCATTTGATAAAGTCTCTGTCTTAATACAAATTCAGGAAGATTTAGGATACCAATAATCCAGTACAAAGAACTATGGAATATACAACAAGACAGTCAAACAAGCCAGCATTTTTGAATAGGCATACTCAAAATATAGAAAGGCAGTCAGAGAGGATGGTGGTAATGGTGGAAACACACCAAGTCCAAAGACTGATTGGCTTTCATAAGGTTCTTATCTGAATCAAACAGAATGATGCATTGAGGTTAGGGAGTAAGAAAGAACCTGGACATGGGGGCTGGAGCTGGTAGAGGGGAGGAGGGGAAAGATTCCTGAGGAATTGATGGCTAATTGATATTTTACCTCCCAGTAGGTAGGGAAGGAACTTTGGACTGCTACTGCTGGGCTTACTTTGACAAAGTGACTCAGGAGATGTGAGCTTTTTTTTATTTGGAGAGGTAGGGAGGTTGGGCGGGGTCATAGAAGTCTCTCACTAATTCTCTGACATTTGTATAGGAGGCACCTTGCTGGAGTAGAGTCTTCTAGGAGAGGTTTGATTCTACTGATGATATGCTTTCTTATAGTCAAGGAACAATACTCAGAGTAGGATCTTGAATTCTCCACACCTTTCAGTCATTTGTATAATGGTAAAAATGTGGCCTATTAGGGCATCTCACATGCAAAGGCCTGCCATTTCCTTTATACTACTGTCATCAAGAATAACCTATTATGGGGCGGCTAGGTGGCACAGTGAATACAGCGTAGGCCCTGGAGTCAGAAGGACCTGAGTTTGGATCCTCAGACACACACAAACAAACAAACAAACAAAAAAAACCTACCCATGTGACCTTGGGCAAGTTACTTAACCCCAATTGCCACCCCCCCCCAAAAAAAAGCAAAAAAAAAAGAGTAACCTATTACATTATAGTATCTATGGACATCAAGGTCATTCTTGAATATACAATTTGTGAAGAAAAGTAGTGTGGTGTAATTGACACAGGTTAAGACTTGAGAATCAGAAGATCTGGGCTCAGATTCTACCTCTGAATCTTCCTAATCATGAGTGTAATCTCTACATGCCTCATTTCCTTATCTCTGAAATGAGATAAGGACCTCAGAAGTCCCTTCCAGCTTCAAGTCTGAGCCTAAGGCAACTCTTTAATACTATTTATTATAGATGGGCTGTGCTCTCATATGGATAAAATAACAGGTCCTTAAAATACTGGTGTATAATATGCATTGTTGTTGTTGTCTAGTCTTTTTTTTTAGTCATGTCCAACTCAAGGTGACTACATTTAGGGTTGTCTTGACAAAGATACTGGAGTGGTTTGCCATTTTCTTCTCTTGCTCCTTTTACAGAGGAGGAACTAAGACAAACAGGGGTAAGTCACTTACCCAGGGTCATGCAGCTAGTGTCTGAGGGCAGATTTGAACTTAGGATGATGAATCATCCTCACTTCAGGCTGGGTATCCTATCTACCATGCCACCTAGCTGCATAATATGCATAATGACACATAAATAAATACAGTCAATTTAATAGTATTTTTTTAGAATTTAGAGTAATTTTTCCTGGAATCTAAAAGAAGGGATAGTAAATTATTTAAGTCCATGAAAATGTCTATATATATAATCAGATTTAATGCTGAATTTGCCACATTATTATTCAATGTAGCTAGATTGTTATAGTGCAGAATTAGCTATTCTGATTGCCAGTCAACACAGATGAATATAATAAAGGAGCCAAGAGAAATTAGAAATCTGACCAGCAAATCAGCTAAATGATATTCTGCCTGGAAAAGAAAAATTAAACTAGGAAATAAATGGAAACAGATTTTCAATATGTGGGAAATTCTTGGAATGAAATAATTATAATTATTAATTGTTGAGTGTCAACAGCATATTTTGTACTGAACAAAACTGAAAAACATTTACCATCTGAAAGACTGGAAGACAGTGAAAAACAATTACTATACAATATGGCATTATTATACTAATGTAAAGTAACTATTCTCTACACATGTTATATAATAGGTAATACTTTTTTGAGATTATAGAATTGTGAGCACTTAAAGTGAATTGTAAGGAGTTTCAAGAATAGCACTACCAGGGGATGCTACCAGGCACCAACTTTGTAAACAATAAAATTTGTGCTTCCTGCATTGGGGATGGATCAGCACTCATTCATCCATACTCATTTACTTGGTCTCCCTTCTGACCAATGGCTTGAATTTGTAAAATCTTTAACCAGAGTTTAAGGTTCAGTCTGTGGACATAGACGGAGCTCCAGTGAAGACTAATCCTAAAACTTTACACTCATTATGAGCTTTGGTGTATGCACACATGTATGTATGCACATGTGTGTATGGTACACATTCATATATGCACATACATGTAATATATGATTTATAGAAAAGTTGGGAAAGAATCACTAATTATTTTGAGACTGTAGAAATCCCTTGACATTATACAGTAGAGCATAATATTGATCTATAGTCTCAGAATTCAAACCATAAAGAAAAGTCTTTCCTACTAAGAGGGTGGAACATGTTCATTCTTATGCCCAGAATCTACCCGTTTCCCAGTTTTCTCAACTATTCTGCCCTTTCGAAGACTGTTTAGCCTTCTTTTAAGGCTTTTTCATCTGAATAGAAATGAATTATTGACTTTTTCCACCCCTAATATAAGGTTCTGCTCAATATACTCCACCACAAGAGAACTAGGAGCATTAAATTCAGGTCACAGCATCAGTATTTCTTTTCTTTTCTTTTCTTTTCTTTTCTTTTCTTTTCTTTTCTTTTCTTTTCTTTTCTTTTCTTTTCTTTTCTTTTCTTTTCATTCTTTTCTTCTTTCTTCATTCTTTGCTTGGGCTCTTTTTCCTTCAAGCCATAGACTGGATCTTTCCATTGTTTCATCCCAGTTTGTTATACCATTATCTGTAGGTCCTCCAATCCCTTCCTTTCTTCCTCCTCCATGTCTATATGGTTCATTTAAAAAAGGTAAGGTTATCATATTCAGGAAGTAAGTCTCTGACTTACATAAGTCATCAACACTGCCTTGCTTGGTCCACCTTATGACCATGGCATTTGTAAAATATTCCTCTAGGGTAAGAGGTATTAGCTGGGTACATGGAGTGAGTAAGGCCCACTGGAGGATGTGATACTGCCTCTTAAACACCTGAATCACGTCTACACTTACAAAACAGGAAAGTTTCCTTCTTTCAGCATCCTCAGTGAGACTTGCTTCAGGTTTTTTATTGGTGATGGTGAAACTCAGCAAGATAACAAATCTTGCATAGTAGCAATATAAATGGCAGCCTAACCTTGCTCAAATTTCATCAATCTTGAACCAGACAGTATATATCTGCTGTGCTGCTTCATTTTAACCAAGGTAGAATGAGCTGGATACAATAAAAAATACCATCAATCTCATTTTCACTATCTTAGAAATCTTTTTGTGAATCTTGCCTAGATATGGAGCTCTGACATCAAAGGAAACTTTGTGAATGAAAAAAGAATAAGTTAAATAAGGAAATGAAATTCTAATTTTTCTTTCTTCATGTCTCTCTTCTGTTGTGGGAGTGTCAATTTTATCTTAATTAGTAAAGGAAGTAGAGAGAACTCTAAAAAAAGGCAGGTATGCTATGATTGTGAACATGCCATCTCTGTCAGGGCTATGTACAGGTCACCTATGTAGCCAATATTCATAGCCAGGAAGAACAATGACTAAATTTAGGGGTTATCTCTCTTATATTTTCCCCCTTATTAATAGAGTCTACCTGCATTGATTCTATAGTAGTTAAATTAACATAACTGTGGATTATCAAAAGTATTCTTAAATCATGTAAGTTTCATTTCATGCAATTGGTCCAGGTTCAAGCAACACTCATCAAAACGAGCCCCTAACTCAGGCAAAATTATGAAGCAGACAAATATTATCTCACATGGGGCCCCCTAATTTCTGGATCCCCCATTTCAGTCTCTCGTTTCAGGAGCTGAGTTTATCTATCTTTGAGAGAGAGAGGGAAGATAAACATTCTGTACAGATCTTAATGATGTCCTCTCCTACTCCCTAGGGCCCTGACTATGGAAAATAACCCATCTAGGACCCGGCAGTTCTTTAGGTAGTATCCTATAATGAGATAGGCCACCTTGCTCTCATACCTTTTCTGCTCCTTTATCTCCATACTTAACCAGTTTGTATATTCTGAATCTCATCTCCTCAGGGTCTACATGGCTCCACTTTGGGAGGTATTAATTAACTATCCTTATAAACTAATTCATGCTAATGCTCTAATGAGAAAAGACTTGAAGAGATGCCCTGTCCCCTTACCATTACCACAACTGCTTAACGTCCCCTGTCCACCCCCGAGGTAATGTGGATTTTAAAAGCACCATTCTAGAAACAATGATTCTACTTTTCTTATCTTTAGCCCAGTGCCTGGCCCATAATAGGCATTATATAAATTATTATTATTATTATTATTATTATTATTATTATTATTATTATTATTGTTACTACCCAAGGCTTATATCCAATGCTAAAATATTCAGGTAAATAGAGAAAGAAAAAAAACAGGAAAAAGAGGTAAAAATCATCTCATCTAATTCATAAAGGTTGCTATATAATATAAAACACCTTCCTTGCAAAGACCATCTTTGTGTCTCCAGAAAGAGAGAAAAAGAACTTCAATATAAATTCAAGGTTAAGTCTAGAACTATCCATCCCCAGTATCTACTTTGTTGTTCCCTATAGTTTGTTTCAGTCATTTATAGCATATGTTCAGAATGAAATAAAAAATCACCTTATCCTTATCTGGAGACAAAAATGATTATAAAAATACAAGCAGCAAGTAAACAAGATTTAAGGGTAAGTGATGCCAGTTTGCCAGATAGCAAGAGGCAGAGGAGGGGGAAGGAGAAGGAGAGGGGATAAATTCACCTGGTCCCAGTGTAACAGCAAATTCTATTCAGGCAGATTACTCCTTAAGCAGGTCAATGAGCCAGACAAGGGTCCAACTGCTAATGATTATAGTAGTTTGAGATGGCAGCACATTTCCTTCAAAATAGGTTGGCTGTTGGTACTGGGGCATGACTGCCCATCCCTGAGCCCCTATCCTCTCCCCGGAGTTCAAAAGCTCCCCATAGACCCCTGTCCCATAGAATCCTCCCACGATCATTCTATTTCTCTTATAGCTGAGAAAAATTATACTTCCCATCAGCCCCTTTGTCAATATTTGCAACAACCAAGATAATCCAATAAGGGAGACAGCACAAAGTATTACTTCCCCATTTTACAGATAAGGAAACTGGGTTGAAGTTAAGGGACATTCCCAGTGTCGTATAGCTGATAGGTGTCATAGCTAGTTTTTGACCAAACATCTACTAACTTGGGCCCACGGTTCTTTCCATTAAACCAATCTGTATCTTCTATGTCAATAATTATCACAATATTGTTTACAGTATTTTACTGCACAAAGTACTTTCCTCCCAATTTGATGAGATAGGAAATACAAGTATTATTATCCCTACTTTATAATGGCCAACACTGAAGCCTAAGGAGGATTAAGTGTCTTACCCATAGCCATATAGTTAGATAAGTACAGAACCAAGACTCAAATCCAGGTCAGAAGAACTCAGGTCTCTTGGTGTCAAGTCTAGTGTTCTCTTGACAATAGTACACTGCTTTTCTGGGTTAGTTAAATAGTTAACAGTTAGTTTGGAAAGCGTTATTCCCATTTTTTAACTTAATAAATACAAGTTGACTGACTGACCTAGATCTAGTTCCATACTCCCTGTGTATACAACACATACATACGTAAATCATATAGACACTTTTAGGAATATATGTGAATGCTTACTGACCTCTACAACTCCCACCCCCACCCCAGTCCCCAAGTCAAAAGCAGCTTCAATCTGCTACTACTGCACATTGTTCTCCTATACTTAGTATAATGATCAGCCCAGTAAATTTTGTTGATGAGGGTGCTGGCTGCATGAAAGCCTATAATCCCCTCCAGGGTACTAGACTACAATGGCCTGCTTAATAAATACTAGTTGATAGGAATGATGCTAAGGCCCAAATCTATGCCAAGATCAAATCTCTTTTCTTCCTCAGAATGCTTTCTTTCCTTTGCTTTGAAAATGATCTATTCTTCTATGAAAGGTGGCAGTAATGCATTCCACCAAACATGCTTTATGAATTTTTTATCTGAACTTTCATAGTCCCTAACACTGACATAAAGCCTTTGTTATTCTTTCAAACATTCTAGGCCAAGTCAGTCCTAAAATTGATCAACACAAACTCTCTAAACAAAAGGAGAGAAGGGTTTGCATGCTTAGTGTTAACTCAACACAGGTCTCTATGTTGGAATGTTTTTTTTTTTTAATTTTAAGAGTGTTCACAGTAGAATCTGAAAATCTGAAACATGTCACTCATCCAAATTCAACTGGCATGTTTGGTGCACACGTTGGAAGAAAGGTGGTTAGCTACATCTGAAGGAAAAAGAGTGGATTTTGTTTGTGAACTACTATTTGGTACTAACCAATAGGGCAGTTAGGTGGCACAATGGATAGAGTACCAGGCCTGGAATCAGAAAGACCTGGGTTCAAAACCAGCCTCAGACACTTACTAGCTGTATGACTCTGGGCAAGTCACTTAATTCTGATTGCCTCAGTTTCCTCATCTGTAAAATGAGGTGTAAAAGGAAATGGTAAACTACTGTAGTATTTTTGCCAAGAAAACCCCAAGTGGGGTTGCAAAGAATTGGAGACAACTTCAAGCTCTTCTAGGACACAGGATTATGTATGTGTTAATTTTAGTTTGAAGACAACACTGTCAGTTGTTATTCATCTGACCGGGTGTGGTTGAAAAATTCTTTAACAAAAGTCCTTTCCACACCTTACACATATTAAGACTATCCTTTCGTTTGAATGAAACCATTGTTTGTAGGGTCTGTCCACCAGTTAATATAACTGTGTTCCAACTTGCCATCTTGCTTTAACATCAATGTGATCTTTGGAAAGTATATTGGACTAACCATCAGGAAATATTGCTATTAACTTAATTCCCATGTGCTTCAGTTTCTTATCTATAAAACGGAGTTTAATACACCTGACGTACTTACACCAGAGGAATGTATGGGGGAAAATGTGAAAATGGATGGGAAATATTTTGAAAAATGAATCTGCTATTACAAGTGCTAGGTATTATTTGTTCCCAGAAGAACATAGTCATATTATATTATCTGAGATTGCATTTTAGCACCTATCCTTTTTTGTTGTTGTTGTTGACCTTTAATTTTAGTATAGGGTACTCCCAGTGAGGAAACTCCCTTCACCAATCCAGATCAATACTTCTTCTGTGACTATAGTCTTATTCTCTGGAAGCATTTACAGATTGAATGACTTTGGTGACAGCTTTCAGACATCATTCCAATGGCTACCTTGGGCTTCATGTAGGATTTCCTTAATATAGCATGAGTACATAATCTCATTCTCCTACTACCATTCCCCAGCTAATTATGAATCCATTGTATGTAATAATTTCTGCAAAGTGGTTAACAATTACCAGAGTATCACGTTCTCTACCATATGTCTAGGTCATGGGAGATAGGTGTGTAAGGGTCATTAGGCAGCTATTAGATCTATTAGTCCTGGTAGAGCTTGTGGGATCAAATTGGTAGGGTGGTATTCAAAGTCAGACATTGAAGGTCAAAAATTCAAGAACATTATAGATGTGTTTTGAGAGCTATCCAAGTCCAATATCTCCAGCAATTCTCAATGGTATTTATTGGCTATTGAGTTGAGCTTCCTAGAGGTCCAAAAGCACAATTTTAGGTTTTCCATGTATGATTCAAATAACCAGCAAATCTTTATTGAATATTCACCAGGCATAGTGCTAGGCAATAAAGTACATGTAAAAAAATGAGACAGTTCTCATCTTCAAGGATTTTGCATTCTGTTGGGGATGTACAACAGATTTTGAGATGGGTAGAAGATATATATTTTTAAAAAATACTAAGTGATAGCAGGAGAAAGGAACAGAAGAGATATAATATTTGGGAAGATAAAGAATCACCTAAAAAGCAGTGGCACTTGTGCCCTGAAGGGATCTAGGATCCCATAACCAGAGGTGAGGTAGAAAAATATTCCAAGAATGGGGGACAGCCTGTACAATGGCATGAATAAGGAAACTGTTATGTATGGAGGAACAGCCAGTAGGTCAGCTTTGGCTGAAACAGAGAATTTGTGAGCAAGAGTAATGGATGATCAGTCTAGAAAGATAGGCCATAGTCAGAAGAACTTGAAGTCATGAAGAATTTGAAAATCCAAAAAAAGGAGTTCACAGTTTATCTTAGAGGTGATATGGATTCACTGAAACTTCTTTGGCAGTAGAGTGACAGGGGTCAGACTTGTGCTTTAGGAATTTTAATATGGCAGCTATGTGGAAGATCTACTGAAAAGGGGATACTGGATTCAGGGAGGACAAATTTGGAGGTTCTGTTTTTGATGCTCCAGGAAGGGAGGAGGGTAATTATATGATTGAACAGGAGGATCCCCTTTTGCAAGATGTAAGAGATATTCTGCAGGTACAATAGGATAGACAAGACTTGGAAATGTGTTGTATGTGTGGAGTTAGTGAGTGAAGAGCCAAGTATATTTCTTAGGTTATGGAACTGGGTGCATAAAAGAACAGAGATCCTCGAATATGGCTGCATTCATTTTTATTAAAAAATAATAAATAAACTTTAATTATTTATTAAATAAACATTTATTAAGCATTTATTAAACATGAGCCAGGTACCCTGCTAAGTCCTGGAGCTACAAATAAGAAAAAGAAAGACAGATAAGGCCTTCCTTCAAGGAGCTTACAGTCTAACTGATGGAACAAAGGAAACTGAAAAGAGGTGTGAATGGAGAGGGTGAACAGAGAGAGGTTATGCGGCAGAGGGGCATAATGTTAGTGGAGCTAAAGTCAATCAGAGCAGTTGACAGAAGATGCTTCATATAATATATTAAAGACAACAGGATTCATATCCACTTACCTTTGTTAAGAAATATATTGGTTAAGATAACATCAATTCTGATAAGAGTAGTTGTGTCTTACATCTTTTGGCAAGCAAACCTATCTAGCGGTTGCCATGCATGCCAGTGACATCTGTGGTTCACTGAAAAGTTAAGGAATAATAAAACGTAGAGATTTCAGTGATGTTCTCTACTGTCTGTCTTGTTGGCTCATGAAAGGCAGGAAGACAAGGGTCATTAAGCAGCTTGTGAGATTAGGCATGTAGATTCAAGGTCAGACCTTGAAATAGGTCTGGAGTCCAAGAAGTCTGGCAGGTAAAAAGACCAGGCAAGTATCAACTGTCAGAGCCAGACATGCCTTGGGTTGAGGGATTAATGACAACTTTCAAAGTTTAGGTGGTAGAAGTGAAAGTAGCAAGCAGAATCTCTGACAAAGTGCTGACCTTACTTTTTTTCTTTGCATTTACATTTTTCTGGATTTACATATGAGCAGCCTTAGATCAACAGGTGTGCAGATGTAGCCAAAAGAAGTCACAAGGAGACCCTATTCCAGACTTTTTCTCTCACCATACACATCAAATCAGCTGCCAAGCCTTACCAGTTGTATTTCTAAAACATGGCTTTCATCTATCCTCTTCTTTACGCTCACACATCCACCGTCCAAGCTAAGGTTCTCATCATCTCTTACCAGTGCTATTATTGCAATGGGCTCTTTATTGATAGTCTGCCACAAGTCTCTCCCCCCTCCAATCCATCTTCCACATAGATTCCAACTGATATCCCTAAAGCAGACAGGTGTGACCATGGTACTTTTCTGCTCAGCAAACTCCAGTGTCTAGTACGGACTTAAAGATCAAATACAAACTTCTCTACTAGACACATAAAAACTCTTTATGATTTGACTTCAACTATCTTTCAATTATTTATTATACTCTACTTGCTTTTTTGAAATTTATGGTCCAAATTGCTCTTCTTGCTGTTCCCTGTAATCTATCTCCTGCCTCTGTGCTCTGCAGTCTGTCCCTTATGCCCAGAAGACATTTGTCCCATCTTCACCTCTATTAGAATCCATTTCCTTCAAAGCCCAGTTAAAGCAGCACCTCTTAGATGAAGCCCTTTGTTTCCCCCATCCTATAAGTCAGTACCTCTGCACTGTCAATAGTACCGAGTATCTTTTGTTTATATTTGTATAACTCCCCAATAGAACATAAGCCACTTGAAAGCAATGACTATTTCATCTCTATCTTAGATGCAGGGCAGGGAATTCATTTCCATTAATGAGGAGACAGTCTCAAACCAATGGGCTTTGGGACTGGGGTTACTTTTTTTCCCCTCAGCACCAAGTACAATGCTTGGCATATAGAAGGTACTTAATAAATGTTTGCTGATTATTAGACTGATTGCATCAGAGGCAGAAGGGCCAGGTTAATCACTGCTGGAAATAAACTGTCCCAACTTGCCTTCCCCTATCCAACAACAACAAAAATAAATATTAGATTTGAAAGGAACTTTCTAAATCATTTAGTCCAACCTATCAGTAAATGCAGGACTCTCAAAAGCTTAAGTGTTTCCAGTGGCAGGGAGGTCACTGAATCAAACAAACAAACCAGGCCATTTCATTCTTTTTCCTCTCTGCTTCATCTCTGCAGTCAAGGAACTAGCTTCCCTCAAATCCTACTTAAAATTCTACCTTGGACAAGAAGCCTTTCTCCAGCCTCCTTAATACTAATGCCTTCTCTTTACTGATTATTTCCATCTTTTCCTATATATTTATCTTGTTTGTACATAGTTGTTTGACCTGGTGTCTCCCCCAATTGTGAACTGAGAGTGGGTATTGTTTTGGGTTTTTTTGCTTTCTTTGTACCTATGCATCCAACATAAAGTCATTAATAAATGTTTTTGTTGTTCCTGTTGTGGAGTGGATATCTTCAAATGTTAGAAGTCTCTTGTACTGAGCTAAAATCTGCCATCCTGCACAGAACCAGCATACTAAGAAATCATGACTATCTATGAGAGGAGACCTAGGTGGCAGGCCCAGCTCTTCTGACTGTCTGGATGAGCTTGGGCAAGAGACTTTACCCTTTCAGTTTCCTCATCTGTGATAGAAGTTTCCCGTAGATTGTATTTATGATTCTTTCTACCTCTAACATCCCATTATTCTCTCTTGAGGAAGCCCCTTCCATTAATGTAGATCTACAATTTGTGTGTGTATATACACAAGTATGTACACACACGTATCTGTATATCTCAATGTACATATACATGTCTTTATGCACATGTGTATCCACAGAGCAAAATCTGTAATGCTCTACAGATGTTATCACAAACATGAATATGTCATATACACATATATATTTTGAATTCATGGATTGTTGTTGCTATTGTTGAGTCCTGTATGGGACTATCTATCTTTTTGGGCAAAGATACTAGAGTCATTTGCCATTTCCTTCACCAGTGAATTTAGGCAAACAGAGGTTAAGTGACTTGCCCAGGGTCACACAGCTTGTGTCTGAGGATGGATCTAAACTCTGGTCTTCCTAAGGATGGATTTGAACTTAAGTCTTCCCAATGCCAGGCCCAGAGTTCTATCCACTGTGACACTTATCTGCTTCCATATATGTATACACACATGTATGCATATTGTGGCATGTGTGTGTATTCCTAGGAGCTGCCTGGGATACTGAGACATTAAGTTACTTGCTCAGGGTTTCCTTGCCTGAATGTGAGAGACAGAACTTGAACTCAGGTCACACTGATCCAGAGGTCAGTTGTCCATCCATTGTATTTCACATAAGTGCTTAATAAATGTCTGTTGAAGGTCCAAACTACAACAAACATCAGCAAAATGAAGATTTTTTGTTTCTGTAACTTTTGTTTTTGAATCTGAGGATGGTTTACATTAAAATTGTTTTTCTTTTACACTTTATTCATTTCCCAATATACCATCCTAGGCCCACTAAACCCTCCAAAAAGCTGTTAAGCAAAACCAACAAAATAACAACGTTCACAACATTAGCCTCCAACAATTGTCCCATGCCTCGAATAAGAGGAAGAAAATATGTTTCATCATCTATTCTTTGGGACCAACATCGATTCTTGCAATTAATCTGAATTCTGACGCTATTTATTATTACATATTTAGTATTTGTGTTCAGTTACTCCAGTATAGTCCTTTTGTACACTGTGCTCCTGATTCTGCTTCTTTTACTGAGTCCCTCATGTGTGCTTCTAGCATTTCTTTAAAAATAACTTTGGTTTCTGAAAATTCCATTTTTAGGAATTTTCAGTCCTTAACTGCTAAAGAAATGAGGATAATGATAGCTAATACTTATATTGTACTTTAAAGTTAATAAAGAATTTTGTAAGCATCATATTAACTACATGAGGGTAAATGCATACATTTATTTCCATTTTGCAGATGAGGAAACTGAGCCTGAAAGTTGTATCTCCCATGGTTATGCAGGTTGTAGTATCGAAGCCAGGGCACAAATCTAGGCCTCCCTTAACTCCAAGTCTAGGGTTTTCCCTCCTATACCACACGGAACTTTCTAGAAGCATTTTTCTCAAGAAAAGAGAAAAATAAAACAATAATGGTTTAAAATGTATACAACAATGGATTGCTACTTTTCTCGTTTTTATTAAACATCAGTTATCTTCTAGGCTTTCTAATTTACTATTTTGTTCATTTCTGGGCTTTAAGATTTAAGGACACTGATAACCTCTGGAGGGTCCAGAGACAAAGAAGATGATGGCATTGAGTTCCCAACAGAGGAAGATGGGTTGAAGGAACTAGGAATATTTCGTGTAATGAAAAAAAAAATCAACGGGTATTTCAAATGTTTGAAAGGCAGTCATGTGAAGGAGGGCAGAACCAGGAGATCATAAAGAGACAAATTCAAACTTGAATTCAGGACAAGCTTCCCAACAACCAGAGCCTCTAATAGTGGAAATGGCTTTCCCAGAGAGGTGCTGAGTCCCCCCAATCCATTCCCAGCCTTCCTTGAAAGTCTTCAAGCAGAGACTGCTTCCTGTGTAGCTTAGGACAGCTGTTCAGGTCCCTTCTAACTCCCCAGTCCCTTGGTTTTGTGAAATCAAAGTTTGCATTTCTCTCAAAGCTCTAAAGGTTTTCAGATTGAGGAGAATCTGTCAATCACATAAATACACTCTGTAAGCAGACAGGTTACCATTACATGGTTAAAAGTGAACCTCATTTTCACTTAATAAAACAAAGCTAGTTCATTAGATGGAATCCCATCTAGTCCTAACGACTTCAAACCTAACATCATTCTTGCTGCCAACTCCAACCATGCAGTAACTGCAGCGGCTCCCAGAAGCCGCCGTGGAATTCCACGGAAGCATACACCCTGCTGGCCAGAGGAAGGCTAGCCCGGCTGCGGGCTGAACGCACCGAGTGCCGGTCCCCAGGACTGCACCCCCCACCATGGGCGGTATGTGGAAGGGAGGCCCGGGGAGCAGCGCCCGGGAGGCTTTGGGCCCCGCCACTGGGCGAGCCTCGACAGGCCGAGTGCTGAGTCAGGGCCGCTCCCCCATGTGAAGGCTCCTGCTCCCTGCACATTCATCAGGCTTCGGAAATGTTTAAACGAGAGGCTCCCGAGGGAAGGGGAGGGGAGCCAGGCGGGTGAAGCACTGCAGACGGCCCTGCGCCCGGGTTAGCGGCCGCCCCACCCGGGCACAGTGCAGGCCGCCGTGGGGTGACATGACCACAGACGGCTAGTTCGCCTTCCAGGGCCTTTATTCCTTTCGGCAAACGAAAATGCTCCCAGCGCAGCGCGCCGTGGGCCTGGGGGCGGAGCCCCCACCATTCTCAGGACAGCAACGCAGAGGCGGCTCGGGCAGAAAACACACGCCAGCCGCAGGCCACCGGGGCTGCGACGCCTCGAGGCCGAGGCCGAGGCCCCGTCGGCTCGGGGACAGCGGAGGAAAACCCCCGCCCCGCTGCCCCTGCCCCAGCGGCTGTCACCTCCCCCAGCCCCGGCCTTTCCCGAGGAAGTCGCAGGGTCGGCTCAGGGCTCTCACATGACTGAGGGGCGGGGCGAGGAGTGGACAGGAAGGAGGTGGAGGGAGGTGTTACCCCAATGACCGCGAGGGGTGTGTGCCGGCCTTAGGGGGAGGGTCATAACTAGGAGCGTTCACGGGCGTGTAAATCATCCCACCAGACTACGAGAAAAATGCGAGGGAGGGGCCGTTGCCCAGGAACCTCCCGCGCCCCCCCTCCCTCCAGCACGCGACCCCCTCTGGTTCCCGCCCGCCGGCCGGCTGGCCTCGCTCCTAACCGGCTTTTCCTTTTCCCACGGCGCGAGGCCATCACGTCCCGAGGGCACGCACACTAGACCCTAGAGCTCCTCCTCTCCCCTCCCCCACCCTGTCCTCGGCCCAGGAGGAGGGAGGGGCCGGGAGAAGAGAACCGGGTGACACCGCGCGCTCCCTCCCCCACCCCACCCCAAGCCGAGGCGCGCGCGCGCCCCCGGCAGGCGCCTGCATATTAATGATTGGGGGTGGGGTGGGGAAGAGAGCCTCGGCCTCGTGCCCGCGCGTGCCGGGGGGGGGGGGGGAACGCAATTGTGAGGTGGCCGTGACGCACATTCCGGGGTTCTTAAGGGGCTGCGGCGGAGGCGCCGGAGCCGGTATCGGGAGGAGGAGGAGGTGGTGTCTGTAAGGGGGAGGAGGGAGGGAGTAAAGACGGTCAACCCCGCTCAGTTACGGTGTATCTCACTGACTTCTCCCCCCCTCCCCTCCTCCCTCCAACACACACTCCCCCAACCCCAGTCCTAGTGGCAGCTCCGGTCCTGTCCCAGGTTTCCTAGGTGGGGCAGGCGAAGGGGGGGGGGGGTCCTATCTCGGCCCTGGTGCGGATCGCCCCCTCTCTTTCCCATTCCCTTCTTCTCCCGTGGCTGTACCTGATAAATGGGGGATTACGGATTCGGGTTACTGCAAACCGCCCCGCTCCGAAGCAGCAGCCCCGGTCCCCTGTTCAGCGGCGGAGCTTACCGACCCTACCCAGTCCCAGCCCCTGCCACCCCCCAGCTCTCCTCCTTGTCCTTCGCCCCCCTCCAGCATCCACCGTTGCCTGTCACCGGTTTCTCCCCGGCCTCGCCCCCCTCCCAGTTCTCCATCCCCACCGGCAGCGGCGGCGCCGGCTGCAGCAGCAGCTCCGCCGCCGCCTCTTCCTCCTCCCCCCAGCTTCTGGCTGCGGCCGCCACAGCGCACAACCATACCATGCAGGATGAGCTGCTGCTGGGGCTGACACAGCAGCCGCAGCAGCAGCAACTCTCAGGGTCAGGGCTCCCCGAAAAACTCCCCAACCACCATCCCATCAGCAGCACGAAAACGGGTGCGACCCACCTCCTCCCCTCCCAGGACTTCAAACCGAGTCTGCACCACCCCTCCTCCTCGTCCTCCTCCTCCTCCTCCTCCTCCACTACCTCCTCCCCCCAGGACTTCAGCAAGCAGCAGCAGCAGCTGAGCAGCCAGAAGAGGAAAGAGTTCAACCCCCCCCACCCTCCCCACCCTCAGGACTTGAAGCAGCAGCCGCCGCCGCTCAACACCCCCGACCAGTACATCTCACAGCAGCAGCAACAGCAGCAGCTCCACCAGCTCCAACAGGAGCAGCTCCAGAAACAGCAACAGCAGCAGTTCAGCCACCCGCACCACCCGCACCCGCACCACCACCGCCACCACCACCACCCACCGGACTTCCACCACCCGGAGCAGCCACCGGGAGATTACCATCCCCTCCCCCAGCACTACCAGACCCCCCTTCAGCCCTCGCCGCCCCAAGCCCAGCACCACCACCACGGGGGGGTGGACAGTCTCCGGAAGATCCCGGCGGCGACAGCAGAGACCGCAGCGGCAGCCGGCGAGGGGACCACCGCCGAGTCCCCCAATGTGGGCTTGGCCCCCTCGACGCCGTCTGTGAATCTCCTACCGGGCTCAAAACTGCCCCCGTCGATGGAGTCCCCCAACCACCCCTTGCTCAACAGCCCCAGTAACCTCCTGCCGGGCGGGGGTCTCGGGGCCGGCGGCGGCTTCAGCAGCCTGCAGAGCCCGGACCTGCCTCACCCAGGCGGTGGCGGAGGGGGCGGGGGCCCCCCAGCAGCAGCAGGAGGAGGAGGCTCCGCTTCGCCGCCGCCGCTGCCGGGCTTCGGCACCCCCTGGTCGGTGCAGACCTCGTCGCCGCCGCCACAGCAGCAGCCGCCGCCGCCCCAGCCCCCGCAACCGCAGCCGCCGCCCCAGCCCCCGCAGCAGCAGCCGCCGCAGCCGCCCCAGCCTCCGCAGCAGCAGCAGCAGCAGCAGCCGCCGCCGCCGCAGCAGCAGCCGCCGGCGGGCTCCTCGGCCGCCACCCCGGGCGGCGGCGGCAGCGGCTGCGGCGGCCCAATCAGCGCCATGCCGCCGCCCAATCCGGAGACAGACAGCAGTTTCTACCCGGGGATTCCGTCGTCGATCAACCCGGCTTTCTTCCAGAGCTTCTCGCCCGTGTCTCCGCACAACCCCTGCGCCGGCATGAGCGTGCCGGGCGGTGGCGGCGGCGGCGGCGGCGGCTTCGGTAGCCCCTTCTCGGCGGCCGCCGTGCCCCCGCCGGCCATGAATTTACCTCAGCAGCCGCCGCCAGCCCCGCAGCCGCAGCCCGCGCCCCCGGCCCCGCAGCCGCCGCCGCCTTCTAGCCGGCGCTCGCCTGTCAGCCCGCAGCTCCAGCAGCACCAGGCTGCCGCCGCCGCCTTCCTGCAGCAGAGGAACTCGTACAACCACCACCAGGTACAGGCCGGGCCCGGGCGGGGTCAGTGAGGGTCAGCTGGCGGGAGCGGGCGGGCTCAGGCCGGCAGAGCCGCTCGGAGCGCCGGGCAGGGCAGGAGCTGCGGGAGACCGCGGTGGCGGGCGGCGGCGGCGACAGCCCGGGGGAAGAGGGGAAAGGTCAGGAAGTCGCGGCGACCGAGGCCGGGGAGAAGCGCTTCCTCCGCAGAGCCTGGGGCGGCGGGGTCCGGGGCCCCGGGCAAGAGGCGGGGGCTGGGGAGGTTCGGGGCTCAGGAGGGCCCCCCTCCATTGTGAGCCCTGAAGGACACTTTGAGGTCGACATTGGCTGTACTTGCCCTCCCCCCTTCCCCGCAACGCTCTCCAGTTCTTGGGTGGGGGCGGGGGCCAGGGGCGTCATTCTGGAGGGAGAAGGTCAGGAACGGCTGCGGGGGGCAGGGGGCGTCGAGGGCTACCTGCGCTCCGGCCAGGCCGAGGGGAGCGGGGAGGGAGGAGGAACAGGTCGAGTGGCCTCTGAAGTAGATGAGGTGAGTAATAGGACTGTGGATTGAGAGGCCTGGGACCCGGCTGGACTCCCCACTCTCTCCCGACCCCCCAACAGAAAAGGTGGGGCAGGAGGGGAGTGTGAATGTGGGGGGTGTGCGCGCGTGTGCCTCGCGTGTGGCACACTTGTGTAGACAGACATATGTCACACGGTGTGTGAGCGCCCACAGCACTGCAGGGGTCAGCCGGCTTCGGGGCGGGGGGGAGACCCGAGGCCGGCGCTGCCCGGGCGCGGAGCCGGACCGCTGAGTGGGTGGGGCCGCTGTCAGCCCGGCGCGGAGCCGGGGCGGGGGACGTCGGGGGTGGAGATGATCTCTTGCCCACTTGTTATCTCTCCAGCCCGGGGCTGGGGAGCGCTGCTCTCGGCTGGTCGGAGTCCTGCGGTAGGAAAGGAGACAAGTGTGTGGTGCGGGGTTAGCCCTGTTCGGAAGTCACGGACATGGCATTGTGAATCCAAGAGGGGTGGCTGTCCCTCGGTCTTTGTCATCCACTGGAGGCTGTCAGATGAGTAAAAAAAATGGAGTGGTGACAGGCCCACACTGAGGGACTGAGCCTTGACCGGCGAGATTGGCGAGAGTTGGGTCTCATCTTTACACCTGCAAGGTTGCTTTTAAAAACCAGAGTGCTTAAAAGGAGGGAACAGGTTTCCGAAGATTTTTACTTAAAAGCATCATAGTATTGGGAGGGGCGGCTTGATATTTAAAAAAAAAAAAAAAAGGAAGTGAAATAACACAGGCAGAC
Organism: Gymnobelideus leadbeateri; assembly: GCA_011680675.1. Classification (NCBI taxonomy): domain Eukaryota; kingdom Metazoa; phylum Chordata; class Mammalia; order Diprotodontia; family Petauridae; genus Gymnobelideus; species Gymnobelideus leadbeateri. Next base: position 212,165 of record WOXC01006658.1, on the reverse strand, counting down.
TAGACTGTTAAGCTTTTTGCTTTTTTTCAGCAAGATTTTCTGACTGACCTTTAGTGACCCAGACTTTTTTTTAATGGCTTAACCACCTGTATTAAAATACAAACTGTTTCTCAGAATTATTTTTTTTTTTGGTCAAGTCAGGCTTTGACTATACATAATCTGATTATCTCAGTTTTTCACTTTTTCTCATAGATTTGTTGACATGACAGGTGAAGCTTAAAACTAGATTTTCAAACTTTTCTCTGTGTGGATCTGGTGACTTCCTTACATTTGTCATTTTAGCTAGCTTAAAGGTGTTTTGGTATCTTTGGTGATAATTCAGTAAATGCCTTCATTTTTGCAATGACACGTGTGTATTCTCACAGATAGTGAATGAGAATATGGTGTTTGTATAAAAAACTCAATTGTGAAATCCTATTCTACTTGTCTCTCGTTTATGTAACCTTGAGTAAGGCACGGGATATCTTGGCATCACTCTGTCCATCTTTTAATCTAAAAACTTGCCACAGAGAGCTATTACTAGTAGTTATTTATGTAATGCTGTTAGCGTGACCTAGAAAGCTTTACAGACTATATTCAAGGATTATTATTTACCAGTTATCAACTTTTAAATGGAGTCTACTAAAAGAAAGTGTGGATTGTGAAAATTCTCAGGAAACTGCCATGTACACTTTTAAAAGCTGAAAGAAGGGACAACATAAGCTAATAGAGGATGCATACCATGAATTATTTAAACTCTGTTTTAATAGAAGGGGAAACTGAGAACCCAGAGAGAATAAGCTATTTGGTACAAATTCACAGAACTAGTTAGTGCTATTTAACTTTTATACTTTAAAAGTTCCACATGCATAGTAGATTTGCATTTGAGAATTAAAAACACGAATTACCATAGGCTTGAATACTAGATACAAATTTTGTATTACAGTTAACATTAAATGAGTTTTTTTTCCAGTCCTTATAATAACAGCTATTCAAGTTTAAAACATAATTATATAAATCCTTGTGACTCTTAAGTTAAAAGAATACTTATAATTTTTCAGAACAAAAATGCTCTATATATTGAAAATAACTTATTTGAAAATTAGAATTTTTATCTAAAAACTGAGTAAGAATTATATTGTTCTCTTCCTCTCAGATAAACAGCTTTTATAGTATTTTATTATTGCTACCTTAATCTCAGTGGATCCACCTATAGGTAACATCAGACAACTGCTTAGCAATTCTTAGTTAAAGTGACTGAATAGCATGGAATTTTTTTCTTTTATCTTTTCTTTTTTTAATTTTTTTTTTTAGTGTGCTGAATACCATTGCTAGAACTGGAATAAAGCACCTTTTATAGATGATTGGGAAAATACAAAAAAAAATACTGTACTCTTTCTTAATTCTTCCTCTATCTCAAAAGAAATTTACTCATGTAACAGAGTAACTCCTAATGAATGTATCATTAGCCATTTTTGTAGCTGTGTAGTACTTTACTTATTTAGAATCAAAGTCTAAAATATTTGTTATATGGTGAGGGATATTACATTTCCTGACAATGAGAAGACTTTAATTTTAGCAGATTGTGATATTTTAAATCACCCTTTAGGTTCTTCCTTTTAAGAACTCCCAATTTGAATTTAATATAGATTCTGAAGTACATTTTCCTCTCCTTTATATTTCATTTGTTTTACTTAACTTTTATTCCTGAAAGAGTGAAAATTATGTGAATCATCTTGTCACAATACCTGTATTTTAGCAGTAGTTATGAAACCTCAGCTTGATTATAATTGTGTGTTTTTGAAAGATGTCAAAAAGTCACCTACCACTAAGATTTGTTTTTAATGGCAAAATTTCAAGCCTATTAGTTTGCGTCATTTCTAAAATATACAATATGGCATATGAAACTTTAATGATACTTTTTTATAATTTAGTCATTTAAAATAGCTATATATGTGTGTGTGTATATATATATATATATACACACACACTTATTACAGATTAAAAGATTAAATTATTATAAGCTGTTTTGATGTTTCAAAAGTAATTTAACTGGATATATTTCCCCAGCCTCTTCTGAAGCAATCTCCTTGGAGCAACCATCAGAGCAGTGGCTGGAGCACAGGAAGTATGTCGTGGGGAGCAATGCATGGCAGAGATCATCGTAGAACTGGAAATATGGGAATTCCAGGAACTATGAATCAGATCTCTCCTTTGAAGAAACCATTTTCTGGTAATGTCATAGCTCCACCAAAATTTACTCGATCTACTCCATCCCTGACACCTAAATCATGGATTGAAGATAATGTGTTCAGGACAGACAACAACAGTAATACTCTCTTACCCTTACAGGTAAGAATGGTATGTAAATGGAATTATTTCTCATGTTAATTTTTTTGTAGTAGCAAATTGGGTAATGATATCCTAAAATTATTAATTGGCCACTTAAGAAAATAAGGTTTTTAAAAGCTTTTGTTTTTAACCCAGTTATATAACAAGTATTTAATGAAGGCTAAAATATATGAGTAAACTTTGAGATAATTAAGAATTGGAAAGTTTCCTTTTTGTATTTAAATGGTGGAAAATGATGATCTTATAACTGCAGAAAAACTATATTTTAAAATTCTAATCAAAGCTTTGGATTGGCAATTCATAGAAGGAAGGATCATGCTGTATTTATTGATCAAATAGTCACCAGAGTTCACTTCATCTAAAATTAATCTGTATTAAAGTATCCCACAATTGCCATAATCCTTACTGTCCTTCACTGTGACCAGCTGTATGTATGTTACACTGTACTTAGTGCAGCTGTGTTAATAGCAAAAAGCAACTTCAGGGCTTTTTGCATAGGATTCACATTTATAGTGGCTGGTCCAGAGTGAACTTCTATCCACATATCCTTTCTAAATGTGGCCTAATAGTTAAAGCTGAGATCCTAGACATGTTCTAGTCCCTTTGATGTTTGCTGGGATTGTACACTAATTGAAGTTCCATTATGTCTAATTGCTAATAGGATTTTCTGCAGCAGTCCTTTATTGATTTGGGCCACTAAATGAACCGTCTATAGGATAGAAAGAATTTTGGTCTTTGTTTTATAAGGGTGGGTGTGGGGAAGAGAAGAGAACTGCTCGTTTCTGATGAAAACTTCTATGCTATTGAAGGTGAGATCTAGTTTGCAGTTGCCAGCTTGGGGCTCAGATTCACTCCAAGATAGTTGGTGCACTGCAGCCGGAACATCCAGAATAGACCAGGTAGGCTGCACAGTGAATATTTTTCAGGATTTTGGTTAGGAGTTAGTATTTCTTTTTATATGATTGGGATTTCTCACAATTTATTAATTACTATCCATTTGTAAACATGTTCAAAACGTGTCAGAAGACATAGATATAACTGCTTTGTTTTCTTTGTCATCTATCTCAAATTCCATATTGCTATATGATTGTAAAACATTAAATTTATTTTGGGGAGGGGGAAATCTTAATTTTTATCATTGGGATAAAAAAACCTAAATCATAAATGTTCAATTATTGTGTTTAGCTTAATCTAAGAAGACTTACAATTTTGTTTTAAGTATAAATTCATTTAACTATAAATTTCATTACTATTTTATATAATTTTAAGCTAATCTTTGTCATGAAATTAGTTTGTCTTAGGATATATTTTTGCCATGCCCTCTGTTTTCATTAAGTTTTCTTCAATTATTGTAAAAGGAAACTTATGAGATAGGCTTCAAAATATAAAGAGGGGGTGTGTGTGTGTGTGTATGTGTGAATATTTTTTAAATACATAAACATTTAAGCTACATAGAGGTAGAGACCAAAACTAATCTAGCATTTATTTCCCTGTTGTAAAACAACATCTTTATACTAATTCTTGAGCCAGAATTTAAAGGTGAATCTTAGCTATATGGTCTCCAGACCTAGCCTAGCCCTATTCCATGCCCTTTAGGATTAAAATGTCCATCTGCCTGTGTAGGCAGCCAGTATTTGTCTGTTTATTTGGTACTAGATGATGGGGAGGTTAGGGTAGGATTGCAAAAGAAATAAAAAAGCTAGTGGACTCTTTCTATAGAGAGCTTGCAAAAACCCTTTCTTGCTCTAAACACCTGTTTAAGTGGATAAGGTTTTGCCATAAGTGATAACGTTATTGCATATAAGTATGTCTTAAGTTTTTGTGTGTATTTTGTCTCTGCAAAGAGACAAACTGTCTTCTAAGAAAATAGGTTAAATAATACCAAATAGGTGCTAATTTACAAATGAATTGTATCTGTCAACAAAAATTGTTTGGAAAAAATGTTCCAGACATAAAATATTCTGAAATTGAGAATATATTATGTACATTGTTCTAAAATCCAGACTAGTTTAGCAATTATGGTACCATTATTTTAGGTAGAGACTGGCCCTGTGATTTCCTTGGTATAAGGAATGCTCTGTTGAGGAAACTAATGCAGTTTGGCACCTCTGTAACTTAGAGAGCTGCCTAAAGCACTTCGAGGTTAAGTGACTTAACTTCAGTCAGCCAGCCAAAAAATCGCTAGTCTGAATCAGAAGCAGGACTTGAAACCAAGTTTTCCGAGCCTCAAGGCTGGCATGATGATCACTCTGCCATGCTTTCTCAGTTACTAATATTTTATCACATGTAAAATACTCTGTATTTTTGATTTATCACTAATTCATACTTATCGTCTCCAGTTAACCTGGATTAGTGAGTTTTTATTGTAATAGAGATTTGTTTTAGTAGATATTCTATACACAAATCCTATAAATGGGTAAAAGAAGAAATATATTACTTAGGGAAAGCTTACTAGAGGAGGTGCATTTTAAAGGGATATGGATTGACTAATGATCTGAGAGGGACTTTCAAGCAGAGAATATACACTGGTAGGAACATGTATATTAGACTTTAGAAATAAAATTAAAAGACCTGTGTTGGTAGTAATACATAATTGAATTGGGGAGGAAGGACAGCTTGGCAAAGACCTAGACTAGCATTTTTAAAATTTTGGATTTAAATTCTTTAAAACTCTTAAAAATCTTTTGGATTTAAACTCTGTATTTACTGACTTGACTTTGACCTCTTTGGGCCTGAGTTTTTGCCTCTGTAAGATGAAGGAGGGCTTCTAGACCTAATGTTCTGGGATGCTTTAATATTTAGGCATTGTTGGAACTGGGCCTGATAAGCATGGAATCCCAACAATGGAGGAATAGGAAAAAACAACAACCGTAATTATTCTCATTACTTCCATGCTGCCTCTTATTCCAAAACCTGTTATTTTTAGATGATGAGTGAATTGAAAGAACTATCAGAGATGGAAATCTGATATTCAGCAGTTGTGGTAGTAAGTTACTAGCCATGTACTTTGATTTCATTATTGTGTGCTAAAATATGCATTTGGCTCAGCAGCTTCAAATAGTCACAAAATATTCTAAAACTACTAGTTTAGTTTATTGCCTAGAAAAAACAAACAGTTTTAAAATTAATGGTACTGCCTAATCTTGTGCTTACATATAGAAAGGCATTTAATACTCAAATTATTTTCATAAAAGATAGAGGTTTTCATAGTAGAGGTTCTTAAAAAAAATACAGTGACCTATCAAATAATGAGCACCTTAACTAATCCTCTAGTAGTCAGGTTTATAAAACGTCACAGAAATATTTTTACCCAAATTTTTGGCAATAGAGAGATTATTTTAAATTTTTGGTATTGAAATTTTTGCTTTCAACTGCTTTAATCACTTTAATTATAGGGCTTTTCTCATCTTTTTGAGTTTTCTGGGGGGTTTTTTATTGTTGTTTATTTTTGTTTTGCTTTCTAAAATATTCTTAGCCTGATATCTTAGGTAAACGAAAACTAAAAAAATACTTTGTTTTGAAATTGACCTCTTTAAATCCATGCATAGGGTTAAGGCTTCTGTAGTATAGCCTGCTGCTCCTATTTTTAGCCAAAGGAATCTATAGATACACTTAAGACACTGTATATTGTGCATATTTTTCAATCGTATGTTTGTCAAGAAATCAGTATGATAGAATTGTCAAAAAGAAAGAAAAAAGAATTAAAGAAAACAAATCGAATGTCTATTAATCAGAAGGCTGATTTTGTTTGTTTACATTTCTTCCTGTTCTCTATCAGAACTTTTTGTTTTGATGATTTACATTTTAGGTAGGACAAACCTCTGAATTTTAAATAGAAAGTTTTCCCCTTTAGATATTACTTCAGATATTTATATTTTTTTATGTCTAGATGTTTTATTTCATATTTTCAATCCAAATAGTGTGGATACTTGTTACAGTAAAAGTTGAAGTACATAATTTGGTCCTGGTTACCATACAAACTTAGAGCAAATGAAAACTAATGGTCTACTTCATGCACATTTGTGTAACTCTGGCCTTCATCTGTCCCAAGTAGAGCTTAGTATTTAGAAATCTTTACATGATAGATGCACATTTACTAATATCTCCCAGTAACTATGCTTACTGGTATTTCCTTTCTCATGTCAGCATAGGGCTAGTGGAAAGAACTCAAGTTTTGGAATCAGAGAACCTGGATTTGTGTATTTGCTCTGCTTCATCCTCTGTGACCTTGGAAAAGTCTTTTTGTTTCCCTTGGCCACAATTTCCTTATCTATAAGATGAAGTTCTATGTGATGACCTCTGAGGTTCTACCTAGCTTTAAATCTTTAATTCTGTGATTCTTCCAAGTGGTGGCATGCCTTTTCTGCATCATATTTTTTCTTTAGATGTATTTCTCCTCTACAAAATATAAATAATATCTTAGGATCAGTTTAAGAAGGATATATTTGCAAAGATGATCTTAAAATTGAAGACTGGCCACAGAGTCAGGAAGACCCAAGTACAAGTCTTGCCTCTGACCCATGTTAGGTGGTTGACCATGAGAAAAAGTCATTTAACTTAATTCATGTTCAGCCTCTGACACATATTAACTGGATGACAAGGGGAAAAGTCGTTTAACTTGTCAGTTCCCTAGGTATCTCTCCAAAGACTCTAAGTAATAGATAGTTTTCAACCTGCGTCTGTGGGGAAGGAACTGGGAGTTCCTACATTGATTAGATCACGGGTTTGAACTCAGCCTAATCTTCCCATCCCTCGCCACCCCCCCCCCCCAAAAAAAAACAACAAAAACAATTCAGAGATATTAAGTAAGAACAGGTACTGTTCCTAGTAATAGTGTGGTTTCTCAAACTTGAGAATATATGTTGAAGGGGCCATTCCTATCAACACTAGCATCACCACATTCTTATCAAACATCTCATTAGTTTTGTGATACCAGTATACATTTTCCATTCTTCCTTTCATCTTAAACCAGAATTTGAGGAAAAGCTCTGTCCTTTCTGAAATGAGCAAAGCAAGATTACCCCTTCACCATTAACTTTTAATAGCATAGCAATTCTGCCCTAGTTTCTTTATCCTTTATGAGGCCTGTAGAACATGGGAGAGATTTATAAAAAAAAAATTTTTGAATCACTATTATAGTGCAAGTGGTAATAATAGAGAAATAATAGCAGTAATTCAACATCCACAAGTGTTTACTAAGTATTTAATGTCCAGCATTGAGATACATTTATTGGAATATAAAAGAAGGCTAATTTATAATCTCTGTCGAATTTATTTCTATAGTTGAGAGAGACAAATTTAATTTAAAAATTTATTAAGTGCTTACTATTTGCAAAGCATTGTGTTCCAGGTTACAAAGGCAAAAACAATCCTAAATTTGTTGTGGGAACAGTGGAAATCAGAAGCAGAAAGTAGAATGTCAAATGTAGAAAACCATTTCAGTTTGGGCAAATATTACAGAAATCTGAAATAAGGTTGGGAAGAGAGATTGGAACCACACTAGGAATGACCTTAAATGCCAGATTTAAATACAATATTTAATTATAGAAGTGATAGGGAAGCGATAGAAAGCTTTTCAGGAGGGAGTGACATGACTGGAGTTACGCTTTAGGAAGATTTTTTTTTTTTTGGCATTTGTGTGGATGGAAGGGGAGAGAGACTTTAAAAGCAGAGAGAACACTTCATCTATAACATAAGGCAGTATCTGATAAGTGTTTTGAAAGATGTACAAATGAGTTTGAGACAGGGAAGGGCCATTACTTTTATTGAAAGGTAAAGTGGGGAATCAGATAAACCTGAGGCATGGAGGACATATTTGAGTATTTTAACTAGTCGTGATGGAAGTGGAAAGACATTCCTAGGCATGGTTACAACATGAGCAAGAAGCAGAATATTTTCCAGGGAATGGTAACTTGTTTAGTTTGGCTAAAATGTAGCTCCTGTGGAAGAAGTGTGAAATAAAGCTACAGATGTGAAGCAATTAGAGAACAAAAAGAAGAGTGTGTAAGCAAGTGTCTTATGTTGTGTTGGTCACTGGTATGTGATAACAGAGTTCTTATGTCACATTACCATTGTACTAAAACAATATGATACAGCTACTGTGGATGTGTGCAATACAAGGGTCAGTGTGATATGGACAGGACTTGTGTGTTAGGGCCATGGAGACTGTTTTTGCTAGATTAAAGACTGCACACTATTTATTTACCTATTTTCAAAAGCTCGTGTTCTTTGAATTTAGACTGAACATTCTTATAAACTCAAATATGAGATTATTTCCTGTTTCCTTCTGAAAATGTGTTCCTTTGCAAGAAAAAGTTGTCTTTGAAATAGGATTTGATTATAATACTGTAACAAATTCTGTCTTAATATAAACTTCTAGTTTGATATGAGTTTAGTTTATTATATTATTAGTGACACCTTGGTAATATTTTTATGCTTTATTTCTCCCTAATCAGACTATATACATTTTCTAGAGTTGGCTTTTTGTTTCCTTTTCCAAATTCTGCTTACTTTGTTTTTGCATTCTACTTTCCTTTTTTTCTCCCTTAGATCTTGTTGGTGATATAGCCCAAATTATTTGTGGTAAATATGTTCAGGATTAGAAAAGAAAAAAAAAGGGTTTTAGTTTATTTTTAAAATAAGAATTATAGGTATTAGCCAAGGAGAAATACTGTTTTAATTGTTGATCTACTTATATTGTCCCTGATACTAGCTATTTCTAGGATTCTTCCATCTCAGCTTTTGTAAACCACTTTCTGTCAATTGTTAATTACCAGTATATTATAAGGGTGGTGGAAAACTGTATCTTGTTGAAGTTTCCATATTTGGAAAACTACCTGCTTGCTTCCATAGAGCTATGTGATAATGAACTATATTGTCATAGTTTACATAATCTACCAACTCTTGATTATTTTTTTTAGCAGGGTATCCATAATTACTATTAAATTGTAAACTTCCCACATTTCATTTTCTTTAAATAATATCTAATATTTATATAATGTTTTAAGATTTTATATAGTACTTTGTATTACCTCATTTGATCTGTATAATCCTGTGAGAGGTAGATGCTAGAGTATTGTCTCAGTTTTGCAAATATGGTGAGGGACTCAGAGAGGTTGTGGCTTATTCATGTTCAACACAGTGTTACAAGTGGAATTCAAACTGAGAAAGTCTGGTGCTCTTTTCATTATTTCCCTGTTGTCTCTCATTCAAAACCTTTGCAGTCTGTAAGCTAGGTTTGTTTTTCAACCTGGATATCATTTGTTTTTAGTTGCTTGGATTCATAGATATCCATAAGCCCAAGTTTAGATCACAAACTTCCTTATTAACACCCTTCCCTTTTCTTCCCTTCCCACTTTCCCCCACTACTCCACTTTGAATTTTTACCAAGAATGGCAGCCCTCCTAGGAAAAGGTCTGCTAGCTGGAGAGACACTTGAGTAAGGAGTCAGGGATGAAGGGCATATATTACCACAGAGTTCACAGTCAGCATCATGTTCCCCACAACTACTCAGATGAACTATGTCTCCAAAACAAATCCTTCTTTAAATCAAAACTTTTGAAAACCTTAGTAGTTCCCAAGGTTATCTAGCTCATGGGTCATACCACAAATCTCAGATTTTCTTGGGGTTGAGTATTCATATATATGTATATATCTGTTTTCCATCTAATGTGTTTACCTGCCAAAATAGAGTTAAAGGGAGTGGAAACTAAGGGAAAGAAGTAGTTGGGTCCTTTGTGTCAGTTTAGTAACATCGAAATAATATGTACCTGAGACAGCCTCATTTCTCTAGTCATCTCTATTAACCAGACCTCAAAGAATAATACTGTTGAAAGGAGCCTTGAAATGTAGTCTAACCCTCTTCTTCTGGACAAGAAGAAACTCTGATTGCCATAGGCACAAAATGTGCCTAAGGATCCCAGAACTAGAACTGGAAGGGACCAGAAGCCATCTAGACAAGGAAACTGAGGCCCAGAGAGATGGAAAGGCTAACTCAAGGTCACACAGGCAGATGTGAACCAAGGTCTTCCAATTCCAGAGACCTGTACTCCTTCCCTTATAACGGTTACAGTGACAGTAGTAACAGTTCATATATTTAGAAATAGATAATAGTATTTTGAATTAAAGTATCCTAAATTTAGCCTTTAAACTAAAATTGTTTTAGTTCCTTAGTTTTACTGGGAGGAGTAATTATGCAATTCCTATAATTTACTTTTGTTGAAATCAACTGGATCTTTTTGTAGATAAAGCTATAGTTTTCTTAGCAAGACACTTAGACATGTCATGAGTCCATTTGCCTGTTTCAAGCTGTTTTTGGTTTTGGCACTTATGTGTGGGATGAAACAGATGGTAACAATGTATAGCTAAACTAATATTTATTTAAAATAGCTCTGTTATTTTTTTTCCTTTCTGAAGAAGGGGTTTGAATCTTGCTATAAAGGATTATGTAGGAAAATCAAGGGATAGAAACCTTGTATATGTGCTACTTCTCACAGTGGTACTAAAGGTAAAACTAGATACGATGAAACTTCTGCCATATCACTGAGAAAAGTAATCCCTATATAGAGTATGATCCATAATAGCTCTGAGAAAGAAATAGATTGTGGGGAACAGGCAATGAAGCTAATAGTTATAAAGCCTCACAGATTGAGGAAGTTGCATGATATAATTTCACAGTCAAACAGTGCCAACCAACTTCTTTATATAGGAGCATGGTCTTGAAACATAACAGATTTCTTGTAAATTCTTTGAATTGTGGTAATGGGGACCAGAAACAAAATGTGCAAGATAATGGGTTCTGCACAAAAGATTAAAAATAATTGTTGATTACTGCTACTTAACTTTAAATCCTATAATTGCAGAATGGCATGGAATTTCTGAGCATCATTTCTTTTCAAACTATCAAAAGGATGCATCTTAGACTAATGTTTAAATGTCTCTATTAACAAATGTAGGGAACACAGTATATAACCCAAGAAAGGTCAGTCTTTTTTTTTTTTTTTGACAGCTCTTAATTGTCAGGAAATTTTTACTTCAGCTAAGCCAGTATTGTTCAGCCTTTCTGTAAATTCTATTTACCTGGTTGGAAGAATGCTGGATTTGGAATCAAAGGACCTACATCCATTCAGTTCTTTATATGTATAACCTTAAGCAAATCAGTTAACCTCAGTTTTCTTATCTGTAAAAAAAAAAGTTGGACTTGATAACTTTTAAGAGCTCTTCCACTCTAAAAGCTTTATGGCCTAAGTCTGATTTCTTTTCCCATTTATATCACAACCCTTCATATAAGAATATTTATGTGTAGCATTCCAATGTTCACATTTTAACTTTGATACTCATCTTTCTGCCTTATTTTATTTGAATATCAGAAATTTAAATTGATAGCAACTTGATCTAAACATTAAATGGTATTCTATCAAATTAATCAGTCACAAATATTAATGTACTCTGCATATATTTCCCTTATCTGAATATTCCTTAACTGATTTCTTTATCTAAGTCCCTTCTACCAATTGATTATAAACTCCTTAAGAATAGAACTGGTTTCATTTTTGTCTTTTTATCCTCAGGGCCTAGCACAGTATCAGGCCTACAGTAGGTGCTTAAGAGATGCTTTTTAGGTTGAATGAAGACATAAATTCTTGTTTTTCTCAAGCTTTTATAGATTATGTGTACATAACATTTGTTGTTATGATCCATCAATTTATTAAGCACCTACTATGTACTTTCTCTGTATTTCACTTGTATTGGTTACTTTTCTCCTAAGAGATCTATACTATTTCACAAAACTTTTAACCTGTGGATTAAATTAATATTGTGATATATTTTTATAAATTCAGTATCAACATTATGAAATACTTAATAAATAAGTTTTATGAAGTCATTTATTTGTATTTATTTTATTTATTTATTTGTATTTATTTTATTTATTTATTTTTAATTGGTTATCTCCAATTAAAATGAAATAACTACTCTTTTTAACCTGAGTAAAAAGTATAATAGAGAAGGATTAAAATTTTAGAAAATTCCCACTGATTTTCTAGTCTGCCTCCACCAGCTCAAACACGGATCCACATTAAATGCATGTATTCCCATGTATATAGCCTAAAATTTTGGAAAATTCTTTGTTCACAGCTTCCTGCTCTGTTATTGATTTCCTATTCTATCCTTAATACTTCAAACATAAATTCACATTAAATGTGGATAATTCTGTATATATCGGTACTAGAGGCAGTGTATATAATTTTAATATATCCTGCGTATTTAAAATGTTGCACATTGTTTCTCTTTCCATACTATACCTCTTCAAGTCTCCCCAGACCACCTCCCCAGTCGTACACCATTCTGTCCTTCTCAATCTTGGAAGGTTGTGTATTATCAAGGGCAAAAAAGACAGAAAGTAAAATTTGAGGGGATTTCTTTTTAAACTACTACCATCAGTCTCTAAAATGTTATTAAGAACAGACCTAAAAAGTCCCCTTCAGAATCTCCAGAAAAGCCTCCATTTATCTCTTTATCCTCTAATTATCTTTGTTTTCTTAAGTATCAGCTTTCAAGATGAATTTTAATTGTATTTGTTCAATTTGCTTTGCAGATTTTTATTAATAGTATTTAAACAGTTCTTCTATACTTTTTTCCCCCATGGAAAAAGTGCAGTATAGATTATGGATCGCATTATAGATGATTTTGGAAAGCTTGCCTAGGAATCGAATCACAACTTGTAACATCATTTCAATGGGAGAATGTATTTAATTTCTAAACCAGCAGTTTACAGAACTTTTGGAGCACATTTGTCCAGCTTAAGAACAGGTTATAGCTTAAACTTTGCACCAAATAGGAAGATTTTTCAACACAAATTTTCCAAATACATAATGACTTTTCTTTGAGTTCATTACTTTGTCACTGTAATCTTTGGAGTTCAGTTACAAAATCATTTGAAGGAAGTGATGACCACAACCGTCTAATAAAATCATCATTGATGAAGTTAACGTTGAGTAACTGGAAACCAGGGTATTGTATAGTTCAACGTACTGAGAGCTGTCCTTGAAACTAACCTTGACAGGGCAGAGAGAAAGATGGAAGTTCCTCATTTTACAGAGAGAAAATGAAATCCAAGAGAGATGAAGTAACTTCCCTGAATGTCATAAATGTAGTAAAAGAGCTGAAAGTCAAATCTAGGTGCTTGCTTATGTTATAAATCCACGCTACCTAACAGTTGTAACCTACAAGTGCTACTAACTTATATCCATAGATCAACAAGTATTAAGAGCCTGCTGCCTTGCCAGGCACCATGCTAGGTGCTGAAAAAACAAAAGACAGGAATGAAATTGCCGTTGCCCTCAAGGAACTTACACTCTTTAGCAGAACTTCAAAATAATAAAGTTCGAAGAAATTTTGATCATAGATTGAATATCCATCCAGCATTACATAGAATCACACCTACATCATAGCTGAAATTTTATCATAATTATTTGCTCTTTTCTTAAGAGAATATTGGTGGAAAATGGGTTATTTTATTAAAAAGATTATATTTTTAGTATATTTAGTAATGCAGTAATCCCTTTTTAGAGTTCTTTAGGGTTTGCAAATTGATTTCCTTAAATTGGCAAATTGAGAAGCTAACTTTTAAAGCTTAATTATTAATGCTAATTGAATTGAAGTAAAAATGGAACCATTTCTGAGAAGTCATTTCACAAAAATTTATACACAACTTTTCAGAAACATTATGTAAATTAGAGTATAACTATTTAGTACTTAGTGTCACAAAACTCAGTTTTCCTCCAATGTGAATTCTTCACATTAAACTTTTAAAGCCCATTTCCTCTAGAGAATAGATGCTTACATCTTATAGAAACAAACCTGCATTGAATACTTTAACAAACTCAATTATATGGTCTTTTCTTTAGTCCAAATAATCTTAGTTGATGTGACCTCCACAAGATATGCTTTCTAGCCCTTCTAACAAATTGTGATTTTCCTCTCTGAACCTCCTCAAGATTTCCACATCACTAATAAATAGTAACTACAGAACCGTATTACTTTTCTATTAAGGTCAGTGCTCTTTTGCTAAGTGTCCTAGGAATATCTTCGTTGGTCTTATGAATCCCAGTACATTGCTTATATTTTAAATCGTGTGTTTTCTGACTCAAATTCTATGACCTTCTAGATTTTCTTTACTAATCAGAGCTGGGCAGTTACTTACGATCTATACTAACAGTTTAATTTTCTTTAAGTATAGTCTTATATTTTTGTGTCCCTAATTTGTAATTTGGAGTGTTGTAGTTATATTGTGTTCTTTTAGCTATCAGATACATATACATGAAATTGGATGTTTTCTGAAATTATGCTTTTATTCAGTCATTTACCCTTAAAAATGTGAAACACTGAATTATGATCACTATAGAAGTCAACTTGCTATCTAAACCCCTTCTTTGAATTTTTTAATAATAATTTTCTTTTTTTAATATGATCTAGGTTACTGATATTTAATTTTGATCCTATTGAATTAAACAGTTCAAATATTTAAGTACTTACTGTTTGTGCTTAGAAAATGTTACCCCTCCCCCTTTTCTTTAATGACTTTTATGTAGAATTAAGAGATAGATCTTAGAAATGAGAAAATTAGTTTGCTAGCTAGACTACACTTAGTTTCACTGACATCACTCTCCCATCCTAAAAGATGTCATATGGCATCCCCTATCATTTCAGTGCTTTAATAAATCAGTTATCTCATTATTGTGAGAATTCCCTCCATTGGTTTGAATCGTAACCCATCTACACCTTCTTAACTGGTGTGATTCTTGTCTGTGCTCTCCCAAATGTCTTCTACAAAGGATCTACCTAACATGTTAAGTGGCTTTCCTTTAGGTATTTTCAGATTTCATTGGTACCAGTTCAGTTTTGCTCTCTTGCTAGCCACTATTCTACCTACATTATTGGCCAACCTCCTTTGAAGATATTACACATACCACTTCATGAAATTCAACTTAAAAATAAAGTTACATCATATTTGGCATAGTTGTTGAAATTGAGGGTGGAAAGAATGTCAGTGTTAATATAACCCAGTCCCATACATGAAAGGAATCCCCTGCTCTGAGATACCCAGTATATGGTAACATCCTGCCTCTGCATGAAGATCCCCAGGAAAGAGGCACTCCCAACCTCTTGAGCAGTCTGTTCTACTTTTGAACAGCTCTAATCATTAGGAAGGTTTTTCTGACAGAAAACCTAAATTGACCTCTTAACAATTTAACCCATTGCTTCTGGTTCTACCCTTGAGCCCAGTAGGTCAACTCTGCTTTCTTTTTACATGACAACCTTTCATTGCTCTCAATCTGAGGGGGCAGTGTGATATGCAGAATGTGCAAACTTGAAATTGGAAGACATAAGTTGAGATCACAGCACATTAGCTTTGTTACAGTGAGCAGTCTCTTATCTCAGTTGTACTTTCTTCATCTGTGAAATGGAGTGACACTTGGACTACCTCATTCAGTGGAGTCACAGAGTAGATAAACTCAGAGACATGAAAATATGAATTCAAATTCTGCTTCTGATACACCTTGCCTGAATGAATTTTTGCAGGTTACTTCTCAGTGCTCTAAGCGAGTTTCCAGGACTATGAATAATAGCAAGGTATATGCTTTACCTACTTTGATAGAATTTCTTTATCAGAATTACCCATAATAGCAAAGACCTAGTCCAAAGAAAATTCAAATCTATAAAAAGCTACTTGACAGGGTAATTATGAAGAAAGTACTTGGGGAACCTTAACTAAAGAAATAAATTATTATTCTTATAATTGGAAATCCATGTTCAACCTGGTCTTTACAGTTTTAGAACATTCTAAAGCATACAAGCATAATTCTTGCTTCAGGAATTGTTGTGTTTAACCAGGTTACAGATTCCCCCCTCCCCCAAAAACAACAACTAAATTTGATGTTTCTTAACAATACTGTTACTACAGAACTGAATTGAAAATGTGGTATGATGGTCTGAGACCCTATGTCCTTTTTAAAAGTATTTCATGTTTGCTAGGTGATAGAATAGGTACGAATATCTATTAAGCATGGGGCGGTTAGGTGGCTCAGTGAATGGAGCACTGGCCCTGAAGTCAGGAGGACCTGAGTTCACATCTGGCCTCAGACACTTGACACACTTAGTAGCTGTGTAACCTTGGTCAAGTCACTTAACCCCAATTGCCCTGTCTTCCACCCTCCAAAAAAGAAAAAAAATGCTCTAGGGGTGGCTAGGTGGCGCAGTGAATAGAGCACCTGCCCTGGAGTCAGGAGGACCTGAGTTCAAATGTGGGCTTATACACTTAACACAGAAACTAGCCATGTGACCTTGGGCAAGTTACTTAATCCAAATTACCCTTCCTTCCCCCTTCCAAAAAGCAGGGAAAAAAAGAATTAAGCAACATCTCCTTCGTATTATTCTACACACACACACATACACACACACACACACACACACACACACACACACACACCCCAAAACCCCAAAAAGGAAAGATTTTTGACAGCTACTTTCTTGTATTACTCCTCTAAATTTTGATCTTTTCCTACATCTGTATTTCATTTGGTATAGAAATTGAGACATATTTAAATGTTTTACTGACTATATTAAATGCCTTTGTTAGAGCCTCTGCATCTGCTCCATTAGCTGACAGGTTTCTTGATTTTTTTTTTCCCCAAAAATATCCTTTAGCCAAAGTCAAATAGTCCATAGGCCATTATGAAAATAAAAAAAAATTTGTCTCATTTTCTCTGAATCAGTATGAGTGGTTTCTTTGACTGTTCCATTCCTGAATAAAACTGTATCATAATAGCAATAAGTGTAATAAGGATTCAGTATTCAAACAGTTATCAAACACCTGTTATGCAATATAGTGTGGTAGATTTTTTTTGCATTAAAAATTGAAAGCTTTATAAAATAATTTCCAAAGAATGGTATGGTAAATATTTTTTACTATAGGATAATGTGTTCCTCAAAGACATTTTTTAAAACAGATTCTTTGGGGGGAAATGCACACATATATATTTCCTGCAGCCTTTATCGACTTTGGAATTCATTTAAGAGTAGGTTAGCATTGACTAAAATTAAGTCATCTGCTTTCAGAGTTATAAGTAGAGAAAATAAACTGTTTAATGTTTTCTAAAAAATACATTAGGTGTATCTTGTGACTAATCAACACAGATGGTCACAATAAGGAATGTGAGGAGGGAAGAAACAGGTAATATATACATAGACACAGACACACAATCAGAAAGAGGGAAATAAACATAGAAATAGACTTTATGGAATAATGTCATCTTTGGGCCTTTTAGTATATAATTGCTCAAGACTCAGTTATTTTAGATTTTATTTATTGATCATAAAAAAATAAAGGAATTTGGGGGATGTATATTGTAGTCCAGAAGAAAATAAGTCAAGAGACATCTCAAGCTTATGGCCTTGGAAGTTCCTTGGCCCTATTCTAAGGCAATAAAATAATTTGCATATGTACCTCTATTATTAGAGGTATAATGTCACTCTTTTACTATCTGAGAAACTGAGAGATAGGGATTTGCCCCATATTTTGAATTCATTTTCCATGCTATCACAGACAGATGTTCTAAGTTTCCTTTGTTGTTTTGATTCTGAGGGAAGGAAGAGGGATTCTTTTCCTAGAGGTAAAATTGTACATTGCTGTGTGTTTGTGGCTTTTTCTACTTCTGTATGACTGGATTACAGATGAGGCCCACAAGCTTAGGTCTCTGCTTAGCTGGTTAGATCTTTGCTTGGTTAGACCTTCCCCCTTCCCGCCTTTCCTCATTTATTCTTATCTTGCTTAGGAAGGCTATACTTAAGGTAAAACTCTTACTTTCTTCTTTCTGAACCTCTGTTATCTGCTGTTGAAGACGAGAATTTTTTGCATCCAAACCATATTGTTTTGCTTTATCTTTGTGAAAGAGAAGACTTGGGCTGGGGGCAAAGGAGGACCATGAGAAAAAGAGATTAGACTTTGCTTTTTGGCTCCAGAGGTCAGAAGTAGGAAATATGGGTGTAGATGCTGTAAAGAAGCAGCCTGTAGGCTTGATGTGAGGAAGATTTAAAAAAAAAATTAAGAATTAGAGTTAGCCAAGAATAGAATGGGCTTCTTCAAGAGATAGTAAATTCTACCACACTGAAAAGTAGTCAGTTGAAAACTGGATGACCCACTCACAAGTATGTTGTAGACATGTGTTCAGGTGTTCTCTAACTTCACTTCCAATTTGGAGTCTCAATTGATATATTTCCTAAAGATTTTTTTCATTGTTTATGTGTGTCTTATTTCTATTTATAGAGGGGGTATGTGTTATGAGGTAGTGTGCGTCTGTGCGTATGTGTGTTGCTTGTACGTATTTGTAGTAATGAATTAATTTCATCCACTGAACTCCTTATGACTTAATACCTTATCTCAAGTTAATTCTGAGACTGTCCTTGGAAACAAAGAGCTAGTAAGGCAAAAATGGTATGAATATTCTTTTCCTATTTTAGAAATGGTGGAAATAAAGAGAGACTTGTATGAGATTGGAATTGACCTCTGAGTATGCTATGTTATATGTTTTGTTATGTTTTACACCATTCATACATTTCATGATTCAGTATATTTATATTTCATAAGAGCTTACAATATATTCATTATTATGAAATGAAATATATTCAAAATGTCAAGTCAGATGGGATTGTTGTTCCATAGATATTTAAATAATAGTACAGTTATTGCATTGATATAAGGACTTAGACAAAAGTATATTTTTAAAAAATTTAGTGTCACTGACCTGTGTTTTAGAGACATTATTCTAGAGTTTAGTAATGAATGGATAAAAGTATTTCCATTATTTCTACTAATTTAAAAATATTTGAGACTGGTTAACAGTATAGATTAAGTAGCTAAAAAAATTTTGTATAATATGCTATTAGTGAAACTGAAATCACTGATGTAATTGATAATTGGACAACAATAATACTAATAATATTTTCCTTCAAGTATTAGAGAAGTATGTGTATATAAAATTTGTAATTTTAAGTAAAATAAGAATTTAAAGTTTAAAATAGCATAATTTTAAATTCTGTCACATTCATAGAAAATGATTGGATAGCTTAGTTTTCTTGAAAAAGTAAACTGTTTTCAGTGCCTCTTAGTAGCAGGTACTTAATGACTATTTGTTGAATCAAATCTTACACAAGCACTGAGGGTCCTTTTTCTCTTCTAGGATCGAAGTCGAATGTATGACAGTTTGAACATGCACTCATTGGAAAACTCCCTCATTGATATTATGAGAGCAGAGCATGATCCTCTTAAAGGTAAGTTGTCATAAAATATGTATGATATTGCCAATTTGTAAGAATATTCTTTATAAGAACATAAGCACTTAATAGTTCAAAAATAACCATACAACTTCATCAAAAAACAATTTTTTAAAGTTTCTTTCAAGATTTGTAAACATTTATGCAGCCTATATAAAATTAACCTAAATTTCAGCATCTGTATTGTCCGTGGTGAGTGGTATGGGGGGAGGATGTGGAGGAGAAGGGGACAAAGAGAAGGATTGAGATAAGGACTAGACCTGTGATTTCACTGGCATAGGAAAATCCCAGTGAAGAAACTCTTTATTAATCTAGATCAGCACCTGCTCTATGACTTCTAGCTTTGTGAACTCCCTGGCGGCACTGAGAGGCTAAAGTAGTAACATAGCCAGTATGTGTCTGAGGCAGGACTTGAACCCAGGGCTTCTTGACAGTGAGGTCAACTTTCTGTCCACATTGCTTCTAGATCTATTCTGATGCACATTTAATATACTTAAGTAGTATTTTTATTATTTGGGGAAAATCCTACTCTTAAGAGGTCACCATACATACTCTGAAGGTCAAATAAATGACTTAAAACAAGTTTTTGTAGTGATAGTTACTCTTCTAGAATTCAGCCTTATAGACATTAGTATATGAACTCATTCAAAATGTATTTGGTCTACCAAATTATCCCCTCAATCATCTTAATTTCTTTCTCCTGGTGTGTCATAATGTTTACATGTTTCCTTGTCTTCTGTTTTTCATTTTGTTCCTTTCCCTTCATCAAAATTTAAAAGAGAATAGTGGAAGTCAAATATAACCAGTTTTTTCAGAACCCAGCCTACAGTCTATATGCTCATAGCATATTTTCTGTGATGTACTTACATTAAAATATGTTTTGGAGAAAAGAGAACCCTAAACTTAATTAGAAGGCCTGGCTTGAGGTCCTAGTGCTGCATTTGAGCTCTCTGAGTCTGCTTCCTTATTTCTAAAACTGAGAATATATACTATTTCTTCACAGTTGTTATGGTAAACCTTACCAACATTATATAAATTTGATCTAGAAATGGCTGTCATTTAATGCGTAAGTAGGAGTCCAGACAATCGGTTATTTTTTTTTTTTTTATGGAAGGATTTATGCTAGAGATCAGTATAGGTTTTACCCTAAAGTCTCAATCCAACCTTGGATAGACCCATATTGTCTACCTATTTTCCATATTCTTTATGTCATAGTTTTGATTGCAAAGAGGTTCTTTGCCATCTGATTGCTTTAAGGAGTTCCAGGAGATATGAGTGGTTTTACTTAGACCTGCACCAGTGGCAATGCTCTTTGTTTTGATAACTGTATTTTTAAGTTTTGTCTCTTAACCACAAATCCTCATTACTCATAGTCCTAGTAGATTAATTTTTTTTAAATTTACACTTGTTCTGGCTCCACTGTATACTGTATGATAAATGAAAATCAGTAGCCAGAACATTATGTTTGAGAATTTAGAGAGCTACTTTTTATCTTTACTCTACCAAAGAAAGCTCTTGGAATTTCTCATGCAATATAGAGTCGATATTACAATTGATGAGTAAAAAATATTGGATGAGTAAAAAAATTCCTGTTACAAACTTTAGAAAGAATAATGAAGAACATATTTCTTGTTACAAAGCATGTGGATTTTTTTTTTCAGTCTTTTATGAGAGAAGTAGGGGGTTAAAGCTAAAAGAGAAGAGGTATTGAAAAGCAGCAGAGTAGAAGAGTTCTTTTTGGAGGGGGAGAAGGGGACGGATTTGTTAGTAAATTGACAGTAGTTGTTCTCAACAACTTTCATGTAATCTGACCTATAAGTTATTAACCTTTTTGTGTCATGAGCCCTTTTGGTAGTTGGGTGAATAATTATGTACCACTTCACAGAATAACAGGGTTTATGTCTTAAATAAAGTTCATAGAATTTCAAAGGGAATGAATTATATTGAAATGTACTTAGAAAAATATTTCTTAAAACAAGCTCACAGACTTGAATTCAAGAACCTTTGGTCTAGGGACACTTGTTCTGTGATATTTTATTAGGACAGTTACCCCTCCTACTTTATTATTCTTAAAACAGTTTGAATTGTACTGAGTTGTAGGCAGTCTGCCATTAAGTTTCACTCACTGTATGTAGGCTCCTAGTTATATCTGCTTTGAAGCTACTTTTTTTTTCTAGTTTTGCCAACTATGCATAAGGAACTTTTGACCTAGTTTCAGCCCCCAGCTTAATATCATTTAGCTTTCAGTTTTAAGACCAAAATCAACTCCCTCTACATTTATGTCTGAGGAAGAGAAACCAGAATTCTGCAGCACTTTTGAAGTTCTTATTGTCAGTTTTTTAAAGTGCCAAGATGAAGATGTCATTGCTTATGAAATTATTTTCTTCAAAAAGATAGGATATTCCTTACTTTCTTGCATTGGAAATAGGATTTCTTTATGAAAGTGAAGAAAAAATAAAGAATATGCTTCCACACTCTAAGTAAGAAAGAAATGCTTATTAAAAATATTTATATATTCCTTATATTAAAAAAGGAAAGAATTTTTTTCTCTCAAAAAAGAAAGATTTTTTTCTTCCAGTAAACATTTAAGAAGCTGCAGTGTTTTTACTTCTTTATCCTTTTTGTTCTACCTTAAATGGACATTATTTAACATTGATAAGATTGTTTTGTTTGTCCTTTTTGAATAAAGTTCAGGGTCACCATTCTTTAAAAAAAATTATATTCATTTTAGTTTATTTTTAGCTTTCATTTTTACATTGCCTAAATTTCCCCATGTCCTTGCCCATCTTTTCCTTCCAGAATCATCCCATCCATATAACAAAGAATAATTTATATTTACCATTCCTGATTTTAAAAGAACCTGAACTCTGCCCCATACTTTTCTCTCATTTCACTTCTGTGCTCTTCTTTTAATTTGTCCTCCCCATCAACATGTTCTTTATTAATCAAATATATTTGTATATATGATGTACATATTCTTCAGCCCAGCTAGAACTTAAGTGTATCCTAAAATAAAATTTGAAAAATCTGAAAGTTTTTTTATTGTTGGTAGGAACATCAATAGTTTTGGAGAAAGTTAGGAAAATGTGATTTAAAGTAAACAAAATAGTTTTATGAAATGCTTTTAATAATCATCTAAATTTTTAAAAAATGCTTTTAAAAGCCTCATCCATTTTGTTTATTTTTAGTAGAATGAATGTCTCATTTGGCAATTTGTAAATTTGATCAGATAAAGTTCGGTTTTCAGTAATTTTCAAGTCTACCTTTGTTAATTAATTTAGAAAGCTTTAAAATAAAGGACAGGGTAGCTAGAGAATCTGAATTTAGTTGCTAAATTTCTTTATACAGCACTGATTACAGAATTCCCCATAATATTAATTATTGAAATTATATTATCAAAGATGAAATATGCCCTCTTAAAGCATTTAGAAAATTTGAAAAATTAAAAGCAGCCAAAACTCATTTCCCATGTACTACTACTATGATAATAATAATAATAAAAAGTCATTGGAATTTTAAGGACATTTTAAAGTGTCTGTAATGCTGTAATGACTAGTTTCTTGTCTTGAGATTTTTCCAGGTCTCTTAACTCCAACTCAGATGTTCCCTCCCACCATGACCCTTCCCTCCCATCCCAACTTCCTACAAATTTGACACTAAGAAATAGAATAAAGAAGAAAAAGTAAATAAATGAGATTTTTCGTAACTTAGGCAGTTAAGGATACCTGAATTCAAGTCCAGACATCATTGTCCTGAGATTTTTTGGAGATTTTATATCTACTCCATACGTGCTCTTAACAGTAGCTTTTTACATACTTCCTATCACCACTTAAGTTTTTTTGAAATTCCTTTTTTAATTATAGTTATTACAGCCATCAGTTTATTTAAGTCAGAAATAATTAACATTTCCCTTTTGATTTCTTGTTTTTATTTATATTCTGTATTCAAACATAATCTTTTGTATAATAATAAATCTTAGATGAGTAATTGGGAGAAAATTATTCTTTTTTTTTTTAAACAAATGCTTTATTAACTTCTGGTTTACATCATTCATTTCCGCCAGATTTTGAGTTAAATTTTTTCCCCATTTTTCCCCTACCCACCACCCCAGAATAGCAGTCCCACAAGATATCCCCTCATCCAATCTGCTCTCTCCCATGTCTTCTCCCATACCCCCTTCGACTTTACCATTAGAGCGAGGTGAATCTCTGTGCCCCAATACCTGAACATCTTATCTCCCAATTACATGCAAAATGGTATTAATAATAGTATTTATATATATTTGAAACATTTAATGTTAAAACTTCGAAATTCAGATCCATTCCCTTCCTCCCTTGCCAACCATTCCCTTTGGGAAGATAAGCAGTTCAGTATGTGTTGTACATGTATAGCTATGCAGAACATTACCATAGTAGATATATTGTAAAAGACTGCTTATACTTCCCTCCCACCCATCCCACCCCCCACCTAGTCCATTCCCTATTTTGATCCTGTCCCTCTTTGAAAGTGGGTACTTCCAACCTCCCCTCCCCCCAGAATGTCCTCCCCTCCATCATCTCCCCTCTTATCCCCCTTCCCCCTATTCTCCAGCAGGGTGAGATATCTCATTTAGTATGTATGTCATTCTCTCCCTGAGCCAAATTCAATGAGAATATGGTTTTGCCTTTTTGCCTTCCTGTTCTTCCCCTCCCCTGCAACCACTTCCCCTTGCTTCTTCAACATGAGATAGTTTACCCTACCCTGTCTTTCTCCATCTCCTCTTGCCACTTTCCTCTCTCACCTCATAACTTCACCCCTTATGTATCATCCCTTCACACCAAATTCAACCTGTGCCCTCTATCCATGTATAACTGTAAACATATATACACACATTCACATATGTATTCATATTCCCATATATCCTTCTTCCATTATTTTCATACTGAGAAAGGTTTCATCAGTCACTGTTACTGTTTTTCCATGTAGGAATGTAAATAGTTCAACTTTGATAAGTTCCTTTTGATTTCTTTTCCCTGATTACCTTCTCAAGCATCTCTTGCTTCTTGTGTCTGGATGTCAAATTTTCTATTCAACTCTGGTTTTTTCCTCAAGAATGCTTGAAAGTCCACTATTCCACTGAATGACCAAATTTTCCCCTGAAACATGACTTTCAGTTTTGCTGGGTATGTGATTCTTGGTTTTAATCCCAGATCCTTGGCCCTGTGGAATATCATTCCATGCCCTTCATTCCCTCAATGTAAGAAGCTGCCAGATCCTGTGTCATCCTGATTATGTTTCCACAATATTGAAATTTTTTCTTCCTGGCTGCTTGTAGTATTTTCTCCTTGATCTGGGAATTCTGGAACCTGACTACAATATTCCTAGGAGTTTTCTTTTTGGGATCTTTTTCAGGAGGTGATCTGTGGATTCTTTCAACCTCTATTTTGCCCTCTGGTTCTAAAACATCAGGGCAATTTTCATTGAGAATTTCTTGAAGGATGATTTCTAGATTCTTTCTTTGATCATGGTTTTCAGGTAGTCCAATAATTTTTAGATTGTCTCTCCTGGATCTATTTTCCAGGTCAGTGGTTTTTCCCATGAGATATTTCACATTGCCTTCTATTCTTTCATTTGTTTGGATCTGTTTAATGCATCTTGATTTCTCATAAAGTCATTGGCTTCCATTTGCTCCAGTCTAACTCTGAAGGAATGACTCTCCTCAGTGAGCTTTTGAGATTCTTTTTCCATCTGGCAAATTAGGCTTTTTAAGGCATTCTTCTCATTGCCCTTTTGGGCCTCCTTTGCCATTTGAGTTAGTCTATTTTTTAAGGTATCATTTTCCTCAGTCAGGCTGTTGACGCTCATTTCATACTTTTCCTGCATCCTTCTCATTTCTCTTCCCAATTTTTCCTCCACTTCTCTTATTTGATTTTTAAAATCCTTCTCAAGGTCCTCTGTGGCCTGTAACCCATTCGTATTTTCCTTTGGGGCTTTTGGAGCAAGATTTCTGACCTCACAGTCCTCTGACTGTTCCATGCTTCGATCCTCTTTGCCCTCAGAATAGGAGTCTAATGTTACATTTTTCTGTTTATTTTGTTTCCTTTGCCTAGGCATGTTGCCACTTAATTACTTGACTTTTTGGCTTGTTGCCACAGTAGGATTCTGCCACCAGACAGGGGAGCTTCCGTCCCGAACGTGTGGGGTCTTCACAACTTCCGGTTCTGGCAAGTTGGATACCTACCCCAGACCTCCCCCCAGATCACAATCCAGATCCAAGCAGGTTAAAGCAAGAGCAATTAACCCCCAAGACTGATCACTGGATCTCCCTACAGTTTGCAGGCCAGGAGTTGAAGCTGCCACTGAATCTGCAAAATGGCAAGTGTGTCGTATCTCCTAAGCGGCTTCTAGCCCCCAGGGGAGGAAGCCAACACCTTCCCCAAATACTGGTCCCAAAGTCTGTAGGGCACTAACCTCTCACTTTGTCCTAGGCATGTCTGTGTTGATAATTCTGGAATCGCCACAGCTGCTGGTGTTCTGGGGTCCCTCCAGCCAGCTGCTGGCCTGGCTGCCCTGGGGCTAAAACCAGGCTCACTTGGACCTGGGTTTGGCTCCCCGCCCGCTGGGCTGTTGGCTCCCAGAGCGCTGTGCTGGCCACTCCCTGCAGGACTGGTTGGCTGTCCTCAGTGGGAGCTTAGCTTCTCTGTGTCATTCTGTGGGTGCTGGAGCTCCAGAATTTGTTCTTTTACATGGTTTGGAGGTGGTCTGTGGGGAGAGCACCTTGGCAGTGCTGTTTCTACTCCGCCATCTTGGCTCTGCCCCCGAGAAAATTATTCTTTTCAGTGATATTTTTGTGTTCTAAAAAGAATATAGAGATTGCAGAGGAAGGATTGGGTCTGTAGGTTGTAGCTCAAGATTTGTCATTGCTGTCATCTTAGAGAAGTCACCAAAATTTTCTGTTTGCTTTTGTTACTTCATCTGTAAAGTATATGATAAAATTATTGGACAAAGTTATTATGAAGCTTAACTGAAATAATTATATAACTTTTAAAAACCCATGATTTGGTTAGAGGCATTTAGGTGGTTTAGTGTTTAGAGTGCTAGGCCTGAAGTCTGGACCTCTGTTCCAATGTAGTCTCAGACACTCACTTTGTGATCTTCAGCGAGTCACTTAACCTTTGTTTACCTCAGTTTTATAAATTATTTCAACACCTATTTCAAAAAGTAAACATTTATTAAGAACTGGGGGTACAGAAGAAGGCAAAAGACACTCTTTGTCCTCAAGGAGTTTACAGTCTTAATGGGAAAGACAACATGCAAACATATAAAAAGCAAGCTATATACAGGGCACATAGGAAATAATTGAGGGAAAGCATTGAATTAGGAGAGATTAGGGTTAATAACAGTAGGATTTTAGTTGAGACTTAAAGGAAGCCAGAGAAATCAGAAAGCCTTTTGGAAAAGGAAGAGTTATTATCAGGGTCAAATGAGAGAGTAGTTGTAAAGCATTAAGTGTAATGACTGGCACCCAGTAAGCACTTAATAAATACTTATTCTGTTTCCCCCTCCTCCCATGGATACAAATTGCACCCTCAAACACTTTCTGCATACAAAAAATATAAGTCACTTGTTAAGAAGTCTCTCTGAACCTCTAGGCTGGTCTTCATGTGACTGATATTCATCCATTGCCAGTCATGTATTGAGTCTTTTCCGTCTTGGAGTCGAATTTGCCAGTTTTTGCTTTTATGAGATAGCCTTCAGGAATCCAAGGTCAATTCCACAGCACTGTGAGGAATCAGATGTAAGCAGAAGAAGAAAAGTGTAGAGCATTTTAGAATTACTACATCTTTTTTGGTAGTTCTTCATGTGTCTTCTGGTATTAATTGAAAATGGAATTTAAAAATTAGTATATTTATAGATAATTAGGTAGGACATAAACCATTCATGGATCAAGTATTAAGGTTGAATTTTATGAAAAGGAAGGTAGGATTGTGTTTTTATTAGACAAAGAAAACTCTTCCATGTGGAGCCAGGGAAAGCCCAGGTATGAGAACTTTTGGTGTTTAATATCTTTGTATGACATTACTCTTAGACTTCAGGGGAGTCATACATCAGGAGTAGAAAATCTGATCATACAGGGTCAAAAATGACCACCCTGCCTCTTGACTCTGAACACATCTATTTAAGAGTAAAGCTGATCTAAGCTACATGCCATATTTTCTCCTTTGGGATCCAGGAGGGAGGCTGAATATAAAATAGAATGTCAGAGACACAAGAAGAATCCACTGAAGTTCTTGAGCTTTATAATAGAATGTTGATACAGTGTCATAAGGAAGAAATATTAGGTATTTTTACTTGAGGAAACACTGTTTCCTTAGTGATTTAGAGAGATGAAGACTTCGTATTTGTAA
The DNA here is from genome assembly GCA_011680675.1 of Gymnobelideus leadbeateri. Taxonomy (NCBI): domain Eukaryota; kingdom Metazoa; phylum Chordata; class Mammalia; order Diprotodontia; family Petauridae; genus Gymnobelideus; species Gymnobelideus leadbeateri. The sequence continues at coordinate 184,116 of WOXC01006658.1, read as the reverse complement.
GGCCTATTTCACAAGATTTATTTTGGGATTAGTCTTAATTCTGACACAAGTTCATTGTCTGACCTTCATGAATCATCACTCTTACATTTCCATATCTGAAAAGTAAGTGTGACTAGACAGATTAGCACTATTAAACATGAGAACTTCTCTTTTCATGGCTCATAAGGGATGGAATTGGAGTCAGCCAATGTTAATAAACTGGTTTTTGAGGACACTTTTGGAACATGTACTAAGATTGCTAGAGGAAATAATTCAGAATTATTCAATCTTAACAGTGGGGATTAAGGGTTCTGTCTTTCCTAGTTTTGTTGTTGTTTCAAAAATCTGGAAAAGAACCAAAATAAAGACTTATTATAAGTGTGAGAATTATCACTTTATTAGAAAATTTATTTCTTCCTGTATAGGACATTTTATATCCCTCTTTAGTGGCTTTGAACAGTTCCTGGTTCCCCCACTCCCAAATCCTCTTCCTATTCACCTCTGCCTCTTAGAACATTAACTTCACTTCGAATTCTACTCCCTGTCTGAAGCCTTTTTCTGAGGCCTCTATTTGGTAGTAGTATTTCTCCCCACTTGTCTGTTCCATTTACTCCTTTTTCTATTTTTAAACATGTCTCCCCACAATAGAATGTAAACTCCTTACAGACAAGGATTATGACACTTTTGTAATAGTATCCTGCACGCCTAGCACAATATCAGGCATATAGTAGTACTTAATGAATGTTTTTCCCCTACCCCTCCATAAATCATTTTCAAATAGATATAGATCTTAGCTATTCAACAACAGACTGTTGACTAATGTGATCAGCAGTAGATGAACTGATTTCAGTAGTAGACTAATGTGAACTAATGTCATTGCCAATATTCTAACTATAGCTAGAAGGTCATCTGCTGTCATAGTGTTTGTTGTAGAAGGTGGGGTTAGGTTGAACGGGATCTCTTCCAGTGCTAAGACTTTATGATTCTTCTTTAAATTGTTCCAAATATGGAAATTTAAAAACAATTTTAAGGATAAGTAACAGTATTGTCACAGTAGATAATGTTACTTTAACAAAAGTAAAATTCCATATCATTGGTGTGTATATAATTATGTATTTCTTTCACACTCTTGGTAGTAATTGGTTTGGAGAAGGAAAACACCAAAAAGATAGGCTTCTGTGTGTGAAATGGTCATCAAAGTTGAAAAGAACAACCTCATCTTTTGATTCTTGAGTCAGAAAGTGCTTGAATTACGAAAGTATTTATACTTTTGTGAGCACTCAATAAGTTTTAGGGGCAGCTAGGTGGCACAGTGAATAGAGCACCAGCCCTGGAGTCAGGAGGACCTAAGTTCATATCCATCCTCAGACACTTAACAATTATTAGCTGTGTGACCTTGGGCAAGCCACTTAACCCCAATTGCCCTGCCCTCCCCCTCCAAAAAAAAAAGGCACTCAGTAAGTTTTATCACCTGGCAGAGTGCCTATATGAATTACAAAAAGTCTTTTTAGAATGTTAACAAATATTTCTCAGTTTTTATAGGTGCATGCTTGGCAGTAAGAGTTTAATGATACGTCTTAATACCAGCTAAGTTAAAAAAAAAGAAATTAAAGACAAATCTGCAACCAAAAAATTGTCAGTTATTTACTGGCAGTAGTAATTTCCATAATCTCAAAATAAGAAAAGCTATTAGCTACTTATTTGCTTTTGAAATGTATTTTGCCACATACAGATTATGGGTATGTATTCTGTTATTTAATAGTATTTAGGCCCATATGGAAAAAAACACCCATTTGCAAATAAGAATCCTTAACTTGAGCAAAATGTGGAGAATCATTTAGTACCAACTGATTTGTCAGTTTATATACTTTTGAGACAGTACTGACAATGAAAATGACAAATTAACTTTGTCTTATTGCTGTTCAATGTTTTCTTCATTGTAATGGTTTTATTCCTATGAGATATTCACCTTCCAGAACCTAACTTTGATAAAACTGACAGGTAACCAAATTAGTTCTCATAAAGTCAAGAGTTTTATTCTCATTATTTCAAGGTAGAACTAAAATAGAATCCATAAATCCTAGAATTTTAGAACTAAGACGAATCTTAGACATCACTTAATCTATCCATTTTCTTATCTCAGGTGATTAAAACCTAGGTCATGAATTCTAGTTGAATATACTTTCTAGTACACCATACTGCCTCCCTTCAAATGGGGAAACTTATGTCAAATGGCTTTATAATTTCCCAATTTCAGCAGTGCCATTCTGGCCACTTGCAGTATAAATAGGCATATTTTCACTTGAGCCGTAACAGCATTTTGAACAAAATAATAAAGTCCTATGTTTACTTTAGGGCTAGGAAGGCTAGAAAAGTGATTTCCTTCTTTTCCTCCACTCATCCACCTCCTCCAGCCAAAATGAACATTATCAAATATTGATTAGGTATCAAGTGTGTATTAGGGATGTGAGATAGTGGGAAATAAAAAAAAAAAATAACTTGATCCTGGCTTCAACAAGTTAATAGTCTAGTAAGGGGGAGATGACATGTACAGAAGTGTTTTCAGAACTCTTTTCTTTTTCCTGTTCCATGTTGAAGAGAGGGCCTTGCCTCTCAGACTGGCAAAATGGAAAGCTAAGTTGATGTTACTATGAATTTACCTGTTTCTTATTTATACCTTCTAAGCATAAGGAGAATGTTTTAAATCTAAAGGTCAACTATTGGGCATAGACTGAATTCCCCTGGGATGAAAAGTAAGAGATAGTGAGTACCTCCTTCAAAGAATATTACTATGCTTCTCATTTGAAAAGCTTAAAAAGATGTTTTACCACTAAGTTAGAGCTCTGATTTAAGTTGTCCTATAGCCAAATAGAAGTGATTTTTGTGGGGTTTTTTGTTTTTGTTTTTTTTACTCTTTCTTTCCTTTGAGTACACGATCAGATTTCTTAATTCCATATTACAACAAATATCCTGTACTGATTTGGATACGCCATAAGATAATTTAAGTCTCCCAGACCACCCGTGGTAGTGATAAGCGTTATGTACTTTAAAACTCCCCTTACTACAACAATTTTAAATATGATGTAGTTGAAAGTAATATACTACATGCTTTCCTGTTGATCATGATATTCTGATCCTAAAGTAGTTTCTAGGATATATAACAGGTTTTACATTTTAGCAATTTCTTAGATAGGTCTAAAAAAATAGTTTAAAACTGTAAAAGACTTAGAATTTAATTTCTTTTGTCTATGAATCATTGGCCAAGTCTTCATGTTATAAGTTCAAGCTTAAAGATTTTTTTCCCCTCCCCTACCTCCAACAAGTAAATGCTGGGTAATTATAAGAAAATAAGTATTATAATTACCAAAGTGTTCAACAAAGATGATGAGAAAATATTTGTTTTTATGTATTTCAACTTTATTTTACATTGCCTTGTTTCACAAGTGTTCTATTTTCCTACATCCCTTCGTAGACAAATTAATTTTTCTGTAACCTTTATAGACTAATTTTTGCATATTCTTACTATAGATTCTAATTTATCTATAATTTTTCTTGGAACCCCATAGCAGGCTAAACAGTTTTTTTTTTTCCATTCACTCATTACTTTTAAATGCTATTGTTCTTTTTTTTTGGTCCATTTAGACATATGTCATTATTTTATCCAAGTTGTTCTTTTTTTTTTTTAATTTTGTCAAGTAGACAAAAGTTCCAAGCTACTTAGGAAGTAAATTGAGTAAAACATAGGCATCTTTTGAAAAGAGACACACTATTTCTGAATTTCAGGAAACAAAGTAGCTTTATTTTGTTGGTGTTACTCCTAAAGCACATTGTGATACTATGATTTGTGTTTTAAAATGAGAATTTTCTTTAACTCTGATCAAAGAAATTTCTAGCCAATCGACTTCGAATTAAATACTTGTTTTTTAGTTCTCAGGAAAGCTATTTTAAAAGATTCACTACTCATTTATTTCCTTAGTATCTCATAATTTCTTCCTCCCTCCAAAGGTCGCTTGAGCTATCCTCATCCAGGGACTGACAATCTTTTGATGTTAAATGGTAAGTGATATGAACATTTATAATACTATCTAGTTGAATCATCTAAATACTAGTGTTTCTAAGACTCTTCTTGCTAAGGTAGCTTGAACATTTAATAGAAGACAGTATTACTATATGAGAAACAGAAGCAAAGATTGTTTCTCAGAATTTGGATAGAACTGTAGAAGTTTAGGTACAATTGTGGCTAGCAAAAGTGATGATTTTATTTTTAATATATTTTGGCTGTATTTAGGCAAGGTACATTGGTATTTTTGAGGACAGTACAGTTCTATTAGCATTGGCTTGGACTAGGAAGCCTACATAGTCATATTTTAATGCATGCCTTTTCTCCTCACCATGATTAGGAGCTCTTTAAGGTCAGGGGTATAATTTGTACTCTCCTACTCCCAACCCATTCCCCCCCAACACCTATCTTAAGTGCCTTACATATAGCAGATACCCAGTTTGTATCTGCTAGCTAGTTGATTTGGTAATGATATTTATCAGACATGGAAAAAAATAAAAAGTCTTTTGTTGAAGTTATTCTAATGTATAAGTATTCACCATATTATTTAGTATGTATTCAAAGATACATATATGCTTAATAATTAGTTGTAAGAATGTAGTGGAATATAGAGATCAGAATATGGATGTACATTTTAAAATGACAGTTCTGAAAAAAAGGATAAGCTTTTCACAAGGAGAAAAGACAGTGATTCAAATGGAAATTATTTTGAGAATTTCAAATATTACAGCTAACCTAAGACTTTAGTTTCTTCCTATTAAAGATGTCATAAAATAGGAATGGACTGAGAATCAAAAGCAAAGAATTAATCTTTATTAGCTAGACCTGTACAAATAGGGAATGAATGAAGCAGAGGCATGGAGCTACTGTCTGATCTAAATCAAGAGATGAATGCTATATAAGTCTTTTAAAGAGAAAGTGGTAGAACAGGAGATAATTGAAAGACTGATTGAGGGAGCAACTCTAAGCAGATGGGGGAATCATTTTAAAGGTCTTGTTGTTGCAGTTAATCAGTCACTCAGATGTTTGTGCCTAGAGCCAATGGGGTTATGTGATATAGTATTCAAGGAGGTAGACTACACTTAGAATTCATCTATTTATTTGCGTATACTTATGGAGTTAGAATTCGCCAGTAATGGCAAAATCTGCGTACTGCGCTCTCCAACCCTTTTCCACTCATGGGGAAAAATAAACGCATACTTTCCCCAAGTAATTCGTCATATAGTAGCATGGGTCCAGAACTCTAAAACCTTGATTTGAAAAGCAAAGTGTTGTATTTTAACCTATATATGTGAAAGGATATTTTTTTGGGAGATTTTTGGTAGGGACAAGTTTAGAATAATAGCTTTAAAATGGTAGTTTTCACTTAATGCTGCAGTTTTTGGATTATAAATAGTTATGTTATCATGAGACTGAGCAATAATTTCTCTGTTAAATTTCTGCATTCTTTCGTAAGCCCTTTGTAGTATTCAAATGCTTCAAGATAAGTGATTCAGATTTTTATTTTGACTTTTAAACAAAAGGTTACATTTTATAATACTAAATATTGTATTAATTAGCATGCTTTTTTTTTGAAGGAAAGGTACCTACAGAATATTTTTTTAATATGGTTCACAGATGTTGTTAGTCCACTGACAAAAAATATCAGTTTTTAACAAACCAACATGATCATAAATGTGCATTGAAATATAAAATATTTGACTAGTATATACATTTTTTAATTTAAAAGTAATAATTGCACTACTTTTAAAAAGCTTTCCTTTTTTGGTAATATCAAATATAATTGCTAACAATAAAAAAAACCTCTTAAGTGGTGATTTTTCTAATAGTTGCATACATTTTTTTAAAAGCAGTTGGGGTTAAGTAACTTGCTCAAGGTTACACAGCTAGTCATTATTTATGTGTGGGTGCTCATTTTCTGAGGCCGGAACCGATCCTGGGTCATCCCAACTCCGGGAACAGCGCTCTTACTCACTGTGCCACCTAGCTACGCATTGCAAACATCTGTAAATAAGTATGACATGGTGGGACCTGTCATGAACTAGGATCACTAGGGTTTTACCACATGTTTTAGTAAGCCTTCTGAAAATACATTTTTATTAGTATCTTGTTTTTCTCTCACCTGATTTTCCCTCTCTTTCATCACTTCCCCGTCTCCTTTCCCTTATAGCAAAGAATTTTTTTTAGTTAAACTTCTAAACAAGATGTACCTCTTAAGGACCTTCTTTCTTTCCCAGTGATACTCTCTGTAGCCTTTAAATACCTTCCTGACACTCATTTTGAGCAGGCAAACCTTATATCCATTTATAAATGAATAGGCAAGCCTAGAAATGTTAGATCTCTTTAAACTTATAAAATAAGTGCTGAAAAGTGGGATGTCAAAATTAGGAGTAAGGAAGTAAAATTCTCCTATGTTTTAATAGAAATCAATTCTAAAGGCTAGTATAGCAGTAATCAGGAAATGTAATAAGCTTGGCAGACTTGGGGGGAAGAGGAGGTTAAACAGCAAGTATATGAAATTTGGAAGTCAAGACATCAAGGTTATTGAGAGAAGTAAAGAAGTCAAGGAAAGGACCTAGAAAGAGGGTGGGAGATAATTTTTTTTTAAGTTGTTGAGTTCATATGTGATTATTTTCGTTGCTTTGAAATAAAGAGAAAGAGTGGTATTTGTACTATATTCTGTCTATAGTAGACATTATATGTTGACTTAAAAAAAGTGGCACTTAATGTACATAGAAATATTACATATTAACTGCATTCTTAAAATATATACCTAGTGAATCACCAACCTCTAAATTTATAAATTTGTTTTCTTTTAAAAATAAAAATCATATGACCTGTATTGAATTAAAATAAATAACAAGGCTAGAGGCTTGAAGCTTATCTAAATTAATATAGTTAAAAAGCTATATATTGCTGACTTGAACACTAATTTTTTATTGCATAAAAAGATAAAGAGATCTAGAAATAATGTCCCAGGAAGAATGATTGAAAGAGCTTAAGAAGAGTAAGGCAACACATTGTAGATATATTCAGATGTCTAAATTTTTTTTCATAAATGAAGGATACAGTTAGTCATTATATGTTGTTCTGGAAGATCACACTAGGACCAGTGGTTATAAATTACCCAGGTAAAAATTTCAGCCTAACATAATGGAAAAACTTTACAAGAAACAGAGCTTTCTAACATTGGAGTAGGCTGTTTCATTAAGAAATAATTTTTCCTTTCTTTGGAGTAGAGGGTCAGAAATGCTTTGGAAGTGACTTCTTGTTGAATGGGGGATTGGGCACAGGCTAGAAGAAACAACCCATGCTTTGTAATGAGGAGACCTGAGTTCAGATTCTGGCTCTGAATAATCACCTGGATATCTAAAGGGAAATGGCTTAGCTTTAGGGCCTCACTGATCCAATAGGGAAAATAATTCTTCTGATATCTATTTCATAGTGTCGTGGTAAAAGCATCTTTTAAACCCTGAAGCATGATTAATTACTGCACTTAATTTTAGTTCAGAAATTCTGGTTTCATATCCAGAATAAATTGAATACTTAAGCATTGTTTTTGTTTTTAACATCTGTATGCTGAAAGCTTGAGTGACTGTAAAGTTAAATGATGGTTAAGAGTTATTCTCTTGAACTTTATGGGAAGGATATTTGGTGTCACTTCACCCTTTCACTCTTATTTCTCACAGGAATAAGCAGTATGCTCTCAAAAATCCAAAATGGTTGATGATCATGCATGTGTGTGTAAAATACCATTCCATAGGGTAATTTAGGCAGTTCAAAAATATGCTGGCTTCAAAAGAATCATGTTTTAGAACCAGAAGGAATCTTAGAGATCGTTTAGTCTAGCTTCAAAGAACCTTGAAGGCTCAAAAACATAAGTGATTTTTTTTTTTAAAGACCACATAGGTAGCAGTATCACATCTAAACTGGTGTTTTGTATTTCCACAATTTTTGCATTTGGTTGAAGAAATCTGACTGAAATTTTCCAATGATAATCTAGAAAGTTGATAACTGGCATGTTATTGGTAAGAATTGACTTGGACTTACTTGCAAGACAAATCAGAAGAGAAAAAGTAGTATTTTGTAAATGAGAGAATTAACCCAAGTAGGAGGAGGAGTACTTATTTAAATTGTCTGTAATAATATTTATAAAGAACTTACTAACACAGTAACAGGCACTTAATGGACACTTAATAATTGCTTGTTCCCTTTCCCCCATACATTAGCTTTTAAATCTGATTATAACAACCTTGAAAATAGTAAATAATTGGTATAGTTATTATTTTTCTTAAGTAAAAGACTTTAGTTATAACTACTTCCTGCCTAGTAAGACCTGAATGTCCTATGTCTTTCCTCTGAAATATATTAGATGTGTGACCATGCTCACCCGTCATTACCCTGGAGTAACTTTTAGACTACAAGTTGAAAATTATCCCTGGAGGGAATTTATATACAGGAAATTTCATACTTAGAGAAAATCACAGTTCTAAAGGACAGTAAAAGGGAAATGAACGGTGGAATAATAATTAAAGTTTGTTTGTTTTTTGGTTCAATTCACATATAGTAGATGTTCAGTTTAATTCTGCAATCCTTAAGGACCTTGCAGCAGGTTTTATTTTTGTTAGGTTAATGATTATTTTCTGAAATTGCATGGACTGTTTTCATAACCTGCTTCAGTACACGTATTATTTACCTTGACAGCTACAAATGTACAGTGATATCAATCTTTACTTCTCTAGAATCTACCAAAGAACTGAGACATAGTGCCTTTCTGCTCCCAACCACCCTCACAACTCCCGTCGCTTCCCAACTTTCCCCCCAAAAGCCTTGCAGGAATGCACTAAATTCAGCTAGTAACACTAACAGCAGCCTTTTAGGCCCTCAATCCAAAGTGTACGCACTCAATAAGCGTCACTTCCCAAGCTACAGCAAATTAGAGGCAACATCTAGCAGGATAAGAAGGGGTGGGGAGCAAGCACCAAACCACTGCTATGTGCCAGGCCGTGTACTAAGCACTTTACAGATATTATCTGTGATCCTTATAGCAACGCTGTGAAGTGGATGATATTTTTATCCCCATTTTATATACAAGGAAACTGGAGCAAATCAAGGTTAAATGACTTTCCTAGGATAACACAGATACTAAGTGGTAGAGGCTAAGTTTGAACTCACAGCTTCCCAACTCAGGGCCCAGACCTCTAGCCATGTATTACCTAATAGTGTTCTAATCTTAAAGGGCCTAGGTAGGAGTCTAGAACAGTTCAGGGGCCATCCTTCTCTCCCCTAGTTCATTGCTGACTTTACAGTGATTTACCAGTGTCCAGGGCCCCTCTACCTGGCTTCTGCCCAGGTTAGAAAAAAGGCTGATTCTTCCAGCCTTTTATTCTCTAACAGTCTGATATCTTAGCAGTCACATCCCAGAACCCTTCTAACAACATTAAGTAAATGTAATTTGGGTGACTTAGAGTGATCCTGCCCAGTTTTATGCAGAAATCACCCAGGAACCTGATCAAGTGTCCTGTAGCTTTGTTGCTGAATTAGGAAACCAACATAGATGTACATGAAATTGATTAAAACTTAAAGTGAGCTTTTTGTTCAGGAGGCTGCATGGTAAAGTGAAAAGAGTTTTGTAAGAGGAGTCTAGACACCTCATGATACAAGTTGTGTGACCACAGTTTAATCTTGTTTATCCTCACTTTCTTCATCTGAAAAATGGAGACAGTATCTTTCATGCCTGCCTGACTCAAAAAGAGCTGTTCAGAACAAGTGAGTTGGTTTGTGTGAAGGTGCCAGGTGATACCATACAGATTTATTAGTTTGTCTTTCATCTGAGGATTATTTTACATGAGATGTAGTAGCAGGGCTTAGGGCTGGCCTTAAAGCTAGAAAATGCTGCTTTTGAATATGTACCCTTCATAAGTCATTTAACTTCTTGGGCATATGTAACTTCATCTCCATTGGTAGGCTCTGTCTTTATTGGTAAAGTCTCATCACTAGAAGTTTCCTATATGAAATCACAGTCCCAAGCAATTGGTTTTGATATTCCTCTTTTTTGAAAAAATAATTATAATTGAAATGTTAAATGCTAGTTTTGGTGATCGGGCTATTTTTTAGTTCTCAAGAAATCAGTGCTATCTTATATTCTTGCCTCATGAAATAGTTTCTTTATGTTAAAAGTCTGAAATCAAGGATTAAAACAGCTGTTTTACATTCTGTAAGAGAATGTGTGTTTGTTCACATGAGAATATTCTATTGACCTTGTATTTTAACATAATTTGTCATTTTTCTAAAGAACATTTTTGGAGATCTTTTATCTGATTTTTACTTTCTGTTTTACCAGTAGCAAAATCTCTCCCTGAACCCTGAAAACTCAAGATGGAGAAAATTTTGATTTTAATAATATTCTTTCATTTGTTACATTGATTTCATACAGTGTCCCTAGTATAAGAATATTTTATTTACACCCATATTTTTTGTTATCTACAAGGAGTCTTTGTTTAAAACATCTGGTGGATAATTTTCAACCAAAACATTTATTTTTAGGGGGAAGGGGATTCAGTATTATTTTCAGTTTCCTATTTTCTGCTTCCCCCATTCATTGAGAAAGCAAGAAAAACAAAGCCCATTGTAAATATATATTCATACAAAGCAAATTCTCTTAGCCAATGTTTTCTGTAGAAAAAAAAAATCAAACATTTCAGCATCTGTAATTGTAATACCCTGCAAGAAATTGTACAAAATGCTGCAAAGACTGGAATATCTCCTAAAAAAAAAAAATGAGGCCTAAGTGGTTGTATGCACTTTTATACATACCTCTTTGGTATCTACCATGCTTATATAATCATATAGGATTGATTAGATTAATTCCTTGGAATGTAACTGCCTTTTTACTTTTTCCTCATTCATAGATTATGTTGAAACAAATTTGAATAAAGCTAGAGTTCAATTTGGGATCCTTAACTCTACAGTAAAAGTTCTTAGAATGGGGTGGGGTGTTTTGTTTTGATAACTGTATTTCAGTGTGATTGGTTTTCTTTGTAATTGTATATTCTTTTTTATGCCTTTTAAAACATTCTGAGAAGGAGTCCATAGGCTTCCCCAGGCTGCTAAAGGTGATCCTTGCTTCCTGCAAAAACTCATGGTCAGTTTATGCATTGGAATATGTCCTCATTTCTACTATGTTAAGCTTTCAGGCTCCAGTCTCACAAACGACGAGTCATAGTGGCCATGTAGATAACACAATTCTTGAAATTATCTATAATACATGCCAGCTTTTGATCAGTCTCATTGTAAACAGTTATATTATTTTTTCACTTACGTCACAGGATATCCCTGATTTTCATTAATGTAGATGATTACTCCAGTCATAAAAGTTGCAGCTCCTTCATGCCTTGGATGGTCTTTGAACTGCTGAAACAAACAAAAAAATACATCACTTAGTGATCACCCTTATGATGATAGGTATTTATTATATACCTATTTTATTATTATAGGTATTTCATTATGTACCTATTTTATCAGATAAAAGACTTATTCAGAAACTAAGAACTTAATTCAAGGTGTTCTCACTTTTTAGGAAAATGGTATCCAGAATTTATTTCAAATTGGAAGTTTTCAGTCTACTCCAGTTGACTTGAAAAAAAAAGAAAGAAAAAGAAAATTTAGGGTGTGACTTACTAACCATAACTAAATATTGTAACTCTTGGGAAAAAAAGTAGCCCTAATTTCAGAAACCCACATAGTTTTTTTTTTCCTTATCACAAATATTTTTACACGTGGGCATGTTTAGTTCTGACATTTTACAATTTGTCCTTTGTTTACATGCAGCGAGGAGTTATGGGCGAAGACGAGGTAATTCACTTACATTTGCTATAGTATAATTACTTCTCATTGGCCTTTTGCTGATTAGTGTTGTGATTATTTACTCTAGTTTGTTTGGTTTTTTTTAAACCTAGATGTGTTATACCTACAAGGTATGGCAGTTTCACAGAAGATTTCACAATTGATTTGGGTACAAATTTCAGTATTTGAATCCTAAATCTTTAGCTTATTAATACATATTAATACTAATTACAATTAATATATAACATTTTCAAATTTATATTAGTTTCTCTTCACTGTGTTCATGTAGTTGTTGAATCTTTTAAATATAGCTTCTGCTTACAGCTTAAATTGTTGAAGGAATCAGCTTTAATGATAATACTGGTAAATGTAATACATGATAGTCCTCATATACCCTTGTCTGACTCTCTATATAATTGCATTTTTTTTCTCTGAATAGTTCACAGTTTTAGATTATTTCAGAGTTGAATTAATAGGTACCCAGTAGACCAGTGGTAAACCTATTTTACAAAAAGATTATATTGATCATTACTTCGGTTATTTGAATTTTTGACCTCTTAAAGTTTCTGTCTCTTAATATGCAGGGAATATCTTTGGGGGAAAGAATCCCAAAAATGGATTACTTAAGTCCTGTTAGACTAAGAAGCAATCAGCATTTGGTTGTCTGTAATCTGTGCTCTCTTTCCTGGATAATAAGAGAGCAACAGAAATGACCTAAATAAGCTTATGGGTCATAATTATAATTTTCTAGAGGTAGTAGAGCCCTAATTATCCCAGGACTAATTTCTGTATTTTACAATGTCTACATTGATTTCATTCTTGAGCTCCAATTTCATGAAATGCTTAACTGAACTTTTTATATTTTTCATTTTACACACAGAAGAAATCTAAGGATGCAAATTAAGATTTGGAGGGACTTTTCAGGTCATTTCTCACAGCAAATTCAGAACCCCACAACCAAGTTTAAACTGTTAGTGCTCATGCATAAATGTATAAGTTGACTTAGTTAATTATGCTATTCTATGCTATTCCTGGTGGTTGTTTTAAAATGAAAAAAAAAAAGCTTTCCTTCCCTTCTACAATCTGCAAATAATTTCAGAACTATATTGCAACTTTAACGTGTTCTTAAGTACACATTTTCCTCTCCTGAGATAGTTCTCTAAATGAAATTATTAATACTGAGTTTGCAATTTGCCAGTAGAATGTGCCAAATCAATTTCCTCATGATCACATGAGTGTGATAATCAGGACTAGAAAGATTCCTCTTCATTCCTATATAACCATTGATTTTTATGGTCTTAATGTCATACCTACTGACTAGTTAAGTGGTGAACAATTCCTTGAACCCACATCTTCTGACTCTTAGTCCAATAATGTTCTTTCCACAACGTGACATTGCCATTATATTTATTTTACTTATTTTTATCTTTTAATAAATTATGTTTAACACATCAAGACATCATTCAACAGCCATACATTAGGTACATTCACTGTGCTTATCCTGGGGTGAGAAAAAGATCATAGGATTTAGAGCCAAAGGGAACATTTACAGATCATTATTAAGATATGATTTCTTTTCTTTGTATAGTTTGTATTTTGGGAATGGTGCAGAGCGTGACCAAGAAAAGAGGGATGTTAGATAACCAGATAATGTAATACACAATGATTATACTATAGAAGGAGTCGTATATTTTGCTAGCTTTCCCTCACATTCACAGCTTAATCAAAGTCAAGTTCCTGAGAATAATTCTTTACAAACATTTCTGTTATTGACACATATTATTTTAAGTCTTATCCTCCTGTTCATGATTTCTAACCTCAATTACTGAAGCACCCTGCTCCATGCTCTATTGCTTTCTTTTGGCTGTTAGATAAAACTGTTATAACTGGGTTACTGCTTTTTCCTTAAGGTTTCCTATCAGTCAGTCAGTGAACAGGTATTCAGCACCTACTATGTGCCACACACTAGGTGCTGAGGATGCACAAATACAAAAAATGAAGCAATCCCCACATGCAAATGGCTTACCTTCCAGTTGAGGAGACAAATATATAAAGTCATGCATGTATACACGCATGTACACACAAATACAAATATTTACAGATTTGTGTGGGAGGTGATAGGGCAATAGCAGTTGGGAAGATCAGTAAAGATTTCATGCTGAAGATGATGCTTGAGATGCATCTTTCAAAAAAGAGAGGTCTTTATCCAGGAGGCAGTATAAAGGCACTAGAGTTTATTGAGTAGGGAAATCATATGATCTTATTTGTGTTTAAGGAAAATTAATTTGGCAACAGTATGTAGAAGATGTAGAGTGCTGAGAGACTTGAGTCTGGGAGACCAGTTAGGAGGTTATCACAAAAATCTAGGTAAGAGGTGAAAAGGACCTGAGCTAAAGCAAGTAGCTATGTGAATGGAGAGAAGGGGGCAGATGCAACAGATGGTGTGAAGATAGAAATGGAAAGATTTGGCAAGGTCTCATCAAGACTGGAAAGATTATGGCATCTTTGACAGAAATAAGCAAGTTTCAAGAGGGGGAGGACTTTACAGTTCTGTCCAAGGTACTGTTATAGACTCTTCACTTCTTTTATATTTTCTTTATATCCTTGTTGGCTGTAATATGTTTAACTATCTCTGTGTAGCTGACTCCCAGATTTATACACACATCTAGACAGTCTCTCTCAAGCTTAGTCCTGAATCATCAGATGACTCTTGGGCATTTCAAACTGGATGAACATTTTGACTCGGTATGTCCAATACTGACCTCATGATCTTTCCCCCTAAATTTAGGAGTTAGATCATTGTCAAGCTCCTCCAGAGCCTCAGCTTCCAGAGAAAAACAAAATAATGAATTAATATACAAGTGACTCTAAGGTAGACTTTTATTAGAGTTTTGTGTCATGTCCCTTATTGTGGGAACCACAAAGGGACCTGGATTTAAGATCTGCCTCTGACATAAACTGGCTGCATGAGCCTCACCCTACAAGTCCCTAGGTGGCTGTGGCAGCTAGGAACACAGTAGATTCAAACTTGGCCTCAACTTTTTACTTCGTGACCCAGAACAAATTACTTAACACTGCTTGTCTCAGTTTCCTCATCTCTAAAATGAGGTGGAGAAGGACATGGCAAAACCACTCCAGTATCTTTGCCAAGAAAACCCAAAAGGGTGTCATGAAGAGTTGGACATGACTGAAAAACAAATTCTCAGTGCTCTAGGCAATACTTTCAGACTTTATATTGCAGAAACTGTAGAAACCTGCATAGAGAAAGGGGTGTCCTCAGTCTAGTAGTTACCTGCACTCACATCCCAGGATGAGTTCTAATTCACTTTCTAGACCATAAGTTCCATTAAGTAGAGAATATTTCTTGTCTATACTTTGTATTTCCCTCAAGCCTGTATAGTGCTTTGCTTTCATTCAGTAGATGGTGTGATTGTTCCTGCATAGAGTTGAATTTTTACCTTTCTTACTGTATTTATCACGTCCAAGTGGTAACTTTTTTGATTTAAAAGACATTTATTCAACTGGATTGTAAAAAGTTGACTAAAGTAATAATGTTGTCAATCAGCACCTAACTAGGAATTATTTTATCTCCTCATACTGACACAAAATGATGACTAAAATAAACGGAGTCTCTACTCTTCAGTTAACTAGTCCAAAATAGAATTCATTATCTTTCTCCCAAAATCTTTCCTCCAAACCTTTCTTTGTACAGTACAACAACATCCTCAGGTACCCAAAGTTCACATCTCAAAATTATTCTTTACCTCCATTATATCCAATCAGTTGCCAAATCTTATTCATTCTACTTTTTGACATTTCTTACATCAGTCCACTCTCTAATGACTAAGACACTATCCTAGTTGAGATTCTCATCTCTTTTCACCTACACTATTACAATAGTCTCCTTAGTGATCTTTCTCCCTTCAGTCTCTTCCCTCTCCAATCCATTATCCAAAATGGAATCCCAAATTGTTATTCCTAAAGCAAAATTCTGATTATATTATTCCCTTTGCTCAATAGGCCCCCATGGCTCTTTATTCTCTCTAGGATTAAAGACCTGTGTCTCTAGTGGGTTCCTTTACAATCTGGCTCTAGTCTGCCTTTATAAACTTAACTATGCCTCAATTTCATCTCCTTCATACACACTGCAATCTAAACTGAACTGATATTCCATGTCTTCTCCCCCACAGTTTCATCCTTCTGACCCTTTGCACACTTGTCCCTGCACTTGAAACACTCTTCTTCCTTACCTTTATCTCTTGGAATACCTGCTTCCTTTAAAATTTAGCTACAGTGCCATCTCCTATGAGGCCTTTCCTGACTGCCCTCCCTTTCTCTCCCCCTTGCCCAGCTACTAGCATCTCTCTGCTCTTTACCTCCATTACCCCGTATTTACTTTGTATTTATTTCCTATCTACTTATGTGCATATATTGTTTCCCAGATAGACTGTGAGCTGCTTGAAAATAGGGCCTGTTTTGTTTTTGTCTTTGTATCTCCAGTGCCTAGGATATCAGCTGATATATTGCCATTAATGGAGGTATTTAACAAATGCTTATTAGTTAATTGACCTTTGTCCTGGGTCCAGGGTGGCTGACAATCATCTGACCAAAGGAGTAAAAAAGCAAATAAAGGATAGTGAATAAAAAAGGAGCTATTTTGCTTAATTATGCCAACAAAAACTTGAAATCAAAGTACTTCAGTGGATAAATCCTAATAGGAAGTTAATGTTCTGTCATAAGGAAATGTGTGATCTACCCTCATTTGAACTTAATTAAACCATTTCTGAAGTCTAAAGAAGTGTATTTGCACAATGGGTTGGTATCTGTACATATTGATAAAGGGAAAAAATATTGGGGAGAATAGGAGGAGAAAGAGGCGTATTGGCTTTAAATAAGCATGTTGTATTTATTTGGAAAAATTCTGGAGACCATTCACATTTGCAAAAATCAGCCTATTCTTTGAAAAGTCTGCAAAATTTTGTTAGCTTTTTTAACCCACTCCCAAGAATTCTATTATAATTAAACTTGCTACAACAGAAAGATCAAATGTAGTAGATAGTCCCTTCTCAACCTAGTAGGGAAAGCTTTATTTGTTTTTGTTTTATCTTTTATCTTACCTGTTGCCTAACATGTAAGATTCAGTCAAGCTCCTTTGTCCTGGTATCACCCTATCTTCATACATCTCAATACTCTAGCCAGATTACTCTCCTACCTCTATACTTTTTCTTTACTATCCTTTACTTACTATACTCCATTTCTGCAATATTCTCTTCCTCTCCCACCTCCTCCCAAAGTCTTGAATTCCTGTCCATTCTTTAAAGCTCAGTTCAGATGCCCCAATATATAAAGTCTTTCCAGATCTTCTTGGTTGGTAATGAGGCCTTGAGTCTTATACAATGTTTATTTTAGCAACTCTCCAATGCATTGTTTGTTATATTGTTTTCTTCCTCCTGGATTCTACCTTCTGTAAGGGTAGAAACAAAAAGCCTATACTTAACTAAATTTTTTATCTCTTGGGGTGGCTAGGTGGCACAGTGAGTAGAGCGCCGGCCCTGGAGTCAGAAGAACCTGAGTTCGGATCTGGCCTCAGACACTTAAAACATACAAACAAAAACCTAGCTGTGTGACCTTGGGCAAGTTACTTAACCCCAATTGCCCTCCAAAAAGAAGGAAAAAAATTTTTTTTTTATCTCATTCCCCAGTGCTTAAATGAGTTTCTGCACAACTTGGTGTTTAATATATGTTAGTCAAATATTTTTATATCTTTCTAATGCCTAAGTGATACTTCAGATGTTTTAGTTAATTTGGGAATCATATAAACTGATTTTTACCACTAATGTGTAGAGCCAGAACTTTCATCTAAGAATGAATATTAAAAAGAAAATGCTCCATTAACCTTATCAGTCTTGATTTAGAGATAGGAACAAACATAGTTTTAAGTAAATTTTGAATGAGAAATAGTTACTTCTAAATTTTAGGTCATTTAAGGTTAGGGCAAGAATGACAAAAATAAGTACAACATAGGTTATCTTAACACACTTTAATAAGGTAATTGTTGAGTGATTTGTTCTGTTCTTCACCAAAAACCTTTGTCAGTTTTTTGCTCTAGTCCTAGGAGAAATCCGCCGTGGAGTCTAGAAGAAATCCAATAAGTACTTGTTAAGTACCTGTTGTTTTTAGGTACTTAACAAAGGACATACAGACATCTAGGATAGAAAAACAGCAGTGTAGAGAAACTTGTTTCATTGTGTACCAGGAACAAGTCATGGAAACTCTATAGGTGTTGAGACCAAGTTAAGGTCCTTCTAAAGATTTAGATCTGTTTGCAAATTTTTATTAACTTAGAATCAGTTTTTGGTTTGGTTTTGGGTTAGGAGCTGTTTGCTTTCATATATTCTTAAGATTTTTTTCTTCCTCAAGTTAAAAACTAATTTAAACAAAAGCTTTTATTAACCAATTTTCCTTTTTAGTATCTTCTCTTAAGTCTTAAAATTAGTGGGGTGTTTTTGGTTTCTCTTTTCAGGAAAGAGTTAATTTTTCTAATATTGATTTAGATTCATTATATAACTTTTTTTTCTACCTAGCAAAATCATTTTGGAAAACACTTTTCATTAATATAAACAACTCAGGTAAATATTGTCTAAGGTATTTCCTCTAAAGATGAGCATACATGTAGGTAGAACAGGCAGTCATCTGTATAATCTGAACTGAATGAATATGTAGAGGTCCTCTCGCATCTAAATAGTTTCCAAACCAGCCTGTCACTATATGTCTTTTAGAATTCTGTAATAAGATGTAAATACTTGTCTGCAGGGGATAGTAAATTTAATGTAATTTAAACTTTATCAGTTCTTAATGGGAGAAGGAATGGTAGGAGGAGAAATTTGACTTATTAAATCACTTGTTAATTTGTATCAGCTAGGTTGAGAATAAGGCCCTCTTAGGATAAGATGACAGGTTAATTTTTAGTGGCTGGAAGAGAATGAACAAATGTTTACCTTTTTCTCTGGGTAGGTCAGACTCTGTGTAAGCAGAGGACTATATAGGTGATGACACAGAAAAGAACATTCAGAAGAAGCAATCATACAAGGTAGTAAAAAGAGCCAGAAGCAAGAACTGTCAACGAAAGCCAGAGAGTAGGAGAGTAGGAATACCTAGCAGAACATTTACATGAACAGTCTATCAAGAAGGATGACTGAGAAAAAACCAGTGCATTTAATAGTTAAACATTGGTCATATGGTAAAGAACAGCTTCAGTAAATTGATGGGTCTAGAAGCCAGAATGCAAGGAATTGGAGGAGTAGAAAGTGAAAAAGTAGAAGCAGCCCACTATATTTGGCTATGAAAGGGAAGAGATTAGAAAGACAGCTTGAGAAAGGGTGATAACAGGGTGAAGTGAAAGTAGTTTTTTTGTTATGTTTTGGGGAGTAAGGAAAGAACCATCAGATAGAAATTATAGATGGGGCATTGATCAAAGAGGAGATGGGAGGGGAGGATGGCATTAAGGGTATAAGTGGAGGATAACAAAGAGAACCACCACATCTTTCTCAAACAAAAGCAAAAGAGAAGAAATAAAGGGTGATGTTGATAAATTAGGGAAAAGTGAAAACTCATGACAGATGGTCTTAATTTCCTCAGCAGAGTAATCAATGACCTTCTTTGCCTAAAGAAAGAGGTGAATAAATGGGTGGCATTACATGACTCAAGAAGAAGGGTTTAACACAAACTTCTCTGAATATGAGAGTCAATCAGGGAGGAGTAAAAGGATTGTACTGGATTAGTGAGGGCCCAGTTGAGGCTACATAATAAAAATTTGTAGTAAACTCAGTTGGAAGGTTATGTGACTTCTTGTATTTAGCAGCATTTGAATAGGAACAGAGAAGGCAGATGGTGGTGGTGAGGGGGAGACAATCTAGGGTTGGGGTTTGCAAAAGGATGAGTGGCAACAGGAATGAGGGGTGTGTGTGCAAGAGATTAGAGGGTGGAATACAGCATAAGTTGAACTGGTTTACATGTGAATGCCTGAGAGTGATTCCACAGCAGATGTCTTAGACTGGGAAAATGAGAGGGGTAGACAATGATTTGAAAGATTTTAAATTATCCCTATCATTTCTTTTTTATCTGTTAGATCTAGGCTTATGTTTTAGCAGGTTATAATTTTTTAATCTTTTTTTAACATGTTAGCTACCTCAGTTTTGTGTTAACTATGAATTTGATAAGCATGAGTATGCCTTAATTAAAGGCATTGATAAAAAAAGTTAAATTTCACAGAACAAGTACCTGTGGTACTCCACTAGAGATCTCCTTCAGAGTTAATATAAGCCATTCATCAGTATGACTCTGAATCTAGTCGTTTAACCATTTTTGAATCTACTTATGTACCATCATCCAGGCCACATTACTCTTCCTGTTCCACAAGAATAGGTATTTGTAAGTTGGAACATAATTTTCCACAGCAGCAGTGTTGTATATGTTATAAATTGATTCCATGATCAACCCACAAATGCCTATTTAAAGTTCCGTTAAAATAGCTTAAGTTCTTTAAGGGTTTTAGGTCTTGGGGAGGAGAAAGCCCAGTGGTACAGTTTAAAGTAATGAGAATGTGTTTTCCACCTTTTTCTGCATGCAGGACAAATTCTGGAAGAAAGAAGAGGTAAAACTATATAGGACTGTGTCCCTAGGATCAACTCTTCTAAGCTGTTACTATGTTCCATGCTTTTTCCCTTCTTCTTCTTTTGAACTTTTAGGTTTTCTGAAAACTTTAGGGGAAGGAAGCATGGTATATAGTAGAAAGAATGCTGGACCTGATGCCAAAATATCTAGGTTCTTAGAACCTAGGTTCTGCTGTTTGCTAGTTGTGATTTGGAGAAAGTCAGTAACCTTCTATAAAAATAGGGAGTTAAGGGGGAGATGATTTCTGAGTCCCCTTTTGGCACTAATTTCCAGTGGTTCTCTATATTTCGGCTGCATCTAGCATTGGTGGGGAGGAGGGAAGGAGCAGCAATATTGGTTTTGTGTATCATTTGTTTAAGTTTGGGACTATCTATATATTAAGAAATCTGTATCTGCTGACTGCATACATTTTACATTAAAAAACACAACCATAATACAATATGTATTTGATGACTAAATTGTACCATAACTTTCAGGAGCTCTTTAGCTTCTTTTGTTGTAGTAGAAGTCTTGCTTCATCTAATATAGAAATAATCAGTCTGTTAGTTGCTTTGGAAATACTTTTTTTGTTACTATGAAGATTTTTTTCCTTAATGTCTTTTGTTGTGATTGCATTCATTCAAATGATAAAATTCTGCTTGTATAAAGGGAATGTGAGCTGTGGTGAAGGTTATTTGTGGTAGTGGCATTTAATGAGAAGTATATTGATTTTTGAAAAAAAATTTAAGTACTAAAATTTTCAGCTTGGTACTGAAAATAGATGTGTGATTTTTTTCTCAATTGTTAGTGCTTATAGTATTAAAATAATAGAAGGTAGCATTAGTAACATTTTTCCACAAGGAGCGCATGGGTATCTTTGGCCTTTGGTTATGAAGAAAAAGCCCATCTTGTCTTGGTTTATCCACAGAATATTTCAAACAGTCCACTTAATAAGCATATCTTTATTCCTTGCCACATTTAACTATCTTTGCTACCATTCATTGTCTTTATTTTGCAAGTATTAGCCTTAAAAACGTAGGACAAGGAAGAAACTTCCACTTTTTTTTCTCTCTTTTTCTTCTTCATCCCCAAATTGTGAATTGACAAAGGACAGTAGGAGCACAGAAGAGAACATAATTAAGGAAAGAAAAATGACTTTCTCATCAGATTATTTTTGACTAAAGATTTAGAACTATAGAATTTTCAGATTACTTCTAGAAAAGATGCATTAACATTGTTTCTAGCTATGAAGATTTGCTATGTTAATTCTGCATTTTTTTTTACATAGGAGGCATAACATGTGAAATCTTTATTCTCTCATGGCTTCTGTTGTTATTCTGTATTAAACCTAGTAAAGTTAGCATTCTGCTGATAGTATTTATGGCAAAGAGACAAAATAAGTTTAGTCGTTTGGGACCAAGCTTTTTTTTTTTTGGTATTGCTTCTAACAGTAAAACTTCTGTAATTTAATATTGTGCTTTCATTCAAACTCTAGAACTTGGCTCTGAGATTTAGTTTTTTTAAGGTAAAATGTATTTTCTTATTTTGAAAAAGAATTTGTAGCAATTTGAAAGACAATGAGGGGCGTCTAGGTGGCACAGTGGATAGAGCACTAGCCGTGGAGTCAGGAGGACCTGAGTTCAAATGTGGCCTCAGACACTTAACACAAAAAACTAGCCATGTGACCTTGGGCAAGTCACTTGACCCCAACTGCCCTACCTTCCCTTCTTGAAAAAAGAAAGACAATGAAGTTGTTCTGTATATGCTCTTAATATCAGCAGTAAAATACTTTTTCAAAGTAAAGTTTGCAAACTCTTAGCACTTAATTGAAACTGAGATTTGAGTCAAACTTCATTTGAAAATGAAAAAAATTTTATATAGTTACTGTATTCCCATAAACAGAAAAATAAGTTTATCATCTTAGTTACCAAGTTCATCATGGAATTGGATAAATTACTCTTTGTAAACTAGTATTCTTTTTCATAGATCCTGGTGCAAGGTCAGTTTTTTTGGTTTTGGTTTTTAAATAAGGAGTTCTTTAAAATGAAACTATACTTTTCTGGAGACAAAAGTAATTGAGTCTGAGACATTTCTAGTATGAAGGTATTTCATAAATAAAATAAGTAAAAAAATCTTTGATCACAGAATCTAGATAAAAGGGGCTATACAGAGATTTCATAAGTATTGAAAAGGACCTCACAACACACATAATCCAACTCATAGCTGAAAAAGAATCCCGTCTAAAAAGTAACTCTACAAGTAGTCATATTGTCTTTGAAGATCTCCAGTGAAGACCATACTCCTGAAAGGACTATTTCCTGAGACAGCCTGTTGCATTTTTGGATAATTCTGATTCTTAGAAAGTCTTTTTTCTTACAGCAATCCTAAATTTGTTTACCTGTAACTTCCACTCATTGCTCTTAGTTCTGTCTCTTGGGGGCAAAAATGACAAGTCTAATCCACCTTTCCATGTTCACAGCTTTCAAATACTTTTGAAGACTAGTTCATAGCTTTGTCAAATCTTCTCTAAACTTCTCTGTGTTCCTCCTTTCTTCGGGCATCATGTAACTTGATCTTCTGGTCACCCTGATCTTAATATTCTTAATGTTCTTAATGCTTGCCATTGTCTTCCAAATGCAGTCTGACTGAGGCAGAATGTAGTAGGACTTAAATCTATCTCACTCCCCCTTCTCCCCTTTCTTCAAATCTAAGTCTCTTTAATGTAGGGTGTAAGATTTTATTTGCTTTCTTGGCTACCAAATCAAACCTAATTGGCTTATATTGAACTTTTAATACACTACAAACCCCAGAACTTTAATGCCTTTCCCATCTTTTATTGTGAAGTAGATTTTTGCAACCCATTATCTTTATTATATTTTGTTTTATTCGTTTTGAACTGATTTTATAATCTGTCATGAACTTGAAAAAAACTTATTGATGCCTTAAAACATATGTATGTATGTATGTAGGTATACCTATACATATGTACACACATAATAACTTTTGACTTAACACTCCTCCCACATTAAACCCTCCATCTTAACAAAGAATTGTAGTTGAGTAAAACCAAGCCAACACTTTGGCCATGTCTAACAACATATGCCTCATTTCAAACATATAGTCTGCTATTTCTCTGAGAAGGAGGAAAACGTGCTTCCTTGTTAGTCACCTAAAATCATAATCACCATTGGTTAATACATGAAACCAGGGTATTGAGGTCTTTTGATGTTGTGGCTTAAAAAATTTATTTTTATATTGATGCCTTTGATTTTTACATCATAGTGCTGTTCCATACCACCCCTCCCCTAAACAATGAGCTTTGCCTTTTAACAACAACGAAAAAAACACCTTTACTAATTGTAACCAAATGACACAGAAACCACATCCTGTTAAGACCTTTTTTAATCCTGTGTTAGATATTCCTCCTAAATTTATGTTATATAGTTACTTCTGCTGTAACATGACATGAGTTCCTAAAAAGAGCTATGCAAAGTTGCAAAATAAAAACCACAGAGCTTGAAATTGGAGACATAACACTTAAAAACTTCATCAGTGACAGGAAAAAAAAAGATCAGAAGCTAATAAAAATGGCAGCACAGTTTTATTCAGGTTAAATGGTTACGAAATACATAAATACTACAATAAATAGTGGCTGTGCCTTAGGCTGCTGCTTTGGAACCATAGCAGGCCATAGGAGAAGGGGAAGGGATAGTGGGAGTACAGACTTTCTTCCACTTACAGTCCAACTTACTGCATTAGAAGATTTGCAATAAATATGGCAGTTCACCTTGAAAAATATGATTTGCTTATGGACATGGGTGTCAGAAAGTTGCTTGTGTCTTGTGAAGTGCTGTCATTTTCTGCATTCTCAAATGTTTTTCTTGGAAAATTGCACAAAAAGAAACTCTGAATCTGATTTGTGTTGTTGCAGAATTGACTATATCCATTTGAAAAGCATTTTATAATCTTTGCCTTTAGATGGGTAGGTCTTTTTGTTTATTTCACCCAAGTAGGCAGCAAAGCCTGATGAATTTGCCTCACTTAATTTATAATAAATAGTGATTAAATATTTATGTTCACCATTTCACTTGAACATTTAAGTACTTTTTATGTTTGAGGCACAGTACCTGGCTGGAAATACAAAGATAAATGTTACAAAAGTTTTGCTTTGAAAGGGCTTACAATCTAATGGCAGTCAAGTGTAGTTTATTCTCCCATGGATAGAGGTTGATAAGCACTTGCAGAACTATTAACCATCTCTTAATATATTGCACTTCCCTAGATTTTATCTTATTTCAAATAATTGGGGAGGGAGGAATGGAAGGGGTAAATGTTCCTGTCCTTTGGAAGTATGTTACAGATCTAAAATCTGTGATCCAGAAAAGCACCCTATTGTAAACATATAAACTGGCACTGAGTCATAGTGTAGATAAGTTGTTACATAGTCAGATTTTCCCTGTTTCCCCTCTTCTCCCCCCACCAAAAAAAAACAAAAACAACTTCTTATTTTGACTTTGCCATACGCAAGATACAGTCTTATTCCTCCTCATAGTTAATTTAAACTTGGGGCAGCTTAGGGGGTGCAGTGGGTAAAATCCAGACCTGAAGTCAGAGAGACTTTTCTTCATGAGTTCAAATCTGGCTTACTAATCAGATGCTCATAGCTATATGACCCTGGGCAAGTCACTTAACCCCATTTGCCTCAGTTTCTTCATCTGTAAAATGAGCTAGAGAAGGAAATGGCAAACTACTCCAATATCTTTTCTAACAGAGTTCTAATTGAGGTCATAAAGAGTTGGACAGAACTAAAAAATAACTGAACAACAATAATTTAAATTTAAACTTATGTTTATGTGTACAGGCACTGGGCTATGAAATGGGGAGATGAATAAGACAGAGTCTCTGCTTGTAAAGAGTCCCTTGCAAATTCAGTAAAGCCCTTCTGCTCACAATTAAATTTTCTCAAAAGGAAGTCTATGCTTACTCTTCCACTACTTTATCACCTAGTCATCATTATTTCCTTACGACTTGGCTTCTGCTTTCTTGAAAGTTATCAGTCAGTGAATATTAAGTGCCTGCTGTGTTCCAGATAATATGCTACATGCTGGGGATAAAAATACAATAAATGAAAATTTACTACATACAGTGACTTCTCATTACTAAACCTAATGTTTCTTTTTTTAATTTTCTTTGTAGTATTTTACTTTATGCATTTACTAAAAAGTTTGACAATAGTCAACTGCTTTCAGCAGACTGCCCAAGGTCCTCGACACAAAAAATGATGAAGATCTTTTTTCTAGGCAAGGACCATAAAGTGCAAAGATTCCAACAATGTGACACAGTAGGCTTATGAATGACTCTAATGCTCTGAAATTAATCAAAAGAGTAAAAACTGCTAAAAACCTCATAAGTTAGACATACATCTACAAGTTCATTTTAATCAAACTTTCTAAATAAGGATATTTGTGTATTTGTGTCAACAATGACGCTGTCAAAACATTCCCTACAAATAAAAAGTTTTCTCCAGTAATAGCTACATATACTTCAGATAGAGTTACAGAAACTTCTCAATAAACACATGCTATTTTGTAAGGTAAAGTCCCCCAAGCAATGTCTGAAAGCAACATGCTGATGTGGTCTTAATGGCTTTGATCCATTTGCCACCAAATATATCCCTACTCTATTCTCCAGGGTTTCTCTCTCTAGGTCCCTAGGCCTGAACTTCATTCAGCTTTAAAGATAAAACCAAAGACATAACCCAATTTATCAGAAATGTGTCCAATAAAGCAAATATCAATTCTGTCACAGGCATTTTTATTAACAGACCATTAGAAAAATAATCATGGTGTTCACCTTTAGTTCATTCTTCTAATAAGCCTGTTGATCTGGTCTTCCCTATTACCAGCATCTCCCAGCATCTCCACCTTCCACAAAATGTGTAGTCTTTTTCTTCATTCACCCTCGTGGAGAAGATAATTTGAAGGGCCACAGGAAGTTGTTGGCAGCTTTGAAGTACTTGCCAACAGTGTAGATCTCATGGATCAAGTCCCCCATGCAGATAATGCCTTTATTGCAAAATCTCTTGGTAAATATGGAATTATCTGTCAGGGCAATTCTCTGCTTCTTGATCTTGCCATAACCACATTTGTAAATCAAGTCATTCACAGACTTCAGGTTTGGATAACCCCATGCAATGTATGGTTCCACAATCCTCAGCATGTTAATCGAGGCCTTGTTAAGCTTAACAAAAGTGCCATTGAAGATTTGTCGAAGGCGAAGAAGCTGCAGTACTTTTTGGACCTTTGGGCTAACACCATTGATACCTCTAATTCTGATCACAAAAGCTAACTTGGGTTCAGCAGGTACGTAGCAGTTGCCAGCTTTGCGTGCCATTCTAGCAGCCGGATTTCACTTCTGTACATCTGTCTGTACTCCTTCTGGTAGGCCTTGGCTTTTTCATAGATAACCTTTCTCCGTATTTCACAGAGCTTTTTTCTAGCCATCTTCTTCAGGCGTTTGGCCTTCAGTATTGCCAAAGCCTTTCTTTTTTCAGAAGGGATTCTGGAACAGGTGGCAGCTTCTTCTTTTCTTCTACACCCGCCATGATTTCAGCCGGAGAAAGAGGAACTAAACCTAATACTTCTTCCCAGGCATTATTCAGTTTGACCTCATTATAGCATTTGACCCAGGTTGCCTACCACCCTTTTCCTTGAAACTGTCTACCCTTGACTTTTGTAACTGAAACCTTTACTGTCATAGAAGAGTTTTATCCTATCTCTGAATTTTGATTATATCACTTTCCTTATCAAAAACATCTATCATTGACTCTCCATGATCAGCATTCAGTGCTTTCTAAAACCAGTCTTCTTTTCTATATTCCAGCTATCTCATTAAGTATCAAATAGAACTTAACTATGTCCAAATACCTGGACTTTTCTCTTTGCCTTTGCTTGTGCTTTTCCCCCACCTTGACTAACTTTTTGACTTTTCTTTCTTTTGAAAATCTATTCACTATTCAAGGCCAAATTCAGATGCCAAATTTCAGTCTCCTAATAAAGTCACTGATTATTATCCCTTCCCTCCTCCGTATTCTGTAATTCTTTGATACCACTTTTGTGGTGCTTAACACAGTTACTATTGTTTTATAGAACTATTATTTTCCTGTCTTCTCCCTTCCCCAACACTGTTTAGACTTTAATATCCTTGGTGTTAGGGGCTGCCTCTCAGTCATTTTCATATTACCAGCCAACCCTCAGTAAATATTCAAATGTGTGTTGCTTTGTGTTAGCTTCAGGTATAAAGCATGTTAACTTATTGACTTACTATTTTAGGGTTTCATCTCACTTTTGCAGTTGTAGCTTCTGCCATCTACCTGTTACCTAAAACCAGATTTTCTGCATTGTCTATTCAAATAATTCAGGCCATTAACTTCATGCTTGCCATAAAGATGCAGAAGCTTCATTCTCTTATAGATGCTATCCAAGCAGATTTTTACCTTCCCCACAAAGCCAAATTCTTCTTAATTTCTCCAAAAAGTGAGAAAGCTCAGGTATTTGACTTGTAATATTATTCTCTTTTCTGTTAGTGGAACAAGAGTCATTTGTTCATCCGATGTTTAAAAACTATTTAGACCATGACTTTCCTTTATAAAAACATAAAATCAATAATTTTTGGATTTCCTTTGGGGAAGCTAATTTTTCTTCATGTAATATATTTGCAAACTATTGAGTAGTCATTCATTAACATTTTAATATGTATATTTGGCTTTTTAAACCCTATTTCCTAAAATCCTGAATTACAATTTTATCATTTGTTTATATGTTTTAGGCCGTTCTTCCCTCTTCCCAATAGATGATGGCTTGCTGGATGATGGCCACAGTGATCAAGTTGGTGTCTTAAATTCACCCACATGCTACTCAGCTCATCAGAATGGAGAGAGGATAGAACGTTTTTCTCGGAAAGTTTTTGTTGGTGGTCTCCCTCCTGATATTGATGAAGGTGAGTTGATATTTTTTAAGAGAGGAACACTGGAATTGGAGACAGTGTAGGTTTTTTTTTTTCTTTAAGAACAGGTAAATAGCCATCTCAAATAGTCTTAACTTTTAACTATTCAAAGGAGTGCTACTCTGATAAATTGAAGGTACTTTCCTTCTTAAATATATTGCATTATTATACATTCCTTTATATCAAGATTTGTGAACTCCAATTAATGGCATACTTAACTCTGAGCAATACTCAACATAAGAGTCTTCTCTAATAGTATATGAGGTGAACATCAGTATGAACCCAGTCTGCCCTGTGGATAGCATATCTTGATTAATTCTGATATACTATTAATTTTTCTAATTTTTTCTATTTTGATCTCTAAGGAAGCATTTAAAGTAGAACTTATAGCATAGTTTTGCTTATGAAATAAAAATACTAGATCAAGTAGTTCTTTGGATATTTACTCTAGATATAACTTAGCATTTGCTGACTAGATGTTATTCTAGTTTATTATGTTTTGTAATTTGTACTATGATCCTTGTTAAAGACTTTATCATCTGAATATTAATGCCACAGAATATTTAAAAATTTAATAGATAAGTTTAAATTTATATTTAATTGATTATTCTGGTTTTAATATGATTTATCCTGGGTATGATGTTTTTTCAGAATGATTTTTTGTAGAGGGAATCTTAACAAGTCTTAAAATACTTGTCATCTTTATAAACTTGTTTTTGTCTCTTATTTCAGGTTCTTACAATATATGTTCTAGCTTACCTTGTGTGGTGTTTTTTTTTTTTAAGTGTTAAATTTTTTTTTTAACTTTCAGTTCCAAATTTTCTTTCCCTCCACTGGAGATGGTGAGAAATAAGAAGTATTAAATCTAAAACCTGTATTAACTTATAAAAAATACAGAGTATCTTTTGTAAGGAGAATTGGAAAAGCTGATTTCTAACTCCTATCATTATGCTTCTTTGTAGATGAAATTACTGCTAGTTTCAGACGATTTGGGCCTCTGGTAGTAGACTGGCCTCACAAAGCAGAAAGCAAGTCCTACTTCCCACCAAAAGGTAAAAATACATAATATAGTATATATGAGCTGAGAGATTTCACTCTTATTTTACCTTTTCTGATAAATGTCGGGCACTTGGTGCTTAGAATTTCTTTTCAGCTAATTATGTGTTCTTTGTGCATGCATGCATGCCTGCCTATATGCACCATTCTTTTAGGACATTTAATAGTTATCTTTCCCCTTAGCACTTCTATTAATTAGAAGAAACCAACCAGGAAAATGGCTCATGATGACCAGTTGAATCCAAGAACTGTATTAATGGGTCTGGCTGAAATTCAGAATCAACTTTGTCCCTGTGTACCTTGGAACGTGTTTGGTGCAACCCAAATGCTTCTTGTTTTTCTTGCAGCACACTCTCTGAGACAGTTTATTTTGACCATGAAGGAGGTTTGTGGAAACAACATAGTGTAGTGGATTTAGGTCGCAATTGTGTTAACTAATTCCTGTGCTGACCTAGAAAAAGGTACTAACAACTTTGAGCCTTTGTTATTAACTCAAGAGCTTACCCTAAATTACTTAAGACCCCTTCTAGGTAAAAAATTATATAGTTCTTATTCAGTTATTTTCTGTGACTGTAAACATGGTACATATCTTGCTATGTCCTCAAGAATTAAATGCTGTTTTTGTTTATAATTCTTTGTAAGATATGAAGACTAGAGGACATTTGTACTTGTATGTTTTTAAAAGCATAGTTTATTTGTGAAATGGGGGAAGGAGAATGAGGAAAATTTCATTGTAAACAGCAGTTTTCTAATCAGTCATTAAATATTAATTTCCATAACAACAATAAAACAGTCTTGTTTACAAGAACCCTGAGCCAACAGGGGTCTTGCCACCTTCCCTGTTTCACAAATGAAAAGTAACTTGAGGGGAGAGTATATGAGAAAAGGAAAATGTATGATCCTTTCAGAAGAGAGATTTAACAATAAATATTAGTAGATTCATAGTTCCAGTTGATTGACATTGCATGTTTGTCACTTCCATGTGCCCTCTCCCACTTTAAAAGCACCAAATCTATTTCAATCTATGTAAAACTATTTCAGGGGAAAAGTAATCCTGTCAGATAAACTTAATCTTTCAAATAAGTAGGGGGGAAATTGGTTTTTTGACTAGTCACTATGTTTTATATTTGCATATTATTGATATTGTATTCAGCCATATTATTTCTATGTCTAGCAAGGAATTAAGTCATTTTTGAAACCTTCAGGCTAGTAAGTTACCACTTATAAATTTCAACAGATCTCTGATTTTACTGCTATCAGTGGTCCCTCTAATGGTACAGCTTACAACTCTTTGATACTCTTTTATTCTATGCAATGCTTGGTCATGTCCTCCTATAACTTCTCCCAAAAGTATCTACCTACTTTGCTGGAGTTTAGTAAATTTTTATGAAATGTTACCATATTTCTGAAAGTTATTAACCCTCCCAAAGATTCATAGAGGCCATTCTGACATTGCAATGCTACAGAGAATTTGCTAAGTTTGATGTGAGGTAGCTTCTTTTCCCTAGTTTGTATATTTTAAACATTCATTTAAAAATTACTTATTAAGTGCTTATTATGTTCAGGGGCACTTATTTAACTTTTTGCACTAGGCACTACATACAGATACAAAAATAAAACTTTCTTGCCCTTCAAGGGATTTGTAGTCAAGATAAATAAGACATTAAAATGTCAATACAGAAGTTAAAAGTTGCAATGATTAATTGCCATTTAAATGATATATAATAAATTGGATTTTAGGCGGGGAATAGATCATTTCAAACTGGAATGATCAGAGGTAAGATTTGGGCTAAGTATGTGTGTAAAACTCTAATGATGAACTTGTGTTTCATGTTAACAGTTTGTGGCATGTGCTTTGAGTCCTTTATGGAGTTGAATACTTTAATCTCTGAAACTGAGAGTAGTAGTTAATTTATACTCTTATCACAACTACAACAAAAAGCCAACAAAATGTGATACTAGTTTTGGCAGCAAAATGTTGGGGGGATTTTGGTTTTTGTTTTGTATTTTAGTTCTAAGTAAATAATTTCCTATTGTATACAATGAATAAAATAAACTTTCATGGACTGGCATGATAGTTCCCTTCATGTTGAGTAAAGATTACTCTATATTTATATGGAAATTTCATATTTAAGATGACCTGTACTTTTCAGCTGCCATGTTATAAACTTCTAGTATGCATTTGAAGTACCTGCCATGTATTTAGAATAATCGTTGTGTTCCCTGGATTCCTGATTTATGACCAAAAACTGTGTGTTGATGGAATCCTAATAAAACTGACCCCAGCCCCAATATTTTAACTTCATTATAGTCCTGGCCCCACTGAACAGCAGGTCCACTATACCTACCTAGGCCCCCCACCCCCACCCCCACCCCTGCCAATGTTCTAACTTATTCATATATGCCTCACTGCTCATTGGAACAACAGGTGTGTCCCTAAACTCTTAGTTTCCACAGAAACAGCAGGTGTGTCTATGTGATAGGAACCTAGCTACTGCCTCTACCTGGTCACTGTCCCCAGACCCATTCCCACAGAAACAGGTGTACACATTCTTGTACTCAACCACAATCACATCATCCATCTAGTCCAAGACAGGACTACAATACCTAACTATCTATCTTGATCAGACAGGACCACAATAGCTAGCCAGTTGGAGGGTAGCATGACCAGAATGTTTAACCACAGAACCATAGATAGGACCCCTCCTCCATTACCTAATTCCTTAACAAAACCCTTCCTGCCTTTTTAATATTCATGATTTCTGTTATAAAATTGCATCTTTACCCTATAAAAATCCATCTTGCTTTCTCTGAAGTTGCTGGTTCCTCTTGGAACTTAGCCCACTTCATGAGAGGCACCAATCTTAATAAATGCCTATACTTGAATTAGAGGTGGTCTGACTCTTGAATTCTCAGAGACGGTTCCACCATAGCCACATCATGAAACTGCAACAGTTTTGGGGTAGACAGAGCTCCCACCTTAACAGTTTTTGCTGTCCCTGTGTTTAAACTACAACAGCATGACCTCAGGTATGCAGGAGGCATCAGGAGAAGGTACACTAGCTCCTAATAATAGATATTTGATTTAGGGGAACTATTCAGAGACCAGGCTATGTAAATGAACAAGCATTTATTAAATACCAATGCTATGTTCTGGGAGCACAAAGACCAAGAAAAACAAAAAGTCCTTCATATCAAGTATGTTACTTTCTACTTTGTAAACATGGTAGGAAGGAGAGAAATACAGCATATAAGCAGATAAGAATATGCATCCTAAATTGAGGAGTGTTAGTAACTAAGGACACTAGGAAAAACTTCTGGTAGTAAATGGCACATGAGTTGAGCTTTGTTCAAAGATATTTTCTACTCTAAAATCCTGTTATGTATACATGCAGTTTATCTTCAAAGCTAGAGATTCTAATAGGACTAGAGGTGGGTTGTGTTCTAGGATAGTGATACAGTATGTTTAAAAGCAGAAGAGGAAGATGAAACTCCATATCCAGGAAGCATAAAGTA
Organism: Gymnobelideus leadbeateri; assembly: GCA_011680675.1. NCBI lineage: Eukaryota > Metazoa > Chordata > Mammalia > Diprotodontia > Petauridae > Gymnobelideus > Gymnobelideus leadbeateri. The sequence continues at coordinate 151,004 of WOXC01006658.1, read as the reverse complement.
GGTAGGTTTGACTGGAATAGAGTATATGAAGGAAAATAATGTTCAGTAAATCTGGAAAGCTAGATTGGGCCAAACTAAGAAGGGTCAAGTTGACCAGGGGCACAGTAAGGTTTCCTGAGCTGTGGAGTGCCATGATTTGTACTTTAGGAAGGTGATTTTGGCAGTTGTTAGAGGATGAATTGGAGAGAAAGAAGAATCCATCCTTCACAGAGCTGCCCCATTAATCTTCTTAGATTTATTACAAATATAGACTTGTTTGATTAGTTTGGGTTGATAGTTGATTCAGAGATAGAGCATAGAATCTTCAAGGGAGCTCTCAAGGCCAGAAATACTTCCTTCAGAGCAGTATGGAAATACAAAGAGGATCTGTATTTATTAATCCTATATACCATTTCAGTATAACACATACTTTCTGGGAAGATTGTTACTTGTCCCTGAAACTTCCACAGGGAATTAAAATGAACTAATATCCTCCAACACCCCACATCTACCTCTTAGAAAAACCTTATTTGATCTATGGCATCCCTGATGGTACATTATTGTTGATGAGACTGATTTTGTTTTCTATCACCGTGTATTTTATGCCCCTTTCAATAAACAGTAATAAGATTTAGAAGAAAATGGGATTATTGTGTTTTCTCTTACTTAAAAAAATTATGGTTTTTTCAGGTTATGCATTCCTTCTATTCCAAGAGGAGAGCTCTGTTCAAGCACTGATTGATGCTTGTATTGAAGAAGATGGAAAGCTATATCTATGTGTTTCTAGCCCTACTATCAAGGACAAACCAGTAAGTAGATATTATGAAACCTTTAGGCTGCTAACTACCAGATCTACAAAATTACTTCAGATATACTGTCTACCATTCTCACAGATTCTGAGACAATTGGTGGTCTTGATCCTTGTTCAAGACCAGCGATTAGACTTGTGGACATTGGCTAATGACTAGGACTAAGATTGACTAACAACAATCTAAATGTGCTTTCTTAGTAGAAAGGTTTAAAGTAGTATGCACTTTTTTAAAATTAGGTTCAGATCCGTCCCTGGAATCTAAGTGATAGCGACTTTGTAATGGATGGGTCACAACCCCTTGATCCTCGAAAAACAATATTTGTTGGAGGTGTCCCCAGGCCATTGAGAGCAGGTAAGTAGAAAATCACTATTGATTTACCTTTATAAATCTTGAGCATTTCAGTTTAATAAATTTTCAAAGAATTTAATAAAGCATAATTTAAGTTGAGCTTATATTTATGAAATTAAGAAAATCATTAACCTGACAAACTCTTTTTTTTTTTTTTCAGGTATATTTTTTAGAAAGCTTTCTTCAGTTTGGGGGATTACTGTCTATATTTAAATAGGAAGAATTAAGACTAAAAAGATTTACCATAGAAGTAGAGAATCTGAATTCAAATTTTACCTCATGCTTACGACCTGTGTAACCTTGGACAAGTCTTTTAAAACTTCCTGAACTTCAGGTTCAACATCTTTAAAATGAAAGAGTTAGATTAGATGGCCCATAAGGTTCCCTCTGTCTCTAAATCTGTAATCCTGTTGGACTGGTAGACTATATTCAGGACTCTTAGATGTCTGGGATTTGTTCATTTAGAAAAATATAATTATCTGCTACAGGCAATAAGATGGTGATGGGCCCTGCCATCACAGAGTTAGGAGGGAAGATAAAAAAGCATGTATAAATAGAATGTAAGGGAGCCAAGAAGAAATACAAAATCAATGGTATATGAGTTTAAAAGGAGGAAAAGTAGGAATTTGGAGTTTTGAACTTTACATAGTACTTTGCATAGAATATAGAACTGAAAAGTAAGTTCTTGAGGTTAAAGACTCTCCCTTTTTCTAGGTTCAATTCCTAGCATAATGCCTGGCACATGTATTTATGGAAGTCCAACCACCTCATTTTTTGTATTTTATAATGTTGACTCAAAGAGGTAAAAATTACTTGCCTCAGAAATAAGATTCAGAGTCCAGTCTCAGGTCTTATAACTCTAAAAATAGTGCTTTATTTATCTTATCAGGACTGCTTCCCTTACACTTAATGTAGTCAGTCATGAGTTACTATACTCTAGATTTTTGTGTGTGTTTTGTATCCACCCTCAGCCCCCACTACACTGTAAACTCCAAAAAAGGAGCTCTTTCTCATCCAAGCTTTGTGTCTTTCCCCGTCATCTAAAATAAATTGTTACAAGATATATCCTAACAACATCCTTTAATGAAAATTTTGTGATTATTTGGGATTGTGGGAAGTACCAATATAAAGATAACTGCTAAAAATACAGGTGTATTTCAGAATATGTAGCCAAGGAAAGATTTTTGTTTTTGTTTTTTCCCACTATAACTTAGACATGGCTAACTTTCTGGAACTCAAATTAAATCCAGAATTTAGAACATTCTTTAGAAATTTCCCCAACTTGTAGTGCTAGGGAATAAAGTATTTTGTGGTGTATTTTGCCAGAAGTTCCATTTTACCTTCCATTCAATAGCCCCTGGATGTTGTAAGTTTGAGACAGATGTGTTGTATACCAGCAACCTCCTCAGAAGGTACCTACACAAGTAATTGGCGTGTTTTTTAAAAAAGAACTATGTTAGATATTTTTAAATGATGTTTGTACTTTTGAGTTGTAGATTCTCTAATAGTTAATAAATTTGAATTATGGCATTTTTACATGTTAACTTAAAGAAGCTTTTTAAATGAGTTGTTGGGTAGATCAGAAGGATAGATCTTTTGACATGAAAACAGAATCCTATATCATTATAGATTAACACATATAACATCATAATTCAGTGAAAAACATAGTACTACCTTTACACTACTCTCTTTTGGTCAGTATCTAAAAATTTTTTTTGTTTTATTTTAGTTATTGAACCAGTGCTTCTAGGTATGGGTACAGCCACTACCAAAGGAATCACATCCTTTCTCTTTATTGTTCTCTGTTTTTTTCCATGAATCCTACTAGATCTATCAATGAACTGGAGGACTTCTCTAATTCTTCTAATATCACAGGGATACCAGTGTATCAAACTTTATCTCTCATTTTTATTGTGTGGCCACCCGCCTTCCACATCCAGAATCATACATGTCCTTGATAACATATTAAGCTACTCTTAGTGCAACTCATAATTCGCAATATGCTTCATCCTGTCCAAAGCCCCTTTGTCTTTCCGTTGTCCTTTGAAAATTTTTATTCTTCCAAGACATTTATGTAACGTGATTTTCCTGCTTCTAGTCTCCTTGCCTCAGATCTCTCTCCACTTAAATCCATCTTACAAACAGCTACCTAAGTAATTTACTTAAAGTACAAGTCTGACTACATCATTTCTCTAATCATTAAATTCCAACGGCTCCTTAATAACTCTTGAATCAGAAAATAAAATTCTCTCTTTGGTATGAAATGGCTTTCACAACTCAAACTTCATTACACATAATATTCCCTTTCATGCAAATTATAGTTCAACCAGACTGGCCTACTTTGTTATTCTTCATCTCCCTTCTCTGATTCCTTATATTGACTCTTCCCTGTCCCTGATTTGTACTCCCCTCTCACTTCTATCTCTTAGAATCCTGAGCTCAGCTAAAATACCACGTTCTTCATGAAGCCTTTTCTGATTCCTCCAGATGCTCATCCCTTACTTCCAGATAATCTTGTTTCCATTTTGTATGCACTTATATGCATTCATCTTGTCTTCTCCAGCTTGATTGTAAGCTTCATAAGGACAAGGGCTGTTTAACTTTTGTTATTCTATCCCAGCACTTAGCATCGTGTTTTTTGCATAGTGAGTGTTTAGTAACTGTTTGTTGATTGATTCTCAGCCACATAATAATTAGTGGGAAACTAGTTCAGTTAAACATGTGGGCTTTTGTGTCGCCCAGAATGGTTTGAAATCATTGTGACTACTGCACAATTTCCAAAAGTCTTCTTCCTCCTCTAATCTGAATCCAACCTTCTTTTGTGCCTGTCTAACATACTAATAAAATAATTCAGCCCACCTATCTAGCTGTATTTCCAGAAAATGAATATGAAAAAAAAATCATCCGTGTTCTTTATCCTGTCATATATGCTTACATCAATTTCTTTTGTATTTCACTGAGGGAATTTGTACCATTTCAGGAATCAATTCAGTTAGTACAGCGCTATTTACAAACAAATCATTTGAAGAACCTTGCTATCTATATAGATTTCTTGTGTCATTCAGACTTTGTGAGCATCTTCCATGATACTGGTGAACAACTTAAGTGACCACGTCTTCTTGTTTCACACATTTCTTTTCAACACTTAGTAAATCTTTTATCTCCAAAGCTAAATCTGTCATAATCTTGTCAGGAGTGCTGCATTGGCTCTTCTGAGTCTCAAATACTACTATAAAATAAACAATAAACAGTAAGATCTTATAGTCTCTTTACCTTTCAGTCATGTTGAAGCATTTTTTATGTAATGTCATCAAACTCTTGACAGTTTGGTATAAATGGTATAGAATACATACACAGATATACATATACTAATGTCCATGATTAAATAGAAATTTCAAGAACCTTTCAGAGGAAGCATGCCAAATCTTTAGTTATTCATATTTTTCTTAAGGTATCATAGAAGGGGAGGTGGTAGCCACCTCTAGGTCAAAAGTGAACTCTCACTTCCATATTTGTGATAACATAGCAAAGTGACAGTACATCTAGGAAAAACTGGTCAGTTTTCCTAATATGATGGCATATATGTTGTTGCAGCTTCCTATATGCCCAACAGCAAAATGAGTACTGCTTCTCAGTAAACCTTTTTTCTTGGTACTGATCTTCATTCCATGATCTCTCTACAAACATTTTATTGTTAATCCAAAAGCAGTAGTGACTTGCAAATTGTTGTTTCTGTATTAGTGGTCATATTGGGAGAGGTCATATGACCAAGAAAATGAATAGTTTTGTGGGTCATTGGGTGTCTTTTAGGCAACAACTTATGAGGATCTCATGTTTTAGTGCTGATAATGTCCTCCTAATTTTCATAGCAGTTAAAATAATGTTGTCAGTATATCAACATATAGTGCATCTTTGAAAAGCACCATCAGTAATTTGCTTTTTGTCACTAAAGCATTATAGGTTATATACAGTTTTCTCTACTGAATTTTGAATCATCACTTAAGGCATATCATTTGTTAAATTATCCACTGAATAATAAGTAATAAGTAAAAAGAAATCATTGAATCTTTTTAGGATCCCCTTTAGCCATAATAAATGTAGTTGCTATATATCTTAAACTTGCTATAATTCATTCATGGAATAAATGAATGATCTTACAAATTGATTTTAGACAATTAATCTTTAATAGAATTTCTTACATACCAACTTAGATATCCTAACTTGGTGATTAATTTTTTGACTCCAGCAGTTCACATAGATGATCTAATAAAGTATGAACAGTTTGCAATTCTAGTAGGGAGTACTCAGTCAGTAAACACTAAGTCCTTTCTATGTTGCCAGGCACTGTGCTAAGCACTAAGGATACAAATAAAGGCAAAAAATAACCCTTGGCCGTAAGGAGCTTTATAGTCAAATGCATATAAATAGATAGAAAAGTAACATAGAGGATAAGTTGGAGATAATCTCAGAGGGAAGACACTTAGATTTTCCCACAAATGAAATCACATAGGCCTTTTACTTTGTAAAAGAATTTTAGGTGTGAAAAGAGAACTTCACTTAGACCTCAGTTGAATTACATGCCAGCTCTGGGTAATCTTTCAATCTTTCTGAGCTACCATGTTACCATTTTCTCATCTATAAAGCAAAAAATAATAATATTCTACCCACATCCTATAGTTATGAAAAAAAATGCTTTGTAAACCATAAAGCATTATGGAAATGGGTACATTTTTTTAATGAGTAGTTAGATTTGTTTGCATGATGTTTTTAAACATCTATTTTAACCAATAACCTTTCCTAAACCCTTTTTACAAATTTCCTATTACAGTGGAACTCGCAATGATAATGGACCGGCTCTATGGTGGAGTTTGTTATGCAGGAATTGATACAGATCCAGAGCTGAAGTACCCAAAAGGTGCCGGGCGTGTTGCTTTTTCCAATCAGCAGAGCTATATTGCTGCCATTAGTGCTCGGTTTGTTCAACTTCAACACGGCGATATTGACAAACGAGTAAGTTGTACATCATAGACATGCTAAACTTGACATATCGTAAAATGTATCAGAAGTATAGCTGTAAGAATTCAGTGTGATAGTATCACACTTATCTCAGGAGTTAATGGCAAAATATTTCTGAATCCTTCCATATTTTAAAAACTTGAAACCTTTAACTTAGGATAGTCAGAACAATAGTAATCATTAATGATATTTAATAGGAAATTAGATTTTCTTATTATAGCTTGTATGTACTTCATTTCGTTTAGTCATAGAACACCATTTCTCTCCTATGGTAGTAAATAGCCATTTCATTTGTTCACATCTTTATTAGCAATATATAAAGTAGATATTTTTCCTAATAATAGCTGTTAAACACTTGTAATGGTTTCTGTTATACAAACTAAATTACTAAAAGTTTAAAGGTATGTTTAGATTTTATGAAGATTTTGTATATGTCGTGCCTGAAATCACTTCTTTGGGAATTCTAATCCAGATTAATGTGGAAAGCAAGGAAAATAATATTAACTATTCTTCTATTTTATAAATCCTTTCTAAATGAAAATTTAGGTAAGTGATGGGCTGTGTTAGATGATTCCTAAGGTTCTCTTCAACTCTTTGCTTATATGCAGTTGTGATTAAGGTGTTCTGCTTGGGTTCATCCAGGAGTAACCCTCCTAGATTGTGAACTCCCTCGCAGGGGGAAGGAGAAAGGTCTGTTTATTTCATCTTTGTTGTCTCACAGTACTTTACTAGATGCTTTTTAATGCTTATTAAACTAATTAGTAATTGAAAATGCCTTTGTATTTCATAATCATGGCAAGGTCAGCCAACTTTTCCATATGCTGCTACTTCTGAACAAGGTGTAAGATCTTTTTTAAAAAAATGTTGAGGACAGAAGTATAAACCAAATCAAAGGCCCTAGAATCTAATTCCAGATTTTGTAACAGTTAAAATTGGCACATGCATTCAATGAAGAAAATTGCTTTTACTTGTTTGTTTGACTTTGGTATAATCTATACTATCTTTAGTTGTTTTTCTTTTCTCAGATTAATGATTTACCATAACATTCTTAAAAAGGAAATAGTTCATTCTTTATGCTAAATAAGTGAGACTGTATTAATATTATATGCCTAAGGACATTACATTTTCCAAGGTACAGAATACCTGCTTCCCTCAGTGTACTGTCATTAGCTTTAATAAAAGCTGATGTTTGAGCTAATCCCCTCTACGCACACACTTGTCATAGCAGACTTAACATATTAAAATTCTTTGATAAAACTTGAGTTGATGACAAGATTTGCCACAAAGACTACCTGCCCAGATGGTACCTGTTAGCGATCTTTCCAGATGAAATTTCAAGTTGTATTTCAACTCTATACTATAGATCTCTGATGGTATCCTAATTGGAGGGGCTGTTTATTGTATCAGCTGGAGACCTTTTAAAGCATCTACTCCCTCTGGATGTAGAAGGTGTGGATCCTAGTATTTCTTGTACTGTAAAGGTTTTGAAATGTTGCTTCCTGGAGAGAAGAGAGGGAGGGGTAGCCATTTATAAGCTAGCCAATTGGGACATATATCCATATTTATTAAAGATTAGTATTTTCCTAGGTCTTGAAATCAGGGTGGGGAATAAATATAGGAAATACATAAGTAAAGTGAATAGAAACCCAGAACACTCACAAATGAAAATAAATCCATTATTTGTAATTCCAACTATGTATATGACTGTTTAAAATCTTTATTATTTTCCGTGTGATATAGTTAACTGGCATATCCATATTGGTTTTTCCTCTATGACTCACTCTCATGCTCTCTGTAGTCAGAATTTGGACTTTAAAATGCTTAAATGTTTTTTTTTTTTTATTATTAAATTCTATTTGGTTTTATTCAACTTTTCATTGTAATAATGTAAAACATTAATTAATAATAAAACATTAACATTAATACTAAAAAACTAATTGATTTATGTAAGGAAAATAAAAAATTCATTAAAATTGCATTTTTACTGCTTAAAGGGTATTAACACATGAAAAAATAACTGGGTAACCCATAGTAAATGGTCTCTGCAGTATGCAGTTTTTAAAATCATGAGATCATAGATCTAGAACTAGAAGAGGCTTCTGAGGCTGCCGACCACTTCATTTAGAAATGAGAAAGCTAAGCCCTGGATTGGTTTTGTTCAGGGTCACATTTGAGAGGGAAGAAGGATTTGGATCTAGATTCTCTTACTCTGGAGTGCATCCTTTCTGTAAGGGGTTGCTTTAAGCCCTGTTTCTCTTTATTTTCCGAGGTGCCTATTTTCTATGAAGCCAAAGGTTACATTAGTTCTTGGCATGAAGACCTCAGCATTGCAGAGAGACAGTATTACGATACCTACTCTATGCATCCAACTTTATACTTGGCACTACAGAATAGATAATACAGAGTCAAGTTAAATTTTAATCTGTATCCAATAATTCAGTTCAAAATTTATTAACCCCTAGTGGTTAATGAAGTATTAGATTTGTAGTGGGAATCAAGGTTCAAATTCCTTCTTGGGTATTTATTAGTTGTGTGACCTTGGACATGTCAGTTCACCTCTCTGAGTCTCAGGTTTCTCACCTGAATAATGAAGAGCTGATATCACATCTAGTTAAACCTGCACCTGACAAGTTAGCTATATAGTTTCTATGTGAAGACCTATGAAGGCAATGTAATACGCTATAGAAAAAAGGCCTTGAACTTGGGAGTTAGTGATCCTGGGTTTGAATATTGGATGTGTTAGTTTGAGCAAATTACTTAACCTTTCTGGGCCTCAGTTTCCTCATACTTAAACTCCATGATAGGAGCTTTACTACATGACCTCATGTCCCTTACAGCTCTCGATCCTGAGACATCTCCCCCCACTCACCCCCAACTTTCCCACCCTTCAAAGCAATACATTCTACTTTTTGGACAGCTCTAATTGATAGGAAGAACTTCCTTACTTTGAGCCAAAATCTGCCATTCAGCAGCTTCCTATTGCTTTTAGCTTTGTCTCCTTTAACAGATCAACCCTCCTTTGAGCTCTGGCTTTTTCATCAGGAAAGTCTGGAAGTCCCTTATTTCATTAAACGACCATCTCCTTGCCTGAAAGATTATGCTCAGTTTTGCCGGGTAGTTAATCCTTGATTGTAGTCCTAGCTCTCTTGCCCTAGGAAATATCAAATTCCAGTCCCTCCACTCTTTTAATGTAGAAGCTGCTAGGTCCTGTGTGATCCTAACTGTAGTTCCTCGATATTTTGAATTGTTTCTTTCTGGCTGCTTGTAGAATTTTTTCTTTAATCTTGTAATTCTGGAATTTGGCTACTATATTTCTTGGAGTTTTCAGTTTGGGATCTCTCTCAGGAGGAGTCCGGTGAATTCTATCGATAGCTATTTTATCGTCTGATTCCAGGATCTCAGGACAGTTTTCTTTGACAATCTCTTGGAGGATGTTTAGGCTGCTTTTTTCATCATGGCTTTCTGGTAGACCAATAATTCTTAGGTTGTCTCTCCTGGATCTGTTCTCTAGGTCAGTTATTTTTCCGGTGAGATATTTTACATTTTCTTGCAATTTTTCGATCGTCTTGTTTTGTTTGATTGACTGTTGCTGCATCATAGAGTTCTGAGTTTCAGTTTGATTGTTTCTAATTTTTAGCGAATTATGGTCTTCAGTTATTTTTTGAAGTTCCTTTTTTAGGGAGGTATTTTCTCCAATTACTTCACTGAGATGTTTTTTCCAAGTTGGTCACTGCCTCCCTGATTTGGTCTTTAAAATTTTTCTTAAGCTCCTCCAAGGAATGCTATTTGGGCTTGAGACCAGATCATGTTTCCTTCTGTGGTCTCAGGTGTGGGCAGAGAGTCTATATTGTCCTGTGTATTTAGTTGTTCTTCCCCTACATAGTAGGCTGGAATAAACTTTCTTGCCTTCCCCTTCTCCTTTTCAGCTTCCTTCTTTCCCATTGTGACTTCCTGTTTCTTAGTTTCTCAGGCTATGAGTTTAGGGCCTGATCCTTGACTTTGAATACCTCTGGGTGGCTAGTTTATAGCTAGGTCTGGGAAGTCAGTGAGGGATGTAGATGGGTAGGTGGGGGTGCCTCTGACCACTTCAGATTTCTGCCTCTATACCCCTGGGCTATAAGTAGGCTTTTGTTGGTGAGGTGAGGTGGGGCTTGTTGGAACCCCTCCCTCTCTTCTCTTCAGACTCCTGGCTGTCTCAGTTACACCCCCCTCTTGGAGACTCTCAAGCCTGGGGCTATTTCCATTAACTTGGGATTTCAATCTGGGTGGGAGACTTATCTTTGGGTTTTCTGCTTCATGAAGGAGGGATGGGAGGATCTGAGCAGCTAGGATTTACTTTGCCATTCCAGCCCCTGTATTAGACAGGCAGGCAGTCTCCAATCTTCCAGGCTGGGGGCTGAATGCAGCCAGAGAAGCAGCTCTCTCCCCTGGGGGCCTGACTCTCCTACCTGGCTCCAATGTCCCATCCCAGTCCTCGAGATGACTGTGATTTGTCCTTGGTGAGTCTGCAGGCTGGGGCTTTTTCTCTCTCTGGTGTAGTCTGCTTGTCTGCTCTTAGGTCTGAGCTGTGCAGACCCCATGTGCTCTGCACTAGTCCTGTCCGGACACACTGGGCAACCTCCTGGGCTGGACTCTGCCACGCTCCATCTTCCAGTGGGCTCTGTCACTCCAGAATCCACTCAGATTCACCCTTTTGGACTTAGTGACCGAGGAGCTCAGCGAGGTTACTGCTTCCTTTCCTCCATCTTGGCTCCTCCCCCAACCCTCTTTACTTGACAAAACCTTTAGATAATTAAAGAACAGTTATGCCTACCTTTTCATTTCTAGACCATACAGTGTTCTGGTTTCTTAATTCTGTTAGCTGTTCATCATATGGCATGTTTCTTATCTCTTTAACTAGAATACCTACCCAGATATACTCCAGTCTTTCTTTCCTAAAATGTAGTACCCAGAACTGATTATAGCACACTGGATATGATCTTTTCAGGTCAGAGTATAGTGATAATGTTTTCTTCCTTGTTTTAGATGTTATTTGTTACTTTTTCAATTCTGTGCCATCTTTATGATTGCATTAGTTTGTTGAAATTTGGCAGTTTGGGGGTAAGGTGGAGGGGTGGGGGCAAGGGTATGCTCCTGAATCATGCTGTTGATTTTTTTGACCTTTTAATCAACTAAAGGCCCCAAATCTTTTTTTTCATACTAGCCAATACAAGCTTTCCTATCACTGTCTGATTTTTTTTTTTAACACAAAGATTTTTTTGACCATCTTAGATTCAGGTCATTGTTATTAGAATTCAAACTCTGTCATCCAACATAGGAGCTGTCTCTCCTAATTTTGTCATGTGCTAATTTGATAAGCATTCCAACTTTACCTCCATTTTCCAAGTCACTGATAAAAATGTTTGACAATATAGAGCCAAGGGATCATCTGAGGCATTCCACTGGAGTAAAGTTAATTCTGAAGCCACCTAATTGCCCTGTGATCTATCTCACACAATAAACATTTAGAATCTGTCTCATAGAATAAAAATGGTGCAGAAAGCAGCCATCCTTAGAGTCAGGAAGATCTGGGTTTATATTCTCTTAACACATACTAGCCATGCGACCTTGGTTATGTTACTTAGCCTCTCTGTTCCCATAAGTACATCCTTAATTCTGTAAGTTGCAGAGCAGTTGCTGATCTGCATTTGTTGAGAGAGAATCCTGACTAGTAGTTCTTATACCCACAGATTTGTACAAGAAAATGAAGATATATCCAATCTTATCCACAGGAATAGAAAAGACTTGTCAAACACTTTGCCAAAATGGAAACAAACTATGTCCATATCATCCCCTGACCTACCAATCCAGCAACCTTTCCAAAAAGAAAATTAGGTTAGTCTGTTACGCCCCCGTTCTTGATGAAGTCACTCTGCTTTTAGTCATCATTGCTTCTTTTTAAATGCTGATAAATAATTCCTTTAAAATTTTGTTGTCAAATTTTGCACACAAGCTCAGCAGCCTATAATTTGCAAATTCCTTGTTCCATCTCTTTGACTATCTTGACCTTCAGTTCACTGCTAACCATTTTAGTTCTGTACTTTGAAATTTATTGGAAGATCATTTTCCTTGACAGAAAATACAGAAGCAAAATAAGAATTCTCTTTATTCTTGAAAATTAAGGCATTTGGCTCAAAGATGACTGATAGTGAGAGACTCAGGAGTCACAATCAGCTCATTATTTTAGTTCCCTGGGATCTTATTGATACAGATGTAGTGACTTGAACTTTCTGAGGTCAGGAGATGTCTTTTATCTCCTCACTTACCCTAACTTTCACCTCACTGTTAACCATTTTAGTTTATCATCTCCAGGCTGACAGTCATTCTCCTTGACAGACAAAAAGAAAAGAAAAATAAGTAAAAAGTAAAGTTTTTCTTTTTTTTTTTCCCATTCTGTTGTATTTATTATCCTACCCAGAGCACCACGTGTTCTGTTACTCCTTTAATGTCCTTCACCCTCCCAACATAACTTAAAAAAAAAAAAAATCTCTTTTTGTTTTCTTTAGAATTTATCATCCTAAGTCAGGGCTTCAGCGATTCTGAAAATCTTGTCTACTTTCCATGCATTTAAAAAATATATCTAAATTGACAATGAGTTTTCACCTACATGAGTCTCAAATACATATATATTCATTTGAATTATTTGTGTTTACATATTCAGAATTTCATTCTCAAGAAATTTAAGTTGCAAGAGAGGGACAGGACCTGTGATTTCATTGGTATAGGGCACTTTCTCCACCAGTGCAGGTTGGCCCCTTCTCTACAACTTCTCGTCTTTAGAGAGTTGCAGAAAATACTTGATAACAGGGATTGAGTAACTCACCCAGGATAACCTAGTATGTGGCAGAGATAAAACTGGAAGCTACCTCTTCCTGACTCTGAGCTCAGAGGCCAGCTCGGTCTCTACTACCCCCAAATGACTCAGAAAATGGAATTTATTGTTAAGAAAAGTCAATTTGTCAGTTATATTCTGGCTTTTAAAGAATTTAATGTTCTTTTTTTATTTATATGCATAGATATGTATGCAGATGCTTATTTAGTATGGCTACTCCCTCCACTGTTAGGATTCCAACCCCCTAATGTCTTAATTGATAATAGTTCTCATAAACTGCTATCACCAAAACAATTCTTTACCTGGTGGCTAGCTCTCTGGTTAGTTGCATGTTTGGAGTTTAGCTACCTTATCCATTAGAAAACAGACAAGCTTTTCACAATCAGGCTCAAATAGCCTTCAAGAACTCAGTCACCTCTGTGTCATGATAAGGCATCAGAGTAGGTTTTTCGTGATGGGAAGGAATGATTGAAAGTTAGTGGCTGTAGAATTGAGAAGCAACTGTATTTTAACTGCCATAATTATGTGGATTTTTCTCAACAGTCTTTATGTTAGAAAAGATCCTTTTTTTGCCATTTTCATTTTTTTTGATGGAATGTACATAATGCTTAATGTTTCTGAATACTCTCAGACTTGATAAGGATACCAACTATGCCTCTATTCAAGTTGAAATAGAGCCAAGAACAAATTGTTGATTGAACTCAGTGGATTCCAGTCATTAAATCAGTTCCGAAATCACCCAGTTCTATCCATCTAGCCTTGTCCACTATCAGCAATTAATTTTTCAGATACTTTGTTCAAATCTAGGTAAACTATATCTATAGCATTCTCTGATCCAGCAGTCTTGACAGAAAAAGAAAATAAGGTTATTAGCCTGGTATAACTTAAGAAGAAATCAGTCTATTAGTGATTGCCACTTTTCTTTCTAAATGCTTATAAATTATTCCTTAAAATAAAACATTGTAGAATTTGTGCCTTATTAGAGCATCAAGATCATTGGTCTATAGTTTACAGACTTCTCCTAGTCTAGAAATTCAAAAATTAGGATGATATATGCCTCTCTCTAATTCACTGACACCTCTCCAGTTCTTCAGATGTTCAACTCAGCAATTGGATGGGTCGATGTTTTAAAATTACTAGGGGTTCTGCAGGCCCACAAAAATTTCAGAATGTTAGAACCAGAAGGGACCATATAGGTGGATCTAATGCAACCCGAATCAGATCAGGGAGAGGGGCTTGCCTAAGATCTCACAGAAAGTAAGTGATATTTCAGAATGGTTCTAGGTGTTGTGTGGGTGATAAAATTAGCAGCCCAGGTTTTAATATAAGCGAACTTTTCTATCAGTCTTATTATTTTCATTACACCATGCTATCCCTACTTTGTTTAGTAATCACTGTAACTCATGCATTTAATATTTCTACACTTTACAAAGTTTATAAAAAGTAAACCAAATGCTTGAGATACATGCTCACACAGAGTCCAACACATATACTTAATATAGTATAAATTTATACTATATATAATTTAAAATTATTTAAAAGCAGATTGTGTCAGATCTTTTAAACTTTTTACATTCGGGGCCTCGAACAACATGGCCACTACTTTGGCATTTTTAAACAGAGAAACTTAATTTTTTTCCATTCATTTCTCATTCTAGAAGCAGCAGTTATGGTACAGTGGAAAAAAACACATTAATTTCTTTAAATCTTGACTGATTTGATCTCCGTGCTGTTCAAGGGACTCTCAAAAGTCTTCTCCAGCACCATAATTCAAAAATGTTGATTCTGTGGCACTCAAGCTTTCCTTATATTCTAGCTCTCACAGCCATAGCCATAAATTACTTCTGGAAAAACCAAACTTTGACCATACAAACCATTGTTGGCAAGGTGATGTTTCTGCTTTTTAGTATACTGTCCAGATTTGCAATAGCTTTCCTTCCAAGGAACAAGTGTTATTTAATTTTATGGCTGCAGTTGCCATCTGCAGTGAGCCCAAGAAGATAAAATCTGATGCTGCTTCTACTTCTTCTCCCTCTATTTGCCAGGAAGTGATGAGACCAGTTCCCAAGATCTTAGTTTGGGGGGTGTGTGTGTGTGTGTTTTTTTTAATGTTAAGCTTCAAGCCAGTTTTCCCATGCTTGTCTTTCACCTTTAGCAAGAGGCTTCTTAATTCTTCACTTTCTGCCATCAGAATGATATTGTCTGCATATCTGAGCCTTGCTGTTTCTCCTGGCAACCTTATTTCTGGCATTTGATTCATCCAGCCTGGCATTTCACATGATATACTCTGCATATAAGTTAAATATATAATAAGGTGATGATATACAGCCTTGGAATACTCCTTTTTCAATCTTAAACCAATCAGTTATTCCATGTTCCATTCTATCTCTTGCTTCTTGACCAGCATACAGGTTCTTGAGATAGGGAGGATGATCTGGTACTCCCATCTCTTTGGGGACTTGCCACATTTTGTTCTGATCTACATAATCAAAGGCTTTAGTGTAGTCAGTGAAGCAGAATTCCCTTGCTTTCTCTATAATCCACTGAGTGTTGGCAATTTGGTCTCTAGTTCCTCTGCCTCTTTGAAAACCAGCTTGCTCTTCTGGTAATTCTTGGTTCACATATTTGCTGAAACCTAGCTTTTAGAATCTTTAAGCATAACCTGGGCTCTGGGCTCACATATGAATTTTACCTATTACTGTGTGAATGACTCTAATGACTCTATATAACCTCTCTAGGCCTCAGGTTTCTTATCAAATAAGGGGGCTAGACTGAATGACCACTAGGGTTCTTTCCAACTCAAATATATTATCTTAACCAAAAAAGTATGAGATTTTGAAAGGACCAAACTTTGCTCAGGTACAGAGCAAAGTTGGACAATCCCTTCTGAAGTTTTAGTGCAAAAGCCAAGGTCTAGATGGAGGCTGTTCCAACTCCTTCCATATAGGGTCTTCCTAGTTTGATGCCCATTATTTTGTTTTAAATGTTGAGATTTCTCAGAACTCTAGGCATACCTAGGGTTACATATGATTTGTGTATCTGGTCTCCTTAAGCAACTCCAGATGATTCTGATCATCTGATGGGTATAGAGTAAATTAATTTTAAAAGTTTCAGGATGGGTATATGATAGACTTGCCAGATCCAAAATGTAATTTATTTTGTCTCTCTTACTGCTGTTATGTAATTTTAAAAGTTTTTTCTAAATGTTTTCACTGCAGTTAATGTAGTTATCCACTGACTAGAACATATATCTTAATAAAATTATAATTAGACTTCTAATGTCACTATATCTAACTGTTGTGTGTGTACTCACATATATACCACTTGGGTACAGTACAAGGATGATTAGTGTTTTTCCGAATATTTTAAGAAAAACAGAAAAAATGATGGTACTGATAGAGTAGAAAAGCACTGGTACTGGTGCGAGAGTCTCCAGATACCTGAGTTTTAGTTCTAGTTCTGACACTTAATAACTCTGTGGACATTCACAGAATCTTGCAGGTAAAAAAGAAATCTTATCTGTAAAATGGACACGATATTTTGTAAACAACTATCTCACAGCATGGTTGTGGGGAAAGCTCTTTTATATTTATCGATGTGAGGACATAGGACTAATTTTAGTTCTCAAGAGCTATTTTGTTGATTTTTATAAATATTCATCAAAGGGCTACTCTGTGCTGGTACTGATGGAAGATCAAAAGATAAATATGATGTAACCACTGCCCTGGAAAAGCTTTCAGTCTAGTAGAGGAAGATTACCATTGGGAATACTGACTTTCTTCCTTTCCAGTTTTTATCTTTCTCCAAAAGAATCCTAGACAAGTGCTGAAAGCATTTACAAGGTGGTTTTTGTTTTTCCTTTTAAAGAATTTTTCCTCTTTTTCCATCTGTAGGTGGAGGTAAAGCCATATGTGTTGGATGACCAGATGTGTGATGAATGCCAGGGTGCACGCTGTGGTGGAAAGTTCGCCCCTTTCTTTTGTGCCAATGTCACTTGCCTGCAGTATTATTGTGAGTTTTGCTGGGCGAACATCCACTCTCGTGCAGGACGTGAATTCCATAAGCCATTGGTCAAGGAAGGCGCTGACCGCCCACGTCAGATCCACTTCCGCTGGAACTAAGGATAGTGAACCAGCCTCTGTTTAAGGAAAGATGGGTGCATGTGGCTTACTGTGTTTGAAGATACTGACGTGCAGAAGAAATAAGTGCATTCTTCTGCTTTTCACCCCAGCTATCAATACATGCATCTTTATCAGCAGCCAAAACACTACAAGCCTCTTGTTTTTCACCAAAACCCTACATCTCAGGCTTACTAATTTTTGTGATATTTTCATGTTAAAATAAAATGTTTTTTTGTATTTTCTCCAAGTTATTTTTATATGTAAAGTTAAAACTAGATATGAGAATGTTTTTGCATAGGGGCACACAGTCTGCTGCTATATTTAGTGGGTGAAGCGTGCACTTATTTCTAAACGTGGGTTTTTAACTTCAAGATCTGCCCCAGTAATTTACCAAAGGTAGCAAAATACTAGTGAAGATGGAATATGTCTGCTACAAAAAGCTTATTTTTATTGTTGCTATTTTCAGTGTATACATAAACTAAAAAATTAGGGTTGATTTTTGCTCTCCATTTTGACTTGCAAGAAATAATACCTCAAGATAATCTGATTTATTAGCTATTTTTAAACATTTTTAATCACAAGCTGTATTAGCTTTGCTGCTATATAGGTGTTATGTGTAATGCCACCTATTAATACGGGATTGAAAACGTTTAAGACATACTGCATTGCAGATGAAATGCAGGCAGCACAATATGGCCTAAACTGCCATAGTTTTAGAATGTGAAGAAAAATTGCATGTTTACTTACCTGTATACACCATATGCATGCACTAGAATTATTTACTAACCAGAGGTGAGTTATTGCAAATGTTCAGGAATTAAAAAGCTCTCTTGAATCTAGGTAGCATGAGCAAATTATAAAATTTGTTCCAAAAAAAAGTAAACAACAAACTTGCATGCATTATTGTGACTCAAGTTTTTTAAAATGTCCTAAATGTGTACAATATGCAAATTAGTTTTAGATTAGAAAGTGCAGCCATTTTGTGACCTGGTCGGTAGTGGAATTCGATTTATGCAGACTGGATGTAATATTTGTAATCCCTGTGCAATTCTGTGATGTGCGGTTCTAATTCGTGTGGAGTGATTTAGTATAGGTAAAAAGTTGAGTTTTGATTTTTTTTTTAAGCTAGAACTTAAACAAAAGTAATTAAAGTTGATTTTTAGCCCCTTTGAATAGTTCATGGTTAAGATTTCCTCTACAAACCAAAGATGGCCAGCACACTGCTAACATTCACCAAATGTGAAACCCATAAGTAATCCATGTTAAAAAAAAAATGTACCTAAAGAATGCATAACACTTTAATAAACCTAAGTAAAGTCAAAATGGAGATGGTGTAATATACAGACGGCTAGTTGCA